>WACJ01000299.1:0-418142 GCA_008973525.1 Stenopsyche tienmushanensis | reverse complement strand
ATTATATTTTTGTGTTGTTCTAGGTGAGTTTCAGTTGATTTTTATACTCTTTCACCGATACAAAGATGACGGTGAGTCTTTTCAATCTATATCAATCCTTTGAAACGAAACGTTTGAGTCATCCTCCTTTATTTTTATTATTTAAACAATTATCTCTCTGACAAATCAGCAAATTCTATGCGGTATTGTTCTGAGCTCGAACTCTAGACCTGAATAACTATCATACCGATGGATCATACCATATTTTGAATTCAGCATCACGAAGCTCAACATTAGCGACAGGAATGAATTGCAATTTCCCTGGAAAATGTTATGGCTCGAACGCAACTCGAATTGAACGATATATAACGCAGATTGCAAAAGAGTCATTTCTTTGAAAGTGTCAACCAGTTCCGTTTGCTGTATATTGAGAAAATGAATTTCATTTAAAACTTCCAAGATTGAAAAATCGGCAAACAGAAAAAGAGCAAAGGCGCTGAAAAAGTTGCAAGCAATCCATATCCTATCGAACATAATTTTCTTGGATGATATCTATCAAATCATGATTACCAAATAAAAACTACTGAATCTAGTTTAAGAAATATTACATCAATTTGGAGCAACGTGTGGTCATTTGTTGGGGGATACTTGCTTATGATTTAAATTATTCTGTACTGATTACTATAGGATGTTTCCTGCTCTTATTTTTGCCCCAAGATATGATAATTAATTTCCAAATATACAGTAAAAGTAATTGGTTGCTGATATTGGATATTCCAACATCGACATCGCAGAATGAAGCTCGTTACAATTGAGTTTGTATCAAATGAAATATTTCTGAATTTTGAATCAAAATGATATAATTTGATCCGATGGATGCTGTGTAAAAAAATATATATATTTATTAGATACGCTTACAAATCCCTAAGCACATCCAAATACCATTTATATTGCGTAAATTAATACGCCTTTTTATGCAACCCTTTGTAATAATTATGTTACTCTTATTACAATTATAATTTATAATATGTTTCGACTAATTTATTAGAGTATATTTTAACCAGCCCTCGCGCAATGGAATAGCAAACGTATAAACGGGGAATTTAGCAGAATTAATGGTTGTGGTAAAGTCGTTGCGAAATTTTCTCGGAAAATGAGTAATAGACTGTCATACGAAGGTTCTCTCTTATGAGATTAGAAAAAGGACCGCTTTATATAGCACCGAAACACTTTATATGGAAAAACCAAATTACCTTTTATTCCCTGCGACAGATTTCGCTGGGAATATGTGCCTTTTTGTGCCGATACAAGGGTCAAAATGATTCCGCGAAAAATACAAGAATTGATATATTCATAGAAAAATCATATTCTCGTATTCTGGCCAAAAGTGTATTGTGTATCCTATTTTGAAATTGTGTTATTAAATTCATGGCGTGCGTACGTGTACTTTCATCCTCTCACGGTTCTGTGTACGTCCTTTGATATTAATACTAATTACTAACATTTCAGCTCTAGGGGTAAAAATGGACCGGCGGGGTTAAATGTGGGCATTACTCCTTTAATTGTTATTCAGATAACCCTCGAGTTTCATTTTATTTTGGACCACATCATACTTTATGACTATATTGTTGGCAGGTGGTATTCACCTAGATTATCCATTATGGTCATTTTATAATAAATTATCGTTTAAAAAATCAGCTCATTTTATTTGTATGCATTTATGACTCTTATCTTTTGTAAAAAATAATTAAAACATTCTATGCACGTTGTTTATATGCTCGAAAATATTGATCGATATTGTTTTGTGTAACTTTGCATCAGACGTAAAGTCTAAGTGCATAAGCCACAAGTGACAAGCTCATCTATCAGTACACGATGATATCAGATATGGATTTTAAATTAACTGACTTCAAATAGAGTCGTTATTTTTAATTATTTGAATTAATAAATATTATTAAAAAATGTACATATTCAAATAGATTTTTTTAAAAGAATTTCATAGTCAGTGGATATATTAGATTGTCCAGTTAGGAATGCTGTTTATTTTTAAACCGCGATTCAAGATGGTTGATTTTGTGCTGAACAAACAATTTACGCAAAATTGCATATTGTACGAATATCTTCAAAAAAAATAATGCAATTGGGACTAAAGATATTCATGATATACTCGGAGAATCTCAGAACTGTTTGTCAATGCCAGATATGGTTTAAACAATTTAAAAGTGAAAATTTTAGTTGAGAAAATAAGGTCCGAAGTGAGAGAAAGGTTAAAGTGGACGACGGTATCCTGCGTGCTGAAATTGAATGAAATCCAACATAGACTATACGAGAATTAACAGACAAGCTTTAATAGTTCCAAAAAAGGAACAAATACACTTTTAAAAAATAGGAAAGACCATAAAACAGGGGGTGTAGATACCGCACGACATTACTGATGAGATCAAGGCGATGCACGGGAGTACATGTCATGATTTAATCGATAAAGAGAAGAAACAATCGTTTTTACCGAAATTTGTATTGATATCGGACGATCTCTTGTTGCAAGCGCTTTCCAATTGTTAAGCTAAATAAATATAATACGTTACTTTTTGCAGCCTTTTCTATGGTTCCATTGCCGAACACTTTGATATGTTATTCGTAGTGAATGTGTTTTTAAAGATGTGGTTAATAACCACACCTTCAATAGATTTTGACCCAAGATGATTGACATATCCATATTAAATTTATACCTATATTATGTGAACAATCAATAGTTATTTTATTTAAAATATAAATAATGTGATCTTATATTACAATTTAATGGTCTGATTGAAATTATGTAAAATGCAAATTGCTCATTTTAGCTGCGTATCGCTTGAATTGCTCATTATATGGTAGTGTCTTCTCTCTTCGGATTTAGCATATTTTTAATTATGAATGCCGTAATCGAAATGGTAATTAAAATTTGCACGATTGTAATTTGAATAATGAGTTGTTTCACAGTTTATTATGAGCAAAATTGTTGGAAATGATTTTGTTAATTTTCAGGAAGGGCTTTAGATGAAAGGATTGTCGGGACGTAATTGGATTAGTATCCAAGTTTTGCAAAAAAATGGAAGTCGATTATTCTTATATAATTGGAATTTTAAAGGAGCATCTAGCAGTTGAGAGAGCTGGAATTAGTCCATTCTTTTGATATTCCGTAGCGATTGATCTAACGAAAGTTTCTTAATAAACTCATTATTTGACATTGACACAGTCGGACGATTGTTTGGTGTTTTTTTTTCGTTTCGTGTCTTGGGTTCGTGTTGTGATTTCTTATCGTGAACTTTGGAAGAAACTTAACAAAAGCTTTGTATATTTTTCCATTTCATGTCTTTCCTGTTTTGGTAGTCTACAAGTCCTCTATTCGATAATCCCTCGAGCTCAAACGTGGATGGATCTTTGTGTTTCTCATACAAAGCGTGAGAAGGATTCCTGAATTCCTTAAACCAAACACAAATCTATCCCGTATTTTGTCTAAAATCTAGCCCTTCAAATAAATTATATTTTTAACTTTATATTAAAAAAAAAATGTTGCGAGTTCTTTTCTTTAGAAGTTCTTCACTGCTTCTTTTTGTTTACATTCAATCATATCTCAATTTGAATTAAAGACATTTTAAAGTAAAATTTTCCCATTCTCTTCCGTCCGTATATTTTTCACAAGAAACTTTCTCTGTCGTAGCTTTGAAATATAAGTGGAAGTCGTAAAAAATATGACGAGAAATAATTTCGTCTCTCCTTCGGGCGGTCTTTGTTCCCCTCATATAAATTGATGCATTCGTCCCAAGTTTGGAATCGCTTCGTCCACAAAACGAAGGGAGAAGAACGAACGATGCGTAAGATAAATCTCTTTACACTTTTTTCTACCGTTTGCAAGCCATAAAACAGTGTTGCGTAATGTTTTCGGGTTCATTTGTATTGCCCACCCCCGTCGAGAACAAACGACTGGCAGAGCTTAAATCTACTGGCGTATAAATTAATTTTTAAGGGCGTTATTTTATTAAATGAGCCGGGATTTTCATATCGTAAATCTCAAAGGGTGCAAATATGTACGAATCACATAAATTTCGGTTAACAGTTGGGGGTGAATACACTATTAATGAAAATAAAAGATCTGCGCACACTTTGCCGGTAAACAATCCGTATAATATTTTGAATCTCGTCATTTCTTGCGTTTTGATATGTAGCGTGTAAATTACAAATTAATCTTAAACTTAACTATTTCGTATATTTTTAACAGGAAGAATTGAAATCCATCCTCCATTTATATTTACGATTATATCTTGGAATGTATTTTAGGAGATGTGTCTAAGAGTCGAAGCTATGGGCATATTAAGCACAGTGTGGATATTTTAAATCTAAATTTGGATTTAAAAAAAAACTGTTTACAAGATAGTAATCATCATTGTTCACATTAGAGCAAAAACTCAATAGAATTACAAATTCAAGAGTGTTTTGAAGCATTTAAGTTGATATCCCAAAGTTTTTTTGCAACAATTCATGATAGTCGTTGAAACTCAAATCTACCACAATATACATGAGATCGAATAATTAATGGATTTAGTTAGGCTGTTCATAAGCATTGGATAAAAACATAAATTATTAACTATACATGCATTTATTTAGTTCGTCAATGTTAATAGTGTTAATCGTTCACATTTATAAAAATCGAATATCTTTTCAACGTGTGTTAAATCTGCATTTTATTTCATCAAAGCTTGGACAGAATTCATGTTTTAACTGATCGTAAATTTATATTGAGTTTCAAAATAGAAGCAGATCTATAAATGAAGTATGTCTTTATTTATGAAAGAAAATATTGGACGCCGGTATCTTCAGTATGATAAAATTGTGGGAGGCTAAATTTTTTACGACGTTTACTTTTAGTCGAACGCAGAGGAAAAGGGTTGTTTTATTTTTTCTTCTTTTTTTATTTCCACCGATAAGTCAAACCTATCGTAAAGCTATCAATGGTGCTCAATGTATTGATAGATGTTTCAGACCTTTTACGATTTTTGTAGGAGGGAAAAAAAAATGTTTCCTCGAGGTAGATATTGCTCTCAGCACTTGTTTTCATTTCCATTATTGTATCATATTCTGTACCTTTCCGTTGAGGCTTTCATGAATATTATTTACCTTTCGTTTTGCTTAAATGCCCATTTTTATCTAATAATGAAATGACACAAAGCATTAAGCAAATATTGTTCTTCGCGATCTTTGAGTGGCGATGATTATAAAAATATTTTCATTCGGCGGGTTTACATTGGAATTTTCACATGATAATAATTTGAATGAAATCATTATACTCTCAAAGAAAGCCTTTTGAGTGCGATCCCTATTTCGAGATCGGAATATAATTACGGAATTTTAATAAACCTGCAGGGTTGCCCTTTAACATTAAGGGCTGACTAATGAAGAGTTATAACCGAATTTATACGATCACAAAGATAAATTATCGGCGATAAATAGCCTTAGTTATAATACCGGCTTTAATTACATTCTAATTTATTCCATTCCCTTGAATAATTAGAGTGTGTCCATTGCTACTGCGTTGGAATAAATATTCCCAAATTTATAAATATCTGGAGCTGTCGACTAGAACACAACTGGGACAGATACATCCGTCTGCACCGAAAGTCCTCCCAGAAATGCCCGGGAGGCTTTATAAATCTAAGCGTCTTGTATCATCTCTCTATTCGCTCCGGCTTATTTTAGGGTTATTTTCTTATATATTAGCCTTTTCCTTTGGGCCCTTTTCGCGCAGGGAGACGCCGTGCGAAATGTGACTCTATTCAGCCCTTCTGTTTCAGCGATCTTGATAGCCATTTTTCTCTATCGATTTTCTTTCCAAACCACCGTTGTTTCCCTCACGTTATATTCTTGTATTTATTTAAGACTAGCTGGTACCCGGCGCGTTGCTGCCACAGAAGAAATAGTTCTAAAAATACCATTTGAAATTTGAAAGAGTTATCTTGTTTAATTAGCAATGATATAAATAATGATATTTTTTCCGACAATTAATACATTTATTGATATTGAATGATATATAAAGAAAAAAATATTAAAAGCATACATTTTGCTTACTTAATTGTTCTGCTAAGTGCTTTAGGGTAGAGAATAGTTTTGGCTTTTCCGTCTTTAACAAATACAAATAAATTTCTCTGCTGTCCAACGTGGATTTTATAGATTCTTCCGCACACTTGAAGTGCCTTGTTGATGGTCATTGAGAATGCAAGTCCAACGGGGAGCTGCAGTCGTCTCTTATCAAATTGCACGTCGGTGGGAATGAGCACATCTTCTCCTTTCGACTTTCCATTAAGAATATATAGTTGTTTCGATGATATTCGGCATCAATTTCTTCATAGTGAGTCTTGTTCCAATTTGTAAGGTGGCACATCAGGAAGATCTGACGAATTTAAAAACTCGATTGGATAGTTAGTAACTTGGTCTGCATTCATGGCGCTATCAATCGATTTGTAGGTAACAAAATCATTTGCAATTTGTTATTGTATTGTGTGGTTGATTGTATTGACGTCGGTGTTTTCTGCTGCCAAAATAGCATGTTCGCAAAGCCAATAATGAATTTTATAATTACTAAAAATCTGCGGAAAAACTTTCTGAATGAGTAAATCGATGGATGGCACAACAACGCAAAAGTTCGATGGAAATGAAATAAACTTGGTAGCATCAACATGCACTTTTCCTTCACCAATGTTCAATAGTCGTTTTAAAAATGTGGCTGCCGACGCATCACGCTACAGATGTACCCGCATATTTGTCTTTAATGTCAGTTTTCGCACGTCTCTCCAAAGATGCGATGCTTTGAGGCAAGAATCAGCTGGTGTCGATGAAAGCATCACTGGAAGAGGTTGTCGAAAGTCGCCACATAATAAAATTAGAGCGCCACCAAACGGTTTTGCATTTGATCGTAAGTCTTTAAGAGTTCGATCAAGCATTGCATTCGTCCCAGATAATCCCCTTGCAAATTTTCAAAACTTTAGCTATGTCAGAAACTTTAGGAATGTTACATGTCAGAGCTTCCAATAAATGCATATCTAATGGCAATTTGAATGCCGAATGCGCTGTTCGTCCACCATCTAATAATGTTGCCGCAATACCTAATGAAGCAAGAGCTAAAGCAATTCTATTTTGAGATCGAATGTGAGCCAATAGTAAAGTGATGAGATACGTTTTTCCAGTACCGCCAGGCGCATCAAGGAAGAACAGATCATTTGTAATTGTATCGTAGGTCAATTTTTGTTCCGCAAGCAAAATTTGTTCGTTTGCTTCGACAAATGCATCCAAATCATTAGCATTGTACTGCTGTTCAAGTGCAGAACGAATTCTTGTTGAATGAATTCTTTGATGTTGATGGTTAAGCAAATGTCTTCGATTTCGATCAGAGCTTGATTGAAAATCAAGCTCTGATCAAATCATATCAATCGTCAACATATTGTTATTAAATAAAATAATTATTCATTTGATTCTTGTTTTTTATTTTTTAAATTAAATTTAAATTCAAATCTGGTTAGGTTAGGTTTGTTTGTTTTCATTGTGTCGAAATGAAGGCGTTTTCAATTTACCAATAAATTTGCCCCTCGTTAACAGGATTTAACCTTTATCCATTTTACACTGGGATGCAATCTGTAATCGTAATGAATATCATATTGAAATGCAGCAATATTCAAATCAACATGTACTTTCGATTCTCGTTGCACGTTGGTCGTCTGATTTTTTATCGGATAGCACTCAAACGTACTTTTTCGGTTGTTACGTACGTGAATAAGCGATGAATGAAATGAAGCATTTTAAAAGTGCTTGCGATAAATAATTTGGATATAATTGACTCACGCCGATGGATAACCTGCAAATGACATTGACGTTTGACGTATGTGTTGTATGTGACGACGACACGACGCCTCCTACTGCAACTTGTAGGTACTATATACCTATAGCCTTTGCGACGCCTTAGCAACGCATAATCTCAAACACGTCAGAATCAACAACTTTCACACATTAAGTTTTGAATTAAAAATCTACTGTAAGTTAATTGTACTATGCCTATGTCACCCCCTGATCCCTTGGCAATAAGTGGACCAAGTTTTGTCTCAATCCGATGAACGCGCATATCAACCCATTTCGCCCGAGCATTAGACGGGAAACGCAACTTATTTTTATATATTAGATTATGAAATTATGAACGATATGTTTTCCATGGGATATTGATAGCATGCTCTTATTCACGTCATTCTCGGTATATGACATTTTATCTTATAATATATTCATCTGCTTGTTTTTGGATGTCCATTGTATTTATATGTAATAGCCACTAGTAATATCAATTAGCGCCAATTTACTATTATGACGATAATTATTATGTCAAGAATAATTTATATTCCACACTTCGACTAAAATTCAAATAAAATATCTAATACGTTGTGTAAGAATAGTTCATATTTTTGAAATAATTTTGAGATCCTACGTCAAAATTGTAATTATAGCATGTTCTTGTTACCATAATGGAATTTGAAGTTAAAACATAGCTAGCATGAAATATTATATTAAATGAAAAGATTTCCTACAGGTTTTGGACAAAGAAAATATGTCATTATTTAGCCTAAAATAGATTTAACCCATCAAGAAAAGAAAAAAGAGCCTTTGGGCAAGATTATACAAAGAAAAGGAAAATAATAAAATCCATGATAGATCTGTAAATAGTTTTGACAAGTTCTAAATCATTGATTTTTAGGAATTCATTATTTTTGCTTGTTTAAATTTAGTATAAATTATGAGATTTTCTGTTAAGTGTATAATAAAACAACATAATATAAAACTATAAAATACATTTTACCATTGATAAAATCTTGAGGAATTATATTTAAAAAGCTAATTATAAGTTAATTTAAAAAGATAATTACAAAGGATGTTTTGATACATATCGAGCTATTGTGGTTTGGGTGCATTGCATTTACATTAGAATCGTATTAATACGTTTTCAATGAGAATTTCAAATTAAATAGTTGTAATATTTTGTATTTTGTTATAACGTATGACATAGTTTTCGAGGAAATTTCCTCTAAATGTGTACCCTTATCGAAAAATCAAATTAAGCACAAGTCAACTTGCACTATAAGGGTTAATGAATGTTTGACAAAAACTTAAAACGGGGGTGTGTTTACACAACAATAACCCTTTCAGTCCTACCGTACGGGCTAATTTGCTTTTGAATTCGTTGTATACAACAATGAAACTGAAACTTATGAAGGCTCGAATTGAATCCGAACTTTGGTATGGATGTAATTAAGTTAAACGACAAAAACATGGATCTTATTTCGCAAAGTTTGTGTATTTAACACATGCTGAATGTATACATTAGCTTATATTATGAATGGTTGCGTATATTAAATGTAATATGATAATGTGGATTTATTAAAAGTGCTGCATGTAGTTGTTGGATGAGGCGGGGGGAATGAAATGGATGTGGAAGACAATGATTTAGGCGGAGAATAAACATCAACCGCAATGGGAGGATTTCACCCCTGGAAGGTGATGTTGGCTCTCCAGTTGTATATTATGGGTGTTATTTATTTTGAACTCTTGCGCGAGGGTGGAAGTGTCACTGCAGATTTTTATTGTATCACTTAAGGAACTCCAAGTAAGTTCCGGCTACTTAGGAGATGTACTAAAGCTTTTTTAAATGTAAATTCCGGATTTAATTGTGTGAGTAGCAAAAATGTTCATACCGAGCTGGAAAATAATAAAATGAATGAAAACTGGTTTTAACAAGTGTAAATGTAATCTATTATTTCGTTCGTAAATCTATTATAATATTTAGTATTGCGGAAAACCTCCGATCCCGATTTCCAATTGTCAAATAAAATATGTACAATGCGCCACATTAAGTGTTACTCCCTTGTAATGATCAAATCGCTGTTAATAATACTGTGCGCGTTTTGGATTTGAATTTAATGCATTTATTATAACTCAAGAAAAGCATTATACTTTTATAAATTACATTTTCAATGAAATCCATGATTGGCTTACGTTTTACTAAAAAAAAACTCTAATCGGCTATTCTCTGCAATTTCGTACATTTGTACTTGAATAAAAATTCTAAATGCATTTATTCCTGAAAATTAATTTATTTCATGATGTAATGAAATACGATTTTATTATATGTTGATAATCTAATATATAAAAATAAGTTGCGTTTCCCGTCTAATGCTCGGGCGAAATGGGTTGATATGCGCGTTCATCGGATTGAGACAAAACTTGGTCCACTTATTGCCAAGGGATCAGGGGGTGACATAGGCATAGTACAATTAACTTACAGTAGATTTTTAATTCAAAACTTAATGTGTGAAAGTTGTTGATTCTGACGTGTTTGAGATTACGCGTTGCTAAGGCTATAGGTATATAGTACCTACAAGTTGCAGTAGGAGGCGTCGTGTCGTCGTCACATACAACACATACGTCAAACGTCAATGTCATTTGCAGGTTATCCATCGGCGTGAGTCAATTATATCCAAATTATTTATCGCAAGCACTTTTAAAATGCTTCATTTCATTCATCGCTTATTCACGTACGTAACAATCGAAAAAATACGTTTGAGTGCTATCCGATCAAAATCAGACGACCAACGTGCAACGAGAATCGAAAGTACATGTTGATTTGAATATTGCTGCATTTCAATATGATATTCATTACGATTACAGTTTGCATCCCAGTGTAAAATGGATAAAGGTTAAATCCTGTTAACGGGGGACAAATTTATTGGTAAATTGAAAACGCCTTTGAAACCAGATTTGAATTTAAATTTAATTTAAAAAATAAAAACAAGTAACAAATGAATAATTATTTTATTTAATAACAATATGTTGACGTTGAAATCAACAATATATGGATCTTCTTTTTCATCGAAAACATTCAAAGCTCATACCAACGTCGGATATTGTCGTGCAAATTGTACATGCAAATAGGCAGTGATATGGCAGTAGTCAGTATTGAAAGACTCGATGCGCGCAACGATCGAGTTCAAACTCAATTTCAAACAGGTAGATATATCAGCAGTGACGAGGCTCTTTGGCCTATTTTGAGCTTCCTAATTCACAGAAGCAATCCGAATGTTGTTCATCTCAGTGTTCATCTCGAAAATGGACAAAGGCAGACACTGCAAGAAATGTTGCTGCTGAACCAACACTTGCGCTGTGTGAAGAAGATGTATTTGCAGAGACATTATGGTACGCATAAGTTCCTAACTATTTTACATGAAATACTACATCCGAGAATTTTCAATGACGTAAGCAAGGGATGCGTGATGAAGGCTATCGAAATCTGTATTCATCTGATGCATTGGGCCGTATTTACACATTACATCCAAATAAAGCCGAGTGTTACTATTTAAGAATGCTTTTGGTTAATGTCAAATGTCATACTTCATTGAGAAAGGTCGAACGGAAATTAGAACATTACTCGCCATCATTTTAACCACATGTCCGTCACCCAACCCGAAAGATTTGTGGTAAAAATTCAGAGAGGATTTGAGCGAAGGCATTTTACACACCGTTAGCAATGACAATTCAATTGAGTTTTCGGACAATATTTTCAATCAAGCTCTGATCGAAATCGAAGACATTTGCTTAACCATCAACATCAAAGAATTCATTCAACAAGAATTCGTTCTGCACTTGAACAGCAGTACAATGCTAATGATTTGGATGCATTTGTCGAAGCAAACGAACAACTTTTGCTTGCGGAACAAAAATTGACCTACGATACAATTACAAATTATCTGTTCTTCCTTGATGCGCCTGGCGGTACTGGAAAAACATATCTCATCAGTTTACTATTGGCTCACATTCGATCTCAAAATAGAATTGCTTTAGCTCTTGCTTCATTAGGTATTGCGGCAACATTATTAGATGGTGGACGAACAGCGCATTCGGCATTCAAATTGCCATTAGATATGCATTTATTGGAAGCTCTGACATGTAACATTCCTAAAGTTTCTGACATAGCTAAAGTTTTGAAAATTTGCAAGGGGATTATCTGGGACGAATGCAATGCTTGATCGAACTCTTAAAGACTTACGATCAAATGCAAAACCGTTTGGTGGCGCTCTAATTTTATTATGTGGCGACTTTCGACAACCTCTTCCAGTGATGCTTTCATCGACACCAGCTGATTCTTGCCTCAAAGCATCGCATCTTTGGAGAGACGTGCGAAAACTGACATTAAAGACAAATATGCGCGTATATTTGTAGCGTGATGCGTCGGCAGCCACATTTTTAAAACGACTATTGAACATTGGTGAAGGAAAAATGCATGTTGATGCTACCAAGTTTATTTCATTTCCATCGAACTTTTGCGTTGTTGTGCCATCCATCGATTTACTCATTCAGAAAGTTTTTCCGCAGATTTTTAGTAATTATAAAAATCATTATTGGCTTTGCGAACATGCTATTTTGGCAGCAGAAAACACCGACGTCAATACAATCAACCACAAAATACAATAACAAATTGCAAATGATTCTGTTACCTACAAATCGATTGATAGCGCCATGAATGCAGACCAAGTTACTAACTATCCAATCGAGTTTTTAAATTCGTCAGATCTTCCTGATGTGCCACCTTGCAAATTGGAACAAGACTCACTATGAAGAAATTGATGCCGAATATCATCGAAACAACTATATATTCTTAATGGAAAGTCGAAAGGAGAAGATGTGCTCATTCCCACCGACGTGCAATTTGATAAGAGACGACTGCAGCTCCCCGTTGGACTTGCATTCTCAATGACCATCAACAAGGCACTTCAAGTGTGCGGAAGAATCTAGAAAATCCACGTTGGACAGCCGAGAAATTTATTTGTATTTGTTAAAGACGGAAAAGCCAAAACTATTCTCTACCCTAAAGCACTTAGCAGAACAATTAAGTAAGCAAAATGTATGCTTTTAATATTTTTTTCTTTATATATCATTCAATATTAATAAATGTATTAATTGTCGGAAAAAATATCATTATTTATATCATTGCTAATTAAACAAGATAACTCTTTCAAATTTCAAATGGTATTTTTAGAACTATTTCTTCTGTGGCAGCAACGCGCCGGGTACCAGCTAGTTTATTATAAAAAAATGATTATATGAAGATTGATGGTACTTTTAATGGCGCTTGATAGATATTGTATAAGGCTGTTTGTTGAAAGGGTTGTTTGAAAATATATACATAGCGATGGTGAGAATGGTAATCAGAAAGCTGTTTTCCCATCTTTAAAAGAGTTGGAAAAATATTCACTTGATGAATACATTTTTGTATATCGAATGTAAGGTCTTGTGTGTGGAATTTTTGTTGCTGAACGATAGCGGAAAATTTTATATTGAGTATGCGTGTCATGCCGCCATGTTGTGCTTCCGGAAAAATTACTTCTTGTGTGTCTAGGGTAACTTTCCTAAAAAAAATATTTCATTCAGAACATGTTATTTTATAAACGTTGCCGCTTGAGCTCCTAAGTTTTGTAAGAGGAGCATGAAATATGTTTTTATTAACGAGATTACACTTAATCGCGAATAAATTATATTAGAGCGCATAAAGTTATCCGAGCTTAATTAATTGGACAATTTGGGGATAACTTTCGCATAAATCCCACCACTCGCAAGGTTGTATTTCTTGTTAGTTTTAAAGCTCTCTTGTTGTTCTAATGAAAAGTTTAGAGCGTTAAAATGTCGAGTAATTGGCGTGCTTAACATACCATCGGGCTTTCGAACAGGTCGTCGCCTTAATAGTCCAAGTTAGCTTGGGGAGTGTTAAAATGAAGTACTAAAGTCGAAGGTTGTACACCTGATGTGTAGAAAAGCCTTGTCGATATGCTGGAAGCAACAGCAGTTGACACTGATCATATGCGAATATACCAGTTTGCTGCGAGCTTGCGGTTTTGGAGCATTACTGTCAACTACACTACATCAAAGTTAAGTGAGCTTTCGCTCGTATATCCAGTCACCCCCTACATACGCCGACGGCTGGTGAATCAAAATCATTCAACGATAAAACAACTTATAATCTGTCATAATTCAATATTACGTCTGAAAACCAAACCGAAATACAAAAGCTCGTACATAAACATTATTCATAGTTTTTGTTTGAAACCTACGTTTTCCTAGCGTTATTAATAGTGAAGTTTAAAAGCGAGCTTTTAAAATACTATAGCTTTCAGCGAGAGAAGTTGGAAGTACTCAGTTCTCATCATGAAAGGAGAATTATAGTATCAAACGAAAAATGCTGTGAGCTTTTTGAAGCGCAAATTTCTATTTTATTTCATTTTTCACAATATTTTGTATTAGATTTTCGGAGTAAATTAAAAACATAACTAAGAACGTCTATTAACGTAAAATAAATTAAAAGATGTGAATTAGTACATCATACAATTGCATTTATTTAAGTAGTGACCTGTCTATGATTATGAAATAGTAATATGGATAAATAGATACTTATACAATTTCGCTATACTTGATATAAATAATACTTAAATTTAGTGACTTTTAGCAATCCCTTTTATGGGACCCTTGCCAACTATTTTACATGGTTTTTCATAGCGAATATGTGTTATAAAAAGTGGTCGCCAGGCGCATCTACTGTATATTTGAACTCAAGACGATAAAGTAACGAGTCTAATCGCTTAACCACGGGATTATCTACATGTCAAGTCCTAGATTGATAATAGATGTTCAAAAATAATTTAGTAATTGTCTGAGTTTCATTCATAAAATCCGACCGGTTTATAAAATTGCTTTGATTTGGAAGCCAATCAGGGATAAAAAAGGGTATATCTGAAACTAGGGCAATACTACATATTAAATGGCGCAGCATGAATAAAATACATATTTAAGTTTTGAAGCGGATGAATGAAACCTTTTTTCTGCGCATTTGATGATTATTAAATTTCACTTAGAGCAAAATAATTTTCTTAGTTGCATCATCAACTTTAATTTCTGTGATGTGAAGGACGATGAAACGAGCAAGTTACTATGAGAAACTACTAATAAAGACGAATGAGCTGATAAATATGAGAGAGAATATTCTGAGAAATTTGAGACACGGTTGCACTAAACTTTTAATATATTATTTTATGATCTCGTAATATTAACATTTACACGACAAAATAAGGATGGACCATTTACGTTTGATTTGATCGCACAATCACGTGAGCTAACTTAAATGATATTGTCTAATAAACGCAAGAATCACACTAACTATGTACCGGCATGCTATGATTTCATAATATGCCAGCATGATATGTTAATCGTGAACTTGTTGGCGATGCTAATTTCCCATCTAATACAGCTTTTTATTACGTTTACGGCACACTTCCGTGACTAGCTTCTTTCGTTCTTTTTCTGCTCATCGAGCGTTACTTAACACACACGTGAGGGCCCAAAGTCACGGTATTTGCCAGCCTTAAATCTTAGGCCCTTTCGCCTTAAGCGGAGTCTGCGCTGTAATTGCGTTAAGATAACGTAGACTCTCAATGCATTCTGTCTTATGGCCAAACAGCCGAAATGAGCAAACAAAATTGGCTTTAACTTAGTTAGGCTAATGGTGTAATGCACAAATTAACGTTAATTGAATACGACATCCTTATCTTACACCAGACTGCTACCTATCCTGGATGATTATACAGATTGTACGTAACTAACATCCTCGCCGCATTATTCCACACCCGAAGGATATCCCGTGCCAAATTGAAATACTTAACTTATGCCAGAACTAATAACAATTTGCACACTGGGGTCTACTATATCATATATGATACAGTATTAATCATGGCCTACATATTTACAGCGGATCCGAGTTAATCTGTCATTGAATATTGTCCCGATACTGCCATACGTTAGAATTGGATGTATAACGTAGACGACTATACTTTTAATATTAATCGAAATATGGATAAATCAAATACAGTAGAACCTCGATTATCCGGACTAATTGGGGATGAAAGTAGTTTGGATAACGAAAGTCCGAATTTCCAAAAAAATAAAATCGTAATAGACAGGGAAAGTATGAATAATCGTTATTTGTCTAGATTAAATACACATATAATATATTTATTTTTTAATAAAATAATCAATTATCGATTTTGGCTTTACGCTTGATCTTCTTTTAGAAGCTGCCGAATGGCGAATACTCTCAAGATATATAAGTTATCCTGAATTACACCCTTCTTGGTTATTAAGCCATTTCATGGCAAAACCCAAACACTGAAAAGATTCAGAATGTGTAGAACAAATATCTACCCCTCGCAAATCTTTTGTTCGCCTTCCTTCTTGTTCTTCTGATCATTCGAAATTTGGAATCCAGGATCGTTTGCATCGCAATTTAACCACTCGGTTACATCTTCTTTATCGCATTCAGCATATAGAAATGTGTGCTATTGTTTTCGCAATGTCTCCTATATCTGATTCTACCGCGTTATTGGAATATACATACTTAAGGTCTTTTCAAAATCTTTTATATTTATTTTCTTGTGGAAGCTGATAACTGTTTCTTCCTTATTTTCGTCTGCTAGCAATAATCGTCGAAGCATCTGATTTCTATGTAAACGTTTGAATGTTTCTATTACACTCTGATCTATCGGTTGTATTATCGACATGTCATTTCATGGAAGAAATTTTACCGTAAGCCTTTTTATTGATCTGGTTTAAACTATTTTTTCACTTCTTGTAAGAACTGTTTTTCATACCATCGTTCATATTCAACCAGAAGACTTTTGATATTTTTAAGGCATCAGCATTGTATTTAAATTCTTCGCTGAATCCTTCCTTCTCCTCAAATAGCTTCAATGTCTCAATGAATATGTTTGCTGAAGGTATGTCAGCAAAAAGCTTTTCCTCATGAAATCCCCTGATACCAAGTCGTTTTTTGAAAATTTCAAGCCAGCCCGAATTTGCTTTGAATGTGGAATCTCCATTTAATTTTGTATTGAAAAATATTTCATTTTCGCATTATAATGGATCAGATATTGGCTATCCAGTTGATCGTCTTTATATGGACCACATAAAAATATACTTTTCAACTTTTGTATTTCCTGATTTTTTCATAACTTTTCGCTCTGAGCTTCCATCTTCTGGAATTAGTGAAAATATATTGTATATAGTTGTATTACGTGCATTCGATTCTCCTAAGTACAATCTTATTTTATTGGTATGCGAATCACAGCTTAATTTTCACTCATTTTAGCATTATAATTTTTTTAAAACAGACTACAAATCTGCATGCTAAATTTGGTTTTTATACTCTTAATATTTAGTCGTATTTATTGGGCTAAAAATAATAATTGCTTTATATGAATGTTTATAAGTATGTAATATCACTTTCAATTTTTTATTGAGCATGAGGCAGTTAAATTATGTTTCGAAGGTATTAAATCTGAAGTTTAATAGAAGAATACCAAGATAGAACTTTTATTTACTTTGTGTGGCACACTTTTACACTAGTAGAATAGCTTTGCCCACTTGCTTTAAGAGCCTCAGCGCCATGCACCATTTCCGCCCGCTCAAAGTGTCATTCAGGGGCACCATTGGATTTATTCGTTGAAAAATATTTTTAAATGGGCTGTAAGAATGCTTTATATGAAAAATGTTGCTTTTTTAACTGATTAAGATGTGCTGGTTACATGGTGTTTGCGAAGATGTGGCAATCGAATTAATGAGAAATTCGCGGAGGAGGGTGGATTTTCTGAAGCCGGATAAAGCAATTTGTGACGTATGAAAAGATTGTCAGTTATACGCGCGTTGAGATCTCCCTTAACGCGTCCAATATTACATTACGTTTCGCTAATCAAGTTGTCTCCCGCCCATTAAGGCTCCGCCGGGCCACGAAGGCTGTATTCCACTCCCTCTGCTCACACTCTTCACCTTCGGCAAGTCAATCAAAGGAAAATTAGCCGCTTCTTGCTTTCGTATAATTAGATTTCGAGTCGTTCCCGGACTCGCTATCGAATCTCAACAATCCCATCATAATTCTCAACAAGGTGGGGGTGGATTCCGGCCTTAAACTGGAAAACGGGTTATCAAGAATCATTGTTGCGTTATTAATATTTCTGAAGATCTAATGAGCCTTAGGATGGAATAACTTGCAACTTTGCTAATGATCCCACAAGGAAGACCTTTTCAAGAATAAATCGAAAAAAATGACTTAATATTTTCGCCGGATTTAAAATGTTTTTTTGCATAAATCCACGATCTTCAATATTGTGACGCGAAGGTATATTTTTAGCCGGAGCGAACATATTTAGATTGTAAATGTCAATAGAAAGCTTTGCTTACATATTGGTCTTGATCGTGTTGATATCCAGGAAATATCCCGTGAAATCATGGAAGAGAGACCAATTTAAATGAAACCATTGTCGGACTTCGACAAGGTCCGTCAGCTTATTGAAAATTTAATTCATGTCCGTTAACGAAATTTCGAAACGGGGGAAGCTATTGAACAGTCACGTTCAATTTTTGATTTCGATCGATCAACAGATTCATTATTTATCAGGCGGTGCATGAAATTTTCAAAATTTTCAAACGAACGCAATCCACGAATAGATTTGCGATATTTTGTAATTCGACCAATAAAAGTGTAAATTTGTGTGCTTCTATCGTATCATTTGTGTTGTATAAGTTCTTTTTTAAAAAAGTGTCTCATTATCTGTAGAAAAATATATTGTCTTTCAATTATTAATGATGAATAGGACCGAACAAATGGTAATCATATTGAGCGAAAAAAAAACAATTATTTGATTTCATCCCCTGTACAAATTACCGTATAGGGTGTCCCATTATCATTTTGATTTCTATGGAAAACAGCAAATCTCTCGATGTATATTTCCATATTTAAACGCTCAAGTTGATCACAATAGAGCTCAGTCGTTATTGTGTGGTAGATTGGAGGACTTTAAAGTGGATAATGCCTTTACAATCTGATCATATTGATAGAATGGCCTTTTTTTGCCGTAGGGTTTGATTTTGCAGTCGACGTTGTTATCGGTCTTTTTTTGCGATTCTAGTTCATGAGAAGCTTTAAAACCGATATCAAATAGTATACATTTATTGTATGTTTTAAGCATGCTAATATAGAATGCTTAAATATTTTTGTTTATCCGTCATTCATAATAATTTAAAACTGAATGAAAAGCGAAGGATAGAAACGCTATGGATAATATTCAATTTCCATTCATGGGTCAGACTTGGCGGAATCGAAAAAAAGTGATTGTGAAAGTGTCGAACCCAATAAAGTGTGTATTAAATATTGAATTGTGATAGTTCTTCGTGTTGCCACTAACATCGAAATTGTATTTCAATCCTTTTGGGTTTCGACCATGCGTGAAATTGATTATGACACTTCAATTTACACCTCTTGAACGTCGAATTGCGTTCCTTGAGAGTTGAAATCCCACGTGAAAGGATAACGCCCCATGCCGTGCTCCCCAGTCTGATATATTTTTTTCATATCGAGCCTTCGACGCTTAAAAAAAGGCAAAGTTGTTTGTTTTATTTAAGGGTGAAGTTTTCATGTTTTCGTAAATTTTTTATCAATATTAATTCGAAGACATCGTAGAGTAATTCACGTGTACGTTGTATATTTTAACGTACCCTATTCTGAAATAGAAAATTAGTTTATGGAACCGCTCGTGTGCTTCTTTCAGGTATACATTACATTAACTTTTTATTATCTGTGTGTATTTTTGGATACATAAAGCTTTTGCCCTATGATGATACTGTGCCACATAAGGCTTTGAAGCAATATTTGAGCGATATTCTATATTCTGTATATAACTATTAATTAATTATCTTAACTATTATCTATATTTGTCGAAAAATGTTGATTATACAAAAGAAGACACATGATTGAAAATGAGTCGAAGAAATATTTTTTTAGGGTGCCCTAATTATTGTTAGACATAAGCGATCCTCATTATTGTAGGAGATGAGAAGAAATTTATCTTTATTTTCAATGATATGTTAAATATTGTTACTGATTGATCTTTCAATGCTAACCCTGCCCGACTTCATTAATTATCTTAGTATTTTATTTCTTAAAACCAGAAAATTAGCGTGTAATCCTGGATTGAGACAATCGATCGTAAATATAATATTAATATTGTCAAGGAAACAAATCGTAGTTGGTGATAACGATTATAATTATTATAAACACTTAATAAGCCGTTGAAAAATATTTTTTTTCTTTTCAATTATTTTAATAAAATAATTGTTTCATTCTATAACAAACTTTGCTCATCTCTTTCAAATAAGATATGCGAGATACAAATTGAACTTCCAAATCCATCTCAGTTGCAAAACATAAATTCTCATCTCAGGATTGGGGCTTAAGACGTTGAAGAATGTAAATGCGATGAAAAGACCGTAATTTATTAAATACAATACAACTTTAACATTTTTTTCTTGGGTTTGATATAAAGCGTAAAATGGCAGACATTGATCAGCCCCAAAATATTTATCATAGATCTTTTCATATATTTCTTTCGGTTGACAGTGAAGATTGTTTTTGCTGCTAAATTTGGACTTGACGACACTAAAACGGTGATGAAAGAGATTTAGGTAATTTTTATTAATGTTTTAAATGATTTATTACAGAAAAAGAGCTTAATTTTAACCCTTTGAGTAGTGAGCTCATTTAAAATCTTTATAGTCTTAGATGCTATATTTGCTTGTCCGACATTTATCGTCCGTGCAAATCAACTCCACGAACACAGGCGACATGTGGCGCTTCTCTCAGATGTTGTATATACCTTAGATCGATAAGCTTGACCCTGTCATTAGTCTAATTAACAAAAACAAAGTGAAGATAAGCAAGTGTGAATAGATAAGGGTAGAAATGCAAGTTTACAGATCGATCTCGAAAGATATTTAGACAGTTGTCATCTGGAAAATATTATAGAAAGACGTTCGTAAATTTAACATTTGCATTTCGTTATAGAAATACGTAACAATGAGACGCTGGATTCGCTTTTAGGAGACGCGTATATCTGGTGGACGCAGCGACGAACGAGTTAAATAAATAAAAACTATCGAGAGCATAAAATATTCAGTCATTTTAAGTAAACATTAACAATACACTTGAAATCGATTCATTATATCATTCATACATCATTATTAGCCCATAAATTTGGGTTAACGATCTATACAATCGAACGATGTACGCAGGAAGCTCTCTGTTTCTGTCTTCCATGCACAGTTACCGAACTGCGCTACGTTTAATCCATCTGTCTCTCCGAGTTCAACATATAAGATTACTCTTTCTGAATCACTGGAATTCGCTCGCAAATATGCGATCATCCTACCTTAGAGGTTAATATCATAGAAGCTTGATATACTATTTTGCATCCAGTTTTCCAGGATCAATTTTTCTTTTTCAGCATTCCAACAGATGCACAGACAGTAGTATATGTCGCGTTAGACTTTTATTAATACGATAATACAATACAAAACCATAACATTTCATTAAAAATAATTTAATATAAGGTAAATTGAGTTCATCCAAAGCTTTTCTATATTAATATATATAGTTTGATCATAATACATTTCCACGAGGTATTTTATGAGTCATATTGTAAGAGTAATAGGATTATGGAATGGAAATATTCAAACGAAGTCACGTTTTTTAATATACATGCTTCCATTTAATGTCTTGTTTGTTCTATTTAATAGGAATCGATTCTACGGTATTCCGAGTGATAGGATAAATACTCGGAATGCTTAATTATTATCTTGGGAATGTTTTTATGTGTTTTGTGCCATTATAAGAGTATTTTCTGTAACCCATTTCTTTTAGTACATGTCTGGCTTCTTCAGACTGTTTACATAATGTCCTAGTGGCATATTCTCATCGCGTTATCAACACACACTCGCCTATGTAAAGAAAAACATCCAAGGCAAACGTTAACTTAATCCACGACGCTAAAACTGATGAATTTCATCAACGTATTTTTATTGTAATATCAAGAATTTTTAAAGAAATAGAGGGAATTTTTAAATTTGGAGTTTATTATTTTTTTACTTCGTAGATGACGACGTAAATGTTTGAGTTTGTATGTATTATATGTTACCTTTTCACACTTGTTAAACCAGCTCTTTTGGGTTATAAAGATGGTGATAACGTGTCTTATTTTTTTCACTTTTCCCCACGTATTCCATTAGCATAATAACATGGGAGACGTGGAATTATGGATTTTAGATGGTACGATTCTGTAATATAATATACCAACTGGATACTTGAATAATTCCTTTTTGTCTACATCCACAAATTCCTGTTTGCGCATTTATTAATTTAAAAACTTATTCAAGAAGATTTTTCATACTTGACTTTATGAAACTGAGCGATGAACGCTTGGAAGAATGCTGTCCATTAATGATTTGATGAAAAGGTTACCAACATTCAATTTCTATTATTGATTCTGATGTGTGTCCTTCACTTATTCAAATAAAATAAATAGAATGCGTCGTAATATCTTCTTCAGGTTTTATTGAACGGTGTCTATAGAGTGGGTGTCATAGGTAACAATCCATCGATAGAATATAAAAAAATATTGTACATATCACTATTTATATAATAATTGTTATAGGATATTGTACAAACAATAAATTACGCGTTCAAAGTTTAGAATAGCATAGTGCAAAATATAAAACTAAAATAAAGTTGATCAGGTCGCACTAGAGATGAAAATTCTTGAATGTTTCCTTGGGGAATTGTGTATACTTCAAAAAAGATCTACAACTCACTGGGTGGACAAAATGGGAAAGTTTTGTTTCAGATGGATTCCGCTGGACAAGAAAAAGGATGTATCGAATCGTTTTTTAAAAATAAATCTTCATCCATATATGGACATTATAAGATATTCGAAATTCAATGTGATTTTTTTATCTTATAAAACGGAAAAAATATTATCATTTGAATGTTGAAAATTGTAGGAAATGAAAATAATGGTGCATAAAACCGTCAAACGACAAAACTGCGTGACCGTATGATGATTCTCGTCTTTACCGGGGGCGTATATTATGCGGAGTATGCCAGGCATTCAAAATAAGGAAAACAATGCTATATTTAGACGGTCAATGATTCTTACCATTTATAACACTAAGAATTTCTTTAGAACATGATTTTTATGAATTACGCTGTCATGTTATTACTCGTATTTGCCCGTATTGGCCCCCTTGCCATTTCGTGGAGTTTATAATCTTTATTGCGGCTGCCTCATGCAGCCCATTTTAGCTTGAAGGGCCTCAACGAAAAAGAAGGGGGCATTCACCTCTCAGTATCGATAGGGCTTCGCAGTGTCGACACGGACTCGCAGCATACGACGGAAATCCTTATTTTACTTCCGTATCTTCGGCCGCTCATCAGACAACGCAGAAAAGATCCTAAAAAAGAGAAGAAACCAATCAAAACATTGTGATCTTTAATAATTAAATTTATTTATCATTTGATACGGCGACGATCACGAGGCAGAGGCTTCCGGATTCGATACGAATGTACCCGAAATTAAAACATGTTGGCGGCAAATGAATTTCGTACGCCCACAATTAGCACGATCTGTTCGCAAGGTTCTCCAGAAAGAATATAATGCGTTCGTCCTTCATCCCTCAGGATCTACCCCCACCGCAAAATCAATATTTAATGAAAGAAATTAAGAGTATTTTTACAAAATTAAACCCGTAATACTCCCACTCTACAGAACTATTAAAATTTCGATATCTATACTTTATCAAAATATATATAGCTGGTTCAGAGTGCAAAGGGTTAATGTAAATTTATTTTTTTAACTAAGTTTTTTTTAAAAATTTAGCACTATCTAAAAATATATTTTCTACAAGCATTCATATTGTACAATATAATATCGCATCAATTTTTAATTATGAATAATTTAGAGTTGATTGCGATATTTGTTGGATCATAAATGTGTATCTCGTAGTAAAATGACTTTTCGTATGAAAGGATTTTAAGGGAATGTATAATTTTATATTTTATTTTCAACTAAATTCACAATGGTAGTAAGTCTTTAATGTTTGTTTTTAGCGGTGAGCTTTGTTTTGACAACGTGCAGATAAAGCCCGTTTGTTGTGTGGGTTTTGCAACTGTCCATCCTAAGCTTTTAGTGCTTTTAAATTACAAAACGTATGTATGACTCATTCAAACTAGAGTGACCATGCGAATAATATTTAATTAAAAATCATTACTCAAATATATCCATATTTGATATACTATAACATGCGATATTTGATATGTCTACATAATGTAATTTGCATCTTATGCTGATTACCCAGGTAGAAAATTGAGTTCCTTCCTGTCTGTATTTCTGAGCCTTTTCCGTGTAAATCTGTCTTCCACGGATTCAAGTCATCAAAGTTTCCAAGAAATGACGGCCTTTCTTATTCTGGTCATGTTCTGCCAACTCGTCACATATCAGTTGAATGCCTCCCACATATCACAGGCAAGAGCACATGACTTGCAGATGGGCGTTTGAATTATGCATGCGGCCCGAGACGCCCGCCACGTAAGCGCCCCTGTTAATATATTCCTGTTTTGCCCCTCCCCAACCCACATCTTGACCTTATTACAATTATGCTATATCCGGATTGACTTCCTGGAACAAATTGAGATTTTCCGCAAAAATATTTTTTAATGATGCCCTCACACGATTCAATGGACCCTACTAATGTTTACAGACCTGAACGCTCTATGCTAATTTCATATGATGCTGTTTTTGTAATTTTGGAATCATGCAATGGCGGAATAGTTGAGCTGATGGCAGAAATTTTCCCAACGCAAGCATATTTTCTTAAAATTAAATATGTACGAGGCATGTTTTTGTAAGAATTCATAATGCCTTGCTTTAATATTCATTCCCTCCCGAGCATGAAAACGAAATGTATTCTTAAAACCTTTTGAATTTCTTCATTGAACTGGTCGTGTTTAAAATATAACATTTTTTTTGTCCTTTGGATTTCTTCTGCCCTTACCTTCCTATCTTTTAACGCTCGCCTATTGTATTCCCATCACGTTTTTAAAAGAGTTTTTTTGCCAGTCTCCTACACCTGAGTCCCTATACATTTTCCATCGATCTGCTGTATTTGTATGCAAAAATACTTTTTAACATCCATTTCTGTAGCATCTTTCATCGTTTGAGATGATTTCCAATTTTTACGTCATTTGTCGCTTTCGTATCCGATCTCTCCCGACAAATCTGTCAGTTCCTAATGAGGGGAGCGAAAGGGGAAACATTAATAAGGGCGCTGAGTATTTAAATAAATACGAAAACGAATGGTTTTAAAATGTCACAATTTATCTTACCTTATTTTGTATTTATTTATTTAAAAATACTTGGCAAAAATATGGTCTTATCCAGTTTCTCAAGGCTAAGGATTACATAAAGAACATTGTCATTCCATGAAATGATCTGACTTTCTTTCAGCCACCGCTTTTGTTATGATGAAGTATCTCCCTGGGGATGATATAGTCTTACCAGCATCTCAAGCTACTTTCTTTTTAGAACAAACCCATTGTTACATCATTTAATTACATAAAGTGTACACGCGTACTATTTATCAAATAAACTATTTCCTTCATCAAAATATTATACATCATTTACGTTTAATTAGTAAAAAAAAAATACATTGGATAGTCAAACTAATTAAATTATCCTACACTTAAGTTATTTTGTATTAATACTTTGGATTTGTGTCTGTGGTATAATCCAGGTCAGAAACTCACCCACTATACTTACATTTTGTATGGAATTTAATCAATTTTGAAAAAAAATCTGGATTGTCCATTTATGGATTGAATGAACTGAAATGTATTATTTTTGGTAATACTTAAATGTACATCAATTTACTAAATATTATCGTCGCTTTGACAGCTTATTTACTCCTTTAGGTTTTATCGGCATTTATCGATTTGTTTTCGTTGATATCAAATTATTTAAAATACTCAAATTTTCCCTGCATGAGGTTTTCAAGCCCTTTATAGTAAGTATTTTTCAATGTTCACGAATTAAGATCAACATATTACGTTCGGAACACTCATCTAATACTAAATAAGGATCTTTAATATTCTACGATTCAAATACAGGTACATCTGCACTTGATTCAATGTTATTTGACTGTTTTTCATTATGAAAACGAATATGTTGTACACATGCAAAGCTGTATAATCTATCGTCTGAGTTATTTATGAAAGGGTTTAAATCAACATGCGTACTTATCAACTGATAAGAATATAACTGGCCCTAAAATGTTCATATATATATATATTAATAGCTCGAATAACTTCATTGTTACTTTGAGGTCAGATTGAGATTCTCTGATTTAATCATTTGAAATAAATATGGCTTCTGCTGAAAGCATATTTAAGTCAGGTTTTATTTCTACTGAATTTTGCGTTGTGCTTGTGGATCTTTAAAGTAGTTTTTATACAAAATGTGGACTTAAATGATGGATATATTAAAATGTTTATGACAATGATAAATATTATATTTATATCATCCATCACTATGATGTCGTAATATTTCATTGTAAAACATCTCAGCAATGTAGGCTCATTCATAGTTCCTATACGATTATTATATAGCAATTTCATACATCAACACCATTAATCTTAAAAAGAAACAGTCTTCTATCGAGGATATGTTATTCTAGCGGTCGTCTTAAATGTGCTTAAAAGACATTTTTATATCTAGTATATGTGTATAAATGCGTGCTCGTGCATTACATAAAAAGGAAAAACACAGGAGGCACGTTGGAGGCGGTTGGCATAACGAGGGTCAGAGTATCTTGCATTGCCAGAAGCATCATTTACCTGCTTGAAGTACCCGAGACCGCATACTAGCAAGACGATGACATAAATAATACAAGCACTTTCACCAGACGAGCACTGAACATAACGACGGACAATTTTCGAAATGAAATGGCAAACAGGGGAAGAATAGTTGTAACTCGGACGACGATGAAATATCACTCAAATACGGCCACAATCGATATTTTCATGCACCAAAATAGCACAAATTCAATTTTGTTATTACTTCGGCTTATGTTATTAAGTTAATAGGCGAAAATTGTTTCCTTTCATCGTTCTCTAAGTCAATATTTGAACAAGTAGTGGTCGATAAACTAATGATATACCCAGAGCTTGCATTGCCAATGTATAATAAAATATGAGGGAATTGATAGGGTTGAATATACACGTAAATAGAACGTGTAGTCAATTCATTGCAAAATCAACTCTAACATTAATAACTATCGTAAAGTATAGCCAAAAGTCATTGCATATTTCCATTTGTGAATGTCTTCGGTGATCTTCGGTGAACACAAATTCCTTATTTTTAATTTATCTATACAAAGATTACATGTCGTCAATATATATCGCTGTCTCATCCGTTCAAGACATCAAGTTTCCGATGTTGTTCTTACGCATTACAATCGAAATTAATGTCTAGCAGCTGTAATTTTAAGTTGAGTCATAAATAATTGCCGGCAAACAGAAGCTATTATAATTATTCGGTTTTACTCTTGATGAGTCATTCGTGTTAGTGAGCATAGGGTATCATTAGATAGGTATGAGTCCTATTAGTCTTTCGACAACAGTTAACCGTGTCAAATCTTATGTTATAGTATTTTTTTTACCCGTAAAATAGAAAATCAAAAAGTGCATTTTCGTCATATAATGCTTTGGCCAAAAAATATGCAATATATACGATAAAGGAGCAATGAGTGAACGGACAGTAAGAGATTGGTTTTAAAAATTTGCTGGGGAGATGAGATCCCGAAAGATGAACCAAGGGCGGGTCGCCCTTCCGACTTTGATGAAACAAGGGAATTGTCATGGAAGCTAAATACATTCCAATCAGCCATTTGCTGGCGCTTGAAAAAATGGGGATGCTTAGTAAAATGGATGTGTGGCGTATAAGGTAATAAAGAAAATCACATGTCTATTGCCACAAGTTTCCTCTCATGGCAAAAAATGAGTCATTTTCTAACAGAATAATTACTGGAGATGAAAAATGGGTAATGGACGATAATGTTGTACCCAAAAGACAGTGGCTTAATAAATATCAACCACCTTTATCGGATTTAAAAGCTAATATTCATGGGAAAATAAAAATAAAATCAATTTTTTTTTTCATCCAAACCTACTAAATTTTATGAAGATGGTATTAATAAGCTACCAGTAATATGCGAAAAAGTTATCACTAATAGTGGTGAATATATAATAGAGTAATATTGCTTCGTTATTTTGTTAAAGCTGAATAAATGTTTGAAAAAAATCGGCAACTATTTATGACTCAACCTAATAGTATTTTAAAAATATGAAATATTTTTTCTTAAAAATTTTGCAAAAAATTAGTGATCTGAGGATTTTTTTTTTTTTTAGAAATATCGTTTAGGTTTCCATTGTCATTTGTATTTTTTTTTATTATATCGTATGTATTTATTTATTTTTTCTACTTCGCTTGGTTTTATTTTGAGATTTGAGAACAATTCAAGACGCTTGCTTTCTAATGATAATGTGAAACATGTGTTTCCTGAACCGTGTCTCGATATAACATTCTAATAGTTTTCATATGACTTATGATCAATTTTATATCCCAATTCTGAATTAGGTTTATAAAAGATCATTTTGTTTAGCGCTTGATTATACACGTTGAAACCTGATCTATTGAGTTGACTTCAGAAGTTTAATGCACAACTCAGATGTCGTTCTCAGATACAACACCCACACAATAAAAATGTCTCACCACACATTCTTGGCAATAAGATAAATTTTTAACTTTTATGCATATTTATCAACCATCAAATGGTCGAATTCAAAAAAAAAACAATGACCGAAATATGAATATACATATTTTCTTAATAATTTCTTTGAAGTTATATTTGCGTACATTTTAACATATAAATCATTTCCCAAGCGTTCCTAAAGAAGCAAAAATTTATACTTTGAAACGTATCGTATTTATATTACAAGTGGACGCAGTATAAAGAAGGCGATATTAGGTAGTGCTGTATTAAATGATGGATGAATAACGATTGTCAAGTAATGGATTTTGAAAGACATGAGATTGAAATGAATAGAAGGGTGGATGTAATCAGAAAAATATATTAGAGATATAAACGGTCAAAATTACCTTAGGAAAGAGATGAATGAAAGCGATTTGGAGAGGCATTTGTTCTGCAATGAACTGTGCCGCTTCGATGATGTCGATATTGAATAGGCCATGGCCGAAATATGCGTTACAAATGCCAAATCGAGTGCGACGTTTTTTTTAAAATTTATCTTTTAACCTCTTACGGTCGAGTGTATTTGACCACGAGAGTTGCTCACGATTGGTAATAACTCTACAGGGAATCATTGCCTGCTTGTGATCTTGCCTGAATAGTGTTAACACACCTGAAATTTATGGACCATTCGTTCTCGCATTATAATGATGTGAATATACACATTTTCTGACTTTAACTCGTAACTTCCATCGTATGATAAATATGAAGTCTAATAATGTAAATAGAAGTAGGCTGCTGTGAGCACGTTGCTGGTAGAAAAAGGGCTCCGGATCTTAAACAAATTGCGCAATATGTTCCAGGAAAGATTTTCTTCCCCATATTAAATTTTCTCGCGTGTACTTTTCCTTTTTTCCTCCCCATTATATATATCCCGCTTTTTTGGGTTAACAAAACACGTTGGTCCGCCTGACGGATATGGCGCACTTTCAAAATTTACAAAAGGAAACGAATGCCACACCGATTAAACACAAAGCAGACGAAACGTAAAATAAACAATATTCTTCATCCTATGACGTTTTATTGCGAAGCAAAAGCACAAGTATACCCTTTAAAAAAATAGATAATTTTATTTGAATATTATATATTACATGGAAAATCCCGCTGGCACTCGTTCTGTATTTTTAATGCAATAATAAATTACGTACTTATATTCAGCCTTAAAACAAATCCTGATGTTACCGCAAATTAATATTTGTTTTCTTGTTTCAGGTAAGCAAATTCTCCATCGTTTCAAGTAAAAGAAAAAAAAATCACATCATAATTTGTAAGTAAAAATATGTACGTAATATATGTTGTTGGGGGCCTACGTACTTTTTGTGGTTCAACCCCAATTTGTGAAGGGTAACAAAACTTCGAGGAGAGCTTAACATTTTTTTTACGCGTTAGCCACATCACTCAAAACTTCACGACTGAAATTTATTTTCTACTCTATATATTCATTTTATGATTTTTTTGCATGGAAAAATGTCGAAAAGTACTACGCGATTAATTGCCTCATAGCGAACATGATTTCTGATCGTATTTTCATCATTCGTAAATAATGATAAGAAGTTACGTATGCATTAAAAATGCCCTGAATCAACATTTAATTGCATCATAAAACACGGTTTGTTGTAATATTGATCTGTATTTATATTCCATTAAAAATATGTATGATAGCGTTCTACCGTCGCAGATTTACATATCTCTAAGCGTTATGAAAGCTAACTATCAATATACTATAGTTCTTGATTAGAACACGTGTCCGTGAATGGTGCATTGTTCATAATCATAATCAGCGATCCACTGCTTTAAGTAACGACTCTTCAGTTCAAGGATTGCGGTCGCAAACATGTCATCTATTTTATGTTTGCACTTTGTTATGCGCTTAATATTAAATTAATTTATTTGACCTCTATTTCTATATTTATGAACACTTTAATTGAATGTACACTAAGTTAGGTAAGGTTACACCAGAATCTCCAAAAGTGTATCTCTGACATAAAAATATTTTTTTGCATTTCAGGTAAGAAAAACATTTCATATTGTGGCCACCTCTGTTGTGTAAATTAATTCTTTTGGCGGCCCTATTCCGTGGCTCGCACAGTTTCTTGATCTGACACCACTGAATTTCTTTGTTTGAGGACGTACCCTATTCCTTGGCTCACACGGTCTCCAGACCTGACACCACTGGATTTCTTTGCCTGGGGAATTGCCCTATTCCGTTGCTCGCATGGTCTTCAGATCTGATATCACTGGATTTATTTGCCTGGGGACGTGCCCTTTTCCGTGGTTATATGGTATTTTATACAACATAAAAGTCTACAAAAAAAAAAAAAATTTCGACCTCCCTATCACTTAGGATATAGGATCTATTTTTAAAATATAGCAAAAGACTCCCTTAATCCAAAAAAAAAAAAAAAAATTGTCGGTTCATCTGCATGTACAAAGTAATATTTTCAAATTATTGTTTTTTTTTGTTGTTGCTAGCTTAATTTTCTTCTGTAGGTCTTATTACATTCATTCCGCCGTCGATTTTATTCCTTGTTCGTTTAGTATTAGAAAAAACACAGTCCATTTCGGTTATAACGAGCACTAATTGTTATGTTATACTAACCAATACTTGTTGATTTAATATAAAAATTGATCTTCTTTTCTTTAATATGCTTTTTAAGTTCATATTGCATTATAATAAAAATATATTATTCGAAAGTTAGTGATTTTTTAATCTACGGTCATGCACAATTAAGTTGTTTTTCTTTGACGTGAAATAAACATAATTTTATGATTTTAGTCTTTCGTTGTTTGCTTTTAAATCACGTTAGTTTTGAAATTAGGTCGAATTTTCTATGTTGTTGAAGAATTCAGCGATAACTTTTTTTATATGAATGCGTCGTTTATCCCATTATCCAGTTAGCGAATAATTTTGATCTTATTCCCGATGGTGTAGATTTTTTTCTTACTGCTGCTATGTATGAAATATAAGAAACGATAATTCAAAATTCGTACAAACAATTATATAGCACAGTTATGTATTCGAAGAAATATATTTTATTTTGCCATTTTCTTTGCGTTTTTGATTCCATCATTATTTGTACGACTGCTCGCTATAGCCGCGACGTCATTATAACTATGGAAACGTCCCTAACCTTGAAAAATTTCCGCCTACATTCGATAATGGATATGATACCCTATGAAAAAAATAGTATATCATATCATTCAGATATTTTTAAATCAGCACATTTCCGTTTTATTACTTGTCCATTATTAAGGTTTGCAATCATGAATTTTCAAATTATACCAAATGCATATAAAATGTTAAATAGATCCATAAACTGTTTTGTTTTCAATTAGTTACATAACTGTGGAGCTTATTCTGAAACTATTCACTTAAGAGATTAGATTTTTCCAACCTCGACACAGTTAGTCTATCTTATAATTAATTCACATAGCGTGCAAGCCATCCTTTAATTAAATTAGTTCCGACTAGGAATTTAAACCTTTTTCATTTAAATGCAGTTGGACTTAGATGATGAGGACATCAGATGACAGTTAGGCTAATGGAGCTATTATTAAGTCGAGGTGGCAGCATTCATATCTGTCCACGTGCCGATGATTGCATGGACCACTAATGGCACTCACCTCGCTAATTTCATGAATTCTGTCTACACAGTAGTTATCTGCTTAAATTCAGCTATGACAGGATAAATGATCCACTGGATAATTCACTCTGTTGGCTGCATTTAACCGAGGGCCCTAAATCCTTGCTTTGATGCCAGCCTTGTGTTAAATAACTTTTTTACAACTATATTTTGTATTAATACAACCCCAAAATATCCATGGCTCATATCGAGTCAATTTTTCAATGGAAGCTGTTGCAGATTTTTTATTTTAGTTACATTCCCCAACCATTAATTACTTGCAGACTCAATTTTATGCTCCAATGATAATTGCTCATCCGCTCCAATGTCTTTTGATAGTTTATAATACAATAGCAAAGCTATTTTGCTAACATTGTTTCGAAATGCAGCATCTGTTGTTGATCAAAGACTAATTATAGTTCAACACTGCCTTGTTCAATTTGAATTTCATTTAGCCCGTATTTTTTTTGTCGTTTTTAGTGGTAGTAATTGTTAATAATAATAGTATATAAAAGAACTTCAGATATCCGATCCTTTATTATCCGACATCAGCCAATAAGAGCCTCATGTCTCAGAAGATGAGTTTAAGCATTCAGTCAGTGGGAAGTTCTGATTTCGAGTTCAACTAGGGTTAATTTTATCATCATCATCATAGTGCAGCCATAAACAGTCCACTGCAGGACTAGGGTTTCTTCAATATCTATTCATAGGAAGGGGTATAATAATTCCGTCCATAAGGTAGCATGATCTTAGAGTTCTATTCTAGAACGCTCATCCAACGGGCCACTTAGATAAACGTATCGAAGTGCACTTTTGCGGGCTTCTCAATAGGGAGTGTGAGAAAATTGTAAAGACTGTGTAATTTTCCTCAGGAGATGGTGAAAAACTATTCTAGGCGACCTTGTTGATTTTCCTGGAAAGGGCTTTCTGGATTACAAAGAGTCCAGTCCCTCTTTTCTTCGCGAGGGCGCTGCGGGGCTATCTCCGAATCACTACTACACTGAGGTTGCATCCCCGTCCATGTACAACTTACTCCCGTGAATTCGAGAATCGGTGGTTTCCCATTTCAGGTTGACCCTCCCAGTTCGGCGAATACAAAGCGATATAGAAGGCAACGGAAGATAATGTTATCGTTGCCAAGTAGAATTCTTCATTTGTCGCTCTTTCGGGCAGTCTGCTTGTTGTTCCTCTCGTGCTTGTTCTGTTACTTTAGTTTTGCCGCCGCTGGGCCAGTAATTTAGCATGAAAGGTGTCACATAAAGGGTTAATTTAATTATCACTTTGTTTCTACGCCTTATATTATTATGATTTTTTATATTAGTAGGATTCTCATATAAAGCCCTTACTAATCTGATACTTTGTTTTTTTGTACCATATGAATATCCAACGCCATATAAATAAGTTGTTAGAAAAGTACTTGAAATTGTCGCGTACTTTGTGTCGGAAATTCTATTATCAAAGCTCTCCAAAAACTATTTTGTGGAAGCTCCTTAGCATTACTTGTCTTCCGTTTATTTTCTTAAATTTCAGCTGGACTTTATTATTTAAGTCAGCTGAAAATGAATTTAAAGTTAGGACGCAGTTGAATATATTGTGTTTCATGAAAATGCAAAAATTACATTCAATGATATATTTTTTTAAGCATTTGGTGGATATATGTTTATAAAATATATTTTTTGCATGAATGCAACGAGTATTAATAAACCCGAACTGTGAGAGGATATTGTATCAAATTTTATTATTTTTTGTTGCACTTTGGTTTTTCAGATGATATTGACTTTGCTGCTATTATCCCGTTATATCCCTTTTAGTGCTGGATGTTGATATATCATCGTTTACATTTAGGGTATCAAAATCGTGGCCTGTGAGCCGCATGCGGCTCACATCGAATTTTTTTGCGCCCAGTCAATAAAACATCCAAAAGAATGCTTAATTAAATCTGCATAAAATGTTTATAATGGAAATTTTTCAAAATACAGTTGCAGAAAGAGTTCCTGATTTGGTCGCCAATTCAATAAGATCTAGTGTCCTAAGATTTGGGGGTTTTAGCTCAATTGCTTGTATTTTTCCCATGCTTTTGATATGGGTTTCAAGACAAACCTTTCCCTACCGGTGATGTATTTACTACACCTCGACTCTAGTAATGGGAATATCGATATGAAATATAATAGATACGGAGTTCAAATTTTTTGTATTCCTCCGTAATATAATTACGAATCATATCAAAGTATTATACTATATAAATATTAATCTGCAGCGATGGAAATAAATAATTTGTCGGGAATTTGGCGAGTTTTAGTCCGTGTCTCAGCAGAAAGGAATTTTATCAGTCACATTGATGGTGTTATGTATTAAAATATTAATTGTCAGTCTTAATCAGTGTGAGCCACACTAACAGCGATGATGAAATGGTATATTTCACGCGCATTTATGCCGTTTATAAATGCATGTAAAATAATATGCGTATAGATTCGTTTCAAATTGAATACAGTTACGGTCTATATATGTTTGTCCCGTTAGTTGAGGAATGCGTCCTTGGCGCAAAAGGATGGCTACCTGTAATCTATTTGTCACTTAAACCGGTTTCAACCCAAGAAAAAAATCAACACTTACATAAGACCTCACATAAAAGACCTTCGTCAGGATGCATCGGGTATTAGTCGTTTTTTTTCATTGGATTTTAAAGCAAATGTTAATAATATATTATTAAGTCCCAGAGTAAAATTGTGTATAACGTGTAAATTAAAAACGTGCTCCAACTGATTTTATTATATCAAAAACAAAAGGCTTTTCATTGTTATCCGAAGGTTAAACGACCCGTGTAAAATTGTTGTCGTCGAAGCAGACAAACATTTAATGTGTAGTTTCCAAGCGATGACGTTAACATTGTGTGACTTCAAATTTTTATCACATGACAGGTTACGCTTAGTTCTGCATGACCGTGTATCTCTTATCTTATATCGCCACAAGATGATCCCGCTGTTATTCGGTTATTTGCTGAACTTTCCGCGTGTTTGTACGAGTTTAAAATTTATCTCGCTTTTAAAATTTCATTCCACGTTTGTCACAATATAGAGGCGCTATCTGCCAACAGAGTGGAGTGTCCCTTAATGCTGCATTAAATGCATTCGAATTTTTGCGTGCTATTTAGCGTTTTCATGCAAGAGCTGCATAAAAGATGAGTGAATTGTCCGTGGATAATGGCAAAAAAATAATGAGTGCAAACTGCAACTGTTCATGGGCGAAAACGAGCGCATTCACTGCTGCATTGCCCAAGCTGTCCAACAACATGCAGGAGTTGATCAAACTACAAAAACCACCCCGTGCGGGCTAAACCGCCAAAATTTTCGCTCACTAAAGTAATTAAGATGCCGTTTCACGTTTCATCCGAGCGTTGATAAAACGGTGTGCTTCATGTGCCAATTTTTGCATATTTATTTGTAAAATGTTTAACCGGAACATTTGCCAGCATTGCAGCGAAGCTCACAACGTGAATGTAAAACTAGATGCAATGAATACTAAAACAATTGTTCAGTATCCCATTACATAGGATGCAAATATGCATTTTGACCTGAAGTTGAGGTGCTTGCAATCAAATAGCTGGAAAATAGCACTCATGTTATAAATACGTGCATGTAATCGTGGATCAAATGATTTGAATGAGATGAAAATCTAGTAATAAATTAGAATCAGTGAATAGTAATGACACAGCGAAGATTTGATTAGGTTATAATTTAAATGATCATTTTAGTAACCGAAAGCTAAGAACGAGCCTCTAAAGCATAGGCTCTCAACCTTTTTTTCGGGTGGCGACCCATTTTTATAAAAGTCGTATGATCTGCGATCCCCCCCCCCCCACACCCAAAAAAAAACACGCAATTAATAAATACATACAAAATGCTCGTCACATCAGGCCTCAAATCAAGAGTCAAGAAGGCTTTGTGTCTTTGGACCAGATCCTTCAGCAAAAAACTAGATCCAATAACCTTATTAAAGACATTTTTAATAAGGTAATTAAAAAAAAGAACAAACAGTTTATTTTAGTATAATTTTATTTTTAATTATGTTTAATAATTAATCTAATGCGAGGGTTGAAATTGCATGTTATTAAACAGTCTCAAAATTTGCGGGTGAGTTTTTATCAACGTATCATTTTCAACATTTAATTTATTTCTATCTTTTAAACGAAGAAGGGTTGTTATGGCGCCTAAATAAAAAATATTGCCATCAGGTCGAGCTAATTTTTAGTTGGGAACTTGTTCAATATGCCAATGGATTTGGTAGATCGGAAGTATTGAATGCAAAATATAGGCAGCTTCCCTCCCCCTTGTGATCACCCTATCCCTTCCTGGCGATATAAATGTTTATCGTATTGAGTTACATCCGTTACGAATTTGTAAACCCTAGTTTTCATTGGAAATTTATTCGTTTAAAGATGATTATTTGAAGACCAAGTTTTGCATGCATCGGTATTTTTTAGGGTTACTTGTATATGAATCGTCTATCCATTTATAATATAACAACTTATCGTTAATTTAAATTTCGAATTGAGCATATTTACTATTGTCGTATGAATTGATTCACTTAAGAATATTTAAACGATGATCTCAGTCATACACCGTCAAAATAGGCAATTTCGGCTGTTGTATACGTCAATTGGTCTTTTTTCCTGGTACAGTTCAATCTCAAGTTTAATAATTTTGTTTGTTCAAAACCGGTTTAAAACATATCTTGCAATGTATATTTTGCTTTTTATTTCTTAACTAAATCCTGATTTATTTTGCATATATGTATAAACATCCGCATGTTTTTAATTTTTACACCCTTATTTTCTTATTTGAAATAATACTTATTTCAAATTAAACGACGTTTTAGATTCCATTTTTAGAAGTCGCCCTGGTTCTCTTCGCTTGGATCATGCGGCACCCATATTCCTTGTCTCCACACCTTCAGGATTTTTTTCAGATTTCTTTGTATACTCGACCATGAGTATCCAAGATTGGCAGATATAAAAAAATGAAATAATTATTTTGGCTCGAATATAAAAAAAAATATGTAAATTTTACTCAATAACTACTTACAACTTTATATCGGAGTCTGTATTGATTCTATTAATATTGAGTACTTATTCGTAAAGTTTCGAAGACTTATATCGGACCACCTTAATTCTTTATATCTTCTTTTTCTTATTTTTTGGGTCGTTCTCCACTGTAGAGAGGCGCAACTTTCCACAGGGTAATTTATTCATGCAATCTTGTCTGGAAAGAAGATTACGTTTTTTCACTTAGAAAGTGTTACAGGAGGCGTCTCCAGCAATTTAAATTTAACTCGCTTTTAAAAATAGTCATCAATCCCTTCCATTTAATTAATCGTTTTCTTACGGGAGCGGTTAGAAAAATATTAAAATTCGGACACATTTATTCAGGAACTATGTGATAATGGGACTTTTGAGTGCACTTGGATCGTCTGCAAAAAAGGATCCTCATTAAGCCCTCCCTCCCTATGAGGAACGCTTCCCATTAGCATGCATGCAGGTGCATTTCCTGGATCATTAAAGGACTAGAGCATTAAGCCGGCATTAGGACGTGAACATACATTCATTACTTCATCCATCCTCATGAATCACTGCACTATCTGACGGCTACAAATTATTACAAAAACACTGTTGCTAAGCTCCCAGAGCTTCAAAGAGAAAATAAACCGCGTGGAAATTAGGGTAAACAGCGAAAAGAGAAAATATGAGTGTAATTAAGCAAATGTAAATCGCAGGTAAATACGCAATCCACCACTGCGAACATATCATGTTTCGCATCATTAAATATAAAATGAAGAGAAATACTCTTAAACAATCTTAATTACGTCCTTAAAATATACAATTTATCAAATTTGTACAAAATTATAATTGAATGAATGATTTGTCTTGCGTATTATATTTCAGAATATTTATACATGTATATTTTTTTTCTAATAATAAGCAAAGTGTTTCGTCATTTATTCTGGATCTAATTTTGAAAGCCAGGCAACTTTCTGCTGAAAATGCATGCTCAGTCTTCACACTCATTGGAGGTATCGTCATCAGATATTTAAATTCTAGTTAAATAATAAATAAATGATACCTAAGTATCCTATATCTTTTCTGCTGAGACACGGAATAAAACTCGCAAAATTCCCAATTTTCCGACAAATTATTTATTTCCGTCGCTGTAGATGAATACTTATATACCATAATACTTTGATGTGATTCGTAATTATATTACGGAGGAATACAAAAATTCTGAACCCCGTATCTATTATATTTCATATCGATATTCCCGTTTTTAGAGTCGAGGTGTAGTAAATACATCACCGATAGGGAAAGGTTAATATAAAAATTTGAAAAACATATATGTACTGTATATATAGATTAGACAGTTACTGCCCCTAGGCATCAACTAAGCTCGCCAATTAGTAGTTATGCCACTGTTTCTAAACGTCCAGGTTTCTGCGAAAATGTCTCGATTTAGTAGCCTTCATCGTGCTGTTGAACTGTATGATTTCTGTTAGATAAAAAATTCAATCCCGATTTTTTCGGGATTACGTTCACTAGTCCCGGGATTCATGACCACCTAAAACTGTCTGGAATCTCTACTTACGAAAGCCATCTATATTATATAATTGAAATAGATATTAAATCTGATTAATATGGTTTTTTTTAAATAATATCTTCAATCGAACTGAAAATAAATCGAAAATAATCCACCTTGCTTAACTTGGTCGATCAAAGTCCCTGTATCATCATCAGCATCACATAATAGCCACAAGCTGTCTACTATAGAAAAGGGCTCTCTTCAATACCCATTCAAGATTTCGATTAGAAAGATAAAAGGTTTTAATGGAGGAGTAGCTTTCTTTGGAAAGATAGTGAAAAATTTCTTGCAACGACAGCGATGATTTTATTGAAAAGGATTTCTTAGAGCAAAGGCGTCCAATTTAATCTTCATTCGAAAATGTATTGCCGGGACGACTTATTATGGTGTATTTCTTTCATATTATTGTTTTTAAGTAAATTAAAGAATCTTCAAAATAATCCGTAACGAAAATATGACGACCTTCAATGCTTTATGTTCAATTGCTTAGAATTAGGTTGGTTAGCTATATTTGGCTGCCGTTGCTCACATATCTATTAATATTAGAAAGATATTTGAATTCAAGGGCTTCATAAATTTCGTAGGATCGTCATTAGGATCGTAGAGCGTATTCGAATTAAATCTGGAATTAATATTGTTTCAAACAATGCATATTTATATTATGGCCAATGACACAACACATGTGCCATAGCTAGCACACCCTGTGTTCATAAAACTGTTCCGCATTCTACTTTTAAAATTGTTGTCAGTTCCTATCGAAAGTTACCTGTGTAATTGCAAAACGTTTCAATATGTGTTAAAATATATTAATTTCAATGGTAAACATTTGGGGTAGTTTTTTTTACAATTTCCTCCAAAAATAATCCTACGAACTTATTGAGTTGATGTGTTATTTGAACTATTTATATGATTTTGATCCCTAAAATATAGCAAGTCGATGTATTAAATTATTTATTCATATATTTAACAAATAGATATGCTCTTTCAGATGTTATAAATGTAGTTGTTTTCTCATTTTGATACACACGCACATTGAAAAGTTGTCAACTGATGAGATCCTCCTTGTACTTCATTACAAGTTAGCCAAAAACATTTTTTCGCGGTATATGTCTAAATATGTGCCAGCTTGATGATATTTGTTTTGTAAATTCAAGCAGAAAGTTTGACGAGAACCTAACTCAAGAAATTATTTAACTGAAAATTTCAAGGATGTGGTCTTGTCTTTGCCTTCTGAGTAAATCGTGTTTTCCAGGATATTCGATTGCTTATTCAGAATTGTGCCTTCGAGTGATATTTTTTGTTAGATTATATAATAAATCGGATTGGTAAATAATGATACGAATACTTGTATTTTTTATGAATATCTTCGTAGGAAATGTCTCAAGGATTGTGCTGAAAAATCCTGAGAACTTCTTTACAAAGTAAATATTGTAGAGTAAACTATGAAATCCATTCCAAATGAAAACTTTTTACCAAGATCGTTGACGTGGAAAAGTTTAACAAGATGTGATATATAAGTTCTTTCTTCAGCTCTACGGCAGATTTAAGTAGTTTTCGACCTGAGAAAGTACGTTGCTCCCGTTTTGAATTATTCATTAGTATTTTTGGCATTTTTGCATAAAGTAAATTCAATCTGTTTTAAGACCGTTTATTAATGCGGAATTGAATTCCATGCGAATTAATTTCTAGCGGCGATTGTTATAAATTTATTTAATGCTCAATTTCGCGCTTTAAAATGTGAGAGATTATTCTCGTTTCGGAGTTATGATGAAATATTTTCAGAATATCATTTCAACATTTTTGCTAAGTTGTAACCGCGAGAGAGAATGAAACGTAGAGAGAGGGACCGGTCATAAATCTATTTCGCGATAAGAAAGCAGAGGTTTCAGGGGTATGGTCCTAAAAAACACTGATTAAGTATAAAAAAAAGTTGGACTAACTTTTTTGGGTACCGGTTTTTTGCAGGGTTTGTGAAACGTCACTATTTACTCGGGCTTAATTCAATGTAAAAAGTGCCTAACAGTGGAAAAAAACTTTGATACCTAAAGGGTGTTGATTGCATATTAGATTATTCCATTTGAATAAATTTAAAGTTTATGTCACTCCCTCAAGTCGCAGTATTTAAATTCTTGATTTATTTTCCGCCCTTAAATTTTGCGACAGTTTTTATTATGTCGCAAATATTTTTATCCCCGCTGCCGTATCATATAAATGCGTTATGAATGTCTATACACTTTATCCGGCCAAGGATTGATAGTGCAGTGTACTGGGCGATAATATTTTCTGGCGTATTTTTACACAAACTGTAATGTTGTGAGTCTTACGACATACATTTTCGGTCCGGCTTTTACGAGCTTCAGGGGTTTTCAAGTTTCATCGCCTGTAATAAAATATTCTTCAATGATTTCTAAAAGTCTATTGCTTCCTTTACGTTTTTCTGGGAATTGCAATCTGGGAATAAATCTGGTTTAGTGGCATTTGTTCATAGGAACATAATTATATTTTAATCAAATAATCAAATATCATTATCGTCAGGTGCATTCCAATGCTATTTACATTATTTGTTACAAGGCAATAACTACTTGTATTGTGATTAACGATGTAATTATTTTTCTAATATAATCAAACAGCTTTACAATATATCAGGTCAGTCCAAAAGTTCGTGCGCATTTTTGGATAAATTTTAAATAGTGTAAATAAAACACAATTTAACATTTAAATCAATGATATATTTTCCTCCGCTATCTAAAATTCATCGTTTTCACAGCTTTTCAATTTCATTGCTGTAGAAAGACACTGAATCAAATAAAACTTGAAAGTTCATTTTGTACATCATATTTACTAATTTTCACTTCTTCACTAATTTTTTGCATCGTTGTTTGAGCCGTAAGCGGTCTAGCATTATCATGATGAAACAACACTTGATATTCATCAATCGTGGGCGTTTTTTTAATCAATTCTAAGTTTAAACGACACTGTACACATCTGCATTAATTGTTTGATTCGGTTTTAACAATTCATAATAAATTACACCATATATATCCCACCAAATACTCAAAAGTTTATTTTTAGGACGTATAGACACATTTGCTGTTGGTATTGGCCTTTTATCTTTATCTGTCCACTGTCTTTTTCTTGTGACGTTATGATAAATAATCCATTTTTCGTCACCTGTTTCCAAACTCTACCTCTTTCGAAGCGCGAAAAAAAGAAGTGTAGATGTTTATTAGTTGATACTAATTGGATTCGGATAGCTCATGCGGTACCCATTTTCCAAGCTTGGATACTTTCCCAATCTCCTTTAAATTACTAAAGATTGTTCCATGAAATAAATGCATCCTTTCTGCGATCTGGATTATGGCTCTGACTCCAAAATTAACAGGACGTCCTGAACGGGGTTCATCATTGTTTCATTTGGCCTCGCGGTGTTTATACTCTCTACACTACTCGGAAAGACCTCGACAAGAAGGACGGAAGCGTACGCCCCTTAGTAGCGATGGGGCTCCGCAGTCCCGAAATGGACTCGCAGCATACGCGACGGAAACACGACGATCCCCCCCATAAAGAATAGATAATCTGTTCGTCTTGCACATACACTTTTATTTTTATCGCTGCAGATCTGGCTGATTTGCCACACGAAAATAAAAAAATATAATATAGCACGTTTATATTGATTATCGATATTCATTTTCTATGGGTATTAATATGCTTCCGATGCTTACGAAAATTGGTGACAAATTGACTAATACATTAGTAGGACGACATATTTCGATAGGTTCGAAATCTAATGTTAAATTGTGTTTTATTTACACTATTTCATAATTTCCCAAAAATGCGCACGAACTTTTGGACTAACCTGATAGAATCACCTTTATTATTTTTATCACCTTTGTGCATATTATTTGATTCAATGAGTTTATTCAAACAATTGTATATTGAGGATGTTTTATTGGACGCTCATGCGAGGCCAGATTATTTGTCCCCAATCATTCGTCCATAGCGTTACATGCTTATCAAAGCCAATCAAAAAAGCGCTGGTTTTTATGCATAATACTTTTTCGATAGATACATAAAACACAATCAACGTACGAATTGATTTGATATGTGGCAATATAAATGTTTTTGCAACCCCTGTACGCCATATTGCATTATTTTGAATGCACTTTTCCCCTTTACGTTATTGGACACGGTACGACGGTTTCATAACGGATTTATCGCTACCCTTCGCCACGTATGCACCAAACTAACGCCAGAGAGAGAGAGAGGAATTTATGATCTTTCTATTACGTATAAAAGAGATAAAAACTCCATCCGTTTTTAAAATTAGACTATTATTTACGAATGCCATTTCAGACTGACCATCGCTCGGAAATGCTTGAAAAATAGGGTGCGTTTAGGGTTAAACGTTGAAAAATCTTTTTTTATGCATAATTGTTTTTTCATATACTTTTTTAGTGGATGTAATCATAAATCAATTGTGGTTCGATCGTCTCATTGATTATTCATAAATTTTGGCTTCAAAGGTTTCACGATCCTTTATCGATGAAGATTGAGGGTGCAATATGGAGGCCTTAATATGATTTTGATGAACGTACTTCCGTTGGAAAGTTGAAAAACTCGCAACTTAAAGGGCTGGTTCATCCCGCTTATTATGGTGCAAAAGGAAACTTTCTCCCCTTCCGGCGGGTCGAAGCCTTTGTTCCAGCTAAAATTTATGAAATATTTTAGTGCATTATGTAAATGATCGAAAATCGTATTCTTTTAGCCGCGCCGTAAATATTATGTGCGTAGGCTCGTCAGAATTTTATTTTTGAGGCTCGAATTGACCTCAACCTTGCAAATTGGAAGCACGTCTTTAATAATGAGATACCATCGTAACATAATGTCAATTCTTTAGGTCAAGTGGGCCATCGTCTCTTTATTATACTCGAAGGCATCTTGAATTGCATACGAGTCAAGTGCAATTGAACCTCCTTCGTCGCTATCTTAATATTATCTGCGCTTTCCTTGAAATTCAAACACTTTGAATGCTGCACTACGCTCACATAATGGGGTCTTATATAATCTGTTTTTCCGATATTGGAAATTGGTTCGGAAAATAAATTCGCTTTAGTTTGATTTATGTCGTGAATAATTTATGATTTAATAAAATTTTCTGCTGCTCGTTTATTATCACCTTTCACCCCTTCCCTTTAAATTATTGTCGTCAGATATACAATTTTATCCCCAATTTAAATTCACCGGTTAATCTCTAGCCGCCTAGAGGAAATGAACTGTTAAGGGCGAGGGAGGGGCCCTCAATCGATTACGTTGATAGAGAGGCTCTGGAAAATTTTAGCAGGTTGCGATGTGAATACCAAATGCGAAAGACACTTGATGAAATACGGTCCAAAATCTCATCTTATTTCCCTCAAGAAGAATTGATCGCACCGCGTGCCGACGGTTGTCGATTCGCGCTAACGACGAGATTTTTAGGCCCGTGTCGGTTATTTTTGAAGTTTTTCTTCTGTCAACGCGCAAAGTTTTCGCTCAAGTGTGTATAGCGAATATATTTTCCAATAAAATGTGTCATAAGAAAAAGAAATATGATGAAATTTTCAAAGATCGCCCCGGTGAGTTATATTGCCTCGGAGGGTGGGAAAATAGGCTGGCAAAAGCGGGGAGCATCGTTCTGGAAAATAAATAATTTTTAACTTAATTCCCATCAGCTGTGTCAACAGAATTTGTCATCGCTTGCGATTTCTAGGAAAATTAATACCCTTATGCTATTTTTGTCTGATTTTATCTTGATAAAATTAGCTTTTATATTAAATGCTCTTTCTATTGTTTCAGGTAAGCTGACACATGGCGATATTGCTGAAGATATACTCATGAAGATTTATCGTCTTAATTGAGAAAAGCACTTGTGTAATACAGAGCGTTATAAATTGGATTACGTCTTAGTCATATAGACAAATTTAATTGATTGGATTTTTTTCTGATTTTATCCTAATCAGCGAATAAAGTTATTTTATTCTTTCATTTCAACATATAAAAAACATCGATTTTCATATCTGATTGTAAGGTTTCTGTGGCTAAGCAGTTCAAGGCTTTTGAAACAAATCCCAGACCGCTATTTCTATAGCATTAATATAAAACCGTTTCTATATTTATATTGCCAATGTTGATTTTTTACTAAATAGGTGAATTTTAAGCTGTTAATATGTTTCTCAGAATTATTTATTGTTCTTTATTACGCAAGTTTTTAACATTTGTGATTGTGTTATATTGACTTAAGGGGGGCAATCCCTTTAGACGCTCGAAAATGAATCGTTATTCATGATTTTTTGTAATGGTGATAAAATAATCATATAATTTAAAATTTTTGACATTATTTTACTACGACCTTAAATTGATGTTTTTTAAATTTTTTTTTAAAAACAAAATGGCGAAGTTATAAGGTATTCTTTTAGGCGCCTTTTCTCGTGATATTAAACGGCTCGTCACTTTTCGAAGGTTTCCTATTGAACTGAAATCGAAAATGGAAATATTTTTTGAATTTTTAATATGTATAGGCAGTCAACTAAGCTATAAAAATGAAAAAAAGTATAAAATCAAAAATTTGGTAGGCTTTTTTGTTAAACTTTCATATTTTTTACCATTTTCTTGATTATTTTTACCCAAAAAAAAAAAACATTTAGGCAAAAACCTTAAAACTCTAGCTTAGTTGACTAGATAAAATTATAGTGAGAAACATCCCAAAATTTGCCAGTCAGATCGATCAACAACTTTTTAAGCTACAAATGGCAAACATTCTGAAAATGCAGTTTTGAGAAAATCTCGTTTAAAGTTTCAATGCGATAAAACTATTAATTTTAATGACTTGCTGATCAACCAATGATTTCAGATGCATATAATAAATCTTCAGCTTTCTCAAAAAGTTGATTATCTTTGACTAACTGTTGTTTTCGGGCTATACGAGCTGCTTTTTTTTTGTCAGAAAGACTTTTACGATTCTCCCTCGCTACCCGCGTTTCATCGGTATTTTCAGCAAAGGCTTTACAGTAGCTGCCAATAATTATATTTAATGTATTCGTCATCTTTAAAATGAAGCTGTAGTCGTTATTAAATATCCCAGCAGCAATGTATTTCAATGATTTTTACACCAGAATTCAGATGCTTTGGAGCCAGTCGCCAAACCGTCGAGTTAAAACATTCATTACCATTTTGAAGCATCTTAAAGTAATTCATCCCTGGACAAACCTTTGTAAATTAATAAGAGATGCTGTTTTATCTCTTGGTCAAGAAATGGAGTCAGATCTTCAAGCTTTGGACATTTTTTAAAGCAATGGTTTTCTGCCATTTGCACCAGCTTTTGACTCCAGTTGGGTTCCCATGATAATTTCTTTTTTATTAATTCCTTGAACTTCTCTACCTTTCGTTCCTTTATTAAGATTTAGGAACATATCATATAATAAAAATAAAGATACAAAATATTTAAATAAATTTATTATGAAAGAAAGGTTGCTCAACTCCAAGCGTTCTTACCTGACCTGACTCCCTAGTTCACAGCGATTCCGGCCTGCTCCTGTTTACGTGCTATAACTTCGTAAATATTTCATATTTTCCAATCTAATTTTTGTTCTAGAGTAATATTATCGGTTAGCATATTTTAAATTTAAGAAGCATAATTCACAAAATTATCTTATATTATATAACATGATTCCTTCGTTCCATGGATAGCGCGCTGTATAAAACCTTACATATACTAGGCTTAAAATTTATAAGAATGTTTATGTTATGTGCTTCAATTTAAATTATAAGAAAACAAACCGCAAAGTTAAGTACCGTAAAGTTGCAGCAGAAGCTTTTGAAGAATTAGGAAAACAAATTCATGCTTAAACAATCGAATAGAGCAGTTGTATTGCTGAGGAGCTGCATTTATCCAAGAAATCAGACCAAATAAAAGAACGAAGACAAATATAATTCATTCCACTCTAACGAAAGAATAGTGGTTTGGTATGAGCTAAATGAAGAGCTCAGAATTGATTTATTAATGGCGATTGGACCAATTCACGTAACATAGCATTGAAATGGAATTGAGGTGAATCTTGGATAAAAATATTTTGAGTAGATATAAACGGAATTAATTTAAAATGCAAAAGTCTAACAAAATTTAACGCTTTAAAGTCTGTTCAAACCCTTTATGTAGTCCATTGAGGCTTTAAAATAGAATACTCTGCATGGATTATTTTATTTTGGCGAAACTTTAAAAAAACTAGTCTAAATTTGTCCTAATTTACTATGCAGCGTATATGAGCCGCCGTGTAATTGAATAGACCGCCTCTGTTGGAATTATCCCCGAATCGTGGTATAGACGCGCTTTAGGCGCAGACACATTGTTATTTTGCGCCTGGGTGTGGATGAATTTCATTAGCCAGCAACACGTCACAGTGGATCTCCACAACCTTGTTTTGGCTATAAAAACAGCACAATAGCCTTTGGGGAACAAAGGGAAGGTAACCACACGTAGTGCCTACGAGGACGCCGTACCGTATTACAGCCTCGGCTCCAAATCCCAGATGGAAAGCCTTCAGGGTAAACATTGTCTCCCGGTTAATATTTTGTCTGTGATTATGACAAGATTAAAACGTTTAGCCTCTCAGCGCTTAATGGAAGACCCTATTTGCCTATCGGATCCAATATTGCCTATGATAATAATAGGATGACCGTTTTTGTCAATGCGTGTATGACTACTATATTATTGAAGCATCGAATTAACAAGCTAATCACGCAGGACGTGAATGGTATCTGAAATTAATGATGGGATTTGGATTGTGGAGTTAATGCATAGAGACATTTGCAAAAAGTGTATTAATTTAAATTATGCAATTGGGTAGATGTAAATAAGGACTTTTGTAAATAAGGGAGGTTTTCGATTTGAATCGTGGCTTTCGATTTAACTATTTCATGTATTGAGTCATTATTCAATGTCGGAAACCTTTATTTGAATCTCGATAAATGGATTGTCTTTCATCATACTTCAGGGACCAGGAATAAATTCAAAATGATTTCACCCTAATTCTAAATATAATTTTCATTATTATTTACAACTATTTCTGGTCTTTGAATCTTTAAATAGATAAGGATTCGAAGAAGCCAAATTTAATGGAATATATAAGGCATAGTAGAACCTCTCAACTATTGAATTTTGTTATAAGTATTTTTTGCATGTGTGCATTGTGAATTATTTTCACCGGAAAATTAAACTTGGATTTTTTTCTGCCAGTTCTCGATTCAATCTGCTTAATTTTTGGTAAAGTAATCGTTTTAACTGTTTTTAATAACTGAAGATATGTATTTGAGAGATTTGATAGCGACTTTGATTCATTCGTGTATTACTCAAATAAACTCAGCAGTGGAAAGGTTTTCATGCAATTTTACAAAAAATGATTCCTTTTCCGAGTCCCTCTATTTTAATTATCAAAAGCCGATTCGACGAACCCCCCAGCTGTCAACTCCTGCTTCATCAAACTCTAGTGGAAGTGTTGGATGCTAAAAATAGGAGACACACTCGACGATAGTGCTTATGAATTTCGTTCGGGCCACAGGTGTGTTTTACAGGTAAACTTCTCACATCCACGTTTGCTTTTCATCTTTCGCGTGTCTGTATATAAAAGACGTTTTATCATTTAAGACACAAACGGTCCTCAGCGTTTTATGTCATTTGGTAATACCTACCCTCTTGAAATGCTACCCCGAAACACAAAAGAATACGAAACGCCTTGGTGATAAAGAGGATCTTATACGGCTGCTGTAAAATCTCATAATTTAGTAGACGTTTATTACATTTATATGTGCGTATTTTTTCCATACGTAATATACAAAAATATCATTATTCACATCAAGGTCTTATTTTGCAAGAAATATAATTTTTTGCATTATTCGCATAAGAAATATAAATTAATTTAATTTAAATATTGATCAATACAATACATAAAACTCTTTGTTCAATATAAATCCTATAAACCCAGTATTGACCAGGTAGATGTTCTGCGCCGTTTACAGAGCCATAGGGGCTTAATAAACTTCCGAATAAAGCAAATCTTCGACCCCTTGACCCTTTCCACATCAATAATACATCGGTGGAGCTTTGAAGATAAACACGATGATTAAGAAATAAAGGGGTCCCATATGGAGCTTTAAACTATTTAGAAGACCACCGAAAATAATCCATTGCTATATGTATTTATCGTAATGCACGTTGTATCATTTGATACAATCAAAAGTTAAAGTGATGTTCATCTGTTGTCCAATTCAAAGGGTTTTTATATACGAAAGAATATCTATTTTAAAAAATGTCGATCTTCTTCGCCTTTATCGGTTTATATATATATAAAATATTTCATTAATGTTTTTGTAGCGTTCCCACAGAAATTTAATTTAAATACTTAGCTTTCATGTTATTAATGATAAATATGAAAGCCATTTTAACATTACTTTATGTTCCGTATAAAATCGGAAACCCTGTAAGAATAGCTAGAGCTCTTCTACGCTATAGCACTAATTCAAATCCAATTGAGGTGAATTGATTTTTCCAGGTTTCGTTTTTTATTTATCTTTTCGTTGCTTGTATTTAATTCCTTGAATAGAACCGTAGTCAATACTTTTGGCATACTTTTCTTAGCGTGTTCATCAAATTGTGGTGGATATGGACCCAAAATGTTACAAGTCTAAGTCTTAAATCTTGGGACTTTTTACGGGTGTGATAAATTTAAAATTGATTAACAATTATTAAGATATTCTCACAATTAAGTGGTTGAACTAATAACTCAATTATATTAGATTGAAAACCAACAGATGTGGTTGGCGACCAGATTTAAAAAAATGCTAAATGTTTGCTTTGTATAGTCATCAAAACAGCACAAAACACGGCTTGAAAGTACAGCATTCTTAGTGCAACTAATCCCCAAAAACGATCAAGCAATAAAACGAAAATTATTTTGGGTTCTACTTATATATGTCTTCGTTGTATGGCATTTTTACTTCATTTATATAGTCTGTTAGATTTTTTTGCGATGTGTTTTTGCATTGTCTGAATTGTTTTAACTTCGTTCGACGGTTAACATGGGAGGTGATATTCATGCTGTGCAAAATTTGCATCTAAATGAAGTTGACGGGAAAGGTTAACGACTATCAATTTGACAATTAAAACTCTGCACATTCTCAAAGTATACGCTTTCACACATAATCTAATAAAAATATAAATTCTGACGTCATTGTTGAATATGTGCTGCGTTGCGTTTTGCATTTTGATTGCATTGAGTATTAATATACGAGTCATAATCAAAAGTCATGTGGACTGGTACGAAATATATTCAGGGACTGTCTGAATATTAAAATTTGCATTTAGAACTATCTGTGCGGAATATGAATGAATAATCATGTGTACAGAAAAATGATTGACCATTGAAAGCATACTTTTTACAGATATATTGCCATTATTTCAAATTTTTGCTATTGTTGAATTGCATATATTATATTTATACTAAATGAAATAGCTTTCATTATGCCTTTGAATATATATTATATCCATATACATTTATACGCAATGCTATCTGTTTCTTTTTAGGCGACATTATGTTTATGGAAGTTATAACTTACAGTAAAAGAAAACAAATAAATCATATCTCCGGTGAAAATGTGTTGAAAATGAAGAAGGATGATGCTGTTGAGTATTACGAAAGTATTTTAGTTTATGTAACAAAGTATATTGTAAATAATGAATGGCTTTTGAACATATTTTTCTTTAGAGTATGTAATCGGTTCGAAAGATAATATTACTATAACATATAGTCTTTAATTGAGGTATTGTCGTCGATATGTTAATAATTTCCCTTGGGTATTCCATGAATATATTGACTTTCAATAATACATTTTCGCCGAAGCATTCTATAAAATATTTATTGGATTTTTATAATAATATTTTCCATTTTTTTAATCATGTTTAATTAATTGAACAAGCCACTTTCGAAAGCTCTCAATCCATTCGATTTTTGCCATGAAACTTATCCGAGCTATAATGCGATGAGTTGTTCTCTTCTGATCTCCGACCCTCGAGAAATTGCGTCTTCGAAATTTCAAGTGTGCAAATATTTTACAATCGTTCAAAGGTGGCTTTGTAGTTTCATTGATTCCTCGAGCAAATAATTTTGCCTGGCTTTGTTTTAATATCAAATTATTAGAAATTTACATTGAACGATTTGCTAACTTTACTTTAACACGTTATAATTAATATAATCGGCAAACGCTGTTTGACTTTGTTTTTTTATAAAATACTTGAATAAATAGGGTCTTGTGCTGTGCACACTTTATCGCAAACAAAACGCTATGAAGAAAATACTTCATTAAACTTAAACCGCGTATTTATAGCTCAAAGTGTAGACGAAGACTTGTTTTATTTAAGTTCTCGTTTTAGTGCAAATGCAGCTGCAGATTATTAGCTGTTAAATTTTACTTGCATATTCGCTAAATTAAACATGAATATAAGCTGGTACTGCATTGCTTTGTATACCAAACGGCATATGAATTCATTGAATAATTAAAATATTCTAAACAAATAATCATAATGAAAATACTAGGAGGATCGGAAAGTTATCGACATTTTTTTACAATAGAGACGTTAATGTAATGTATAAAATGATTTCCAATATTTTTATTGAATATGGTGGTTAGGGTATGTTGAATAAGCTGGTCCTAAGCAAATTCCGATATTTTTTCTTGTGACAATTTTTCATAATTAAGTCTAGTAGTTTCTTGTGGAAGTATTATATTTTTATAAATTCTTGATTCATTCCTTCTAATTATTGACAATTCACTACTACTGTACTTTCCAATGATAGTAGCATTGTCTTCCGTTGCTTTCTATATCGTTTTGAAATCGCCGAACTAAGAGGGTCAACCTGAAATAGGAAACCTCTCAGTCCCGAATTTGCTTTGGTAAGTTGCACGTGAACGAGGAGATACCCTCAGTTAATGTAGGAGCGAATCCGAGATGCACTTCATTCTAGCTTGGTAACGCCCTAGCGAGGAAAGGAGGGACTGGACTCTGCATTCCGGAAAGCCCTTTCCAGTAAAATCAAAAAAGTTGTCTAGAGTAGTTTTACACCGTCTCCCGAAGAAAACTGCTCAGTCTTTACAAACCTCCCACACTCCCTATTGAGACGGTCGCGAAAGCGCCTAACGATATGTTCATTCAGAAGACCTGCTGGGCGAACATTCTAAATGAAACTCAGAGTTTATGCTACCTTTAATATCGAGCGAATTTGAAGGTGAATTTATGATTCAGGAATACTGTGAATATTGAATTCAAATGTGTATCTATTGCTTTTTGTAACATTGTTTTAATATCAAAGTGTACCTATTTCTCTTCCCTGACATATGATCAATACAAGAACAATAATGATAGTTGTATGTTAACAAGTTACCCTATCGTGGTAAAATGTCTTTTAATATTTGTATTGAAATTAATCATATTAAAAACTTTGGCATAAAATGTATGCACTTGGCAAAGTTGAAGTCGTTGGTTAAATTCTTAGTGAGATTGAATTTTCTAATTTTGGTTAGGATTGATGGTTTTTGCTTATTTTAACGATAAGATAAATGAAAGCTGAAAGAGAATTGATTCGTTGATACTAGTCATGCTTAGAAAACTCTGCACGCTTTGCTTATCGTTGAGAATCGATGCTTGTTTACAAATATTGCTTTGAAGCCTTTGTTTAAAATTTCCCACTGAAAAACCCTCGTAAGGATATATTACCTTACCCTTTTCAGCTGTGAGAAAATCAATTTTACCGGAAAAATTTGCGACACAAACAAGTACTATTAGTGGCAGGTGTTGTTCTGCGCTACAAGATGTAACGGACCGTTGGCCATTCCAGGAATTCCATGGATGTGTAAAAGCACTTTGGCATTTTGGGATGCGAACCGGGCCATTCTTCGCAGCCCTGACTGAATTTAATGCGCATCGTTTATCATCAATTGTGTTAGATGGAGAAAAATCTCATTTTGGCTAAGATTATCACGTCGTGGGTAATAACCGGCAATATGTCTGTCGGGTCGCTGTTTTCATTGTTTCCGCATCTGCACCATTGCGGGAAAGGTCGTCGAAACGTACTAATGAGTGAGTGTGTCAAAAGGTATTACAGTGTTTAAAAAAGCACTTGCACGAGCGCGTTTGAAATAATGCCAGCGAGCGTGATGATATTTTCACCAAACTCACCCCCAGGGATGATGGCGCTTACACGATATAACTGCATTAGTGAAAGTTTAATTCGTCGAATTTTATTTTTCTTAATACATTTAGCTCAAGGATGTTTCTGCAAGATAAGCGAGAACCCGAGCAGCATAAGTCGTCTTCGTTTTCTTTAAACATAGCACAAAATGGATGCTGATTTCTAACAAGGCGAACACGAAACGTTCTGGATAAAAACCTAATTTAACGAACGAATAAATTTTTCGCAGGAATTTTCTAATAATGAAATTTTACGATTTAATTCAAACGCCTTGAATTGCGCTCGGTTTAATATTATCGCAATATTATATAAATTTTGATCTCGTGCAATATTTACCCAAGAACAAAGGCTTTAGCGTCACAATCCTTAAAAGGGTGACATTCCTCGTACCGATATCCTGTTCTACATTTAGATTCCAGGACGCATGGGAAAATATGCGTTTTGGGTTAAATTTTTTTAACCTGTACTTGGAATTTACGAGGGAGTCCAATTTATGTTTGTTCACATTTTTGCCCCCAACAAACGACTTTTGAACACGAAAGAATATACAATAAAATTCAATACAAAATGCTCGGCTTATTTTATAATATTAAGAACGGAAAAGTCGGGTGGATTTTGAAATAACCCTTAAACGAAACATTTAATATTCCGATAGATTGAATCTTCCAAATTCATATTTTGGCACACATGCTGCCTTTTCGTTTTTAAATGAATCCTTTGTGCTTTAAGTCTTTAAGGTTGCCATTGTCTGCATAATTTAATTCTATTTTGCAATCACTGCCAAATTGTAATTGAATTGTATTATATTAAAATAAAAATGCAATCATATCCTTAAACAGAATTGGTTCATGTTATTTTATTATTAAATATATGTTTTTGTAAGGTATTTTTAGAAATTCCACTGCACCGTTTGAGTTAAAAAGGAAAATATTAAAGCACCCTCCCAAGGGTTGTTGGTAGAATTTTCAGGCGTGAGCTCGTGGTTTTCTTAGTCAAACTTTATGTGTGTAGCCAAAGGAACCTGCTGGAATATCTAAATTCTATGGGGATTGCATACAAGTCTTTCATTTCCCTTGTAAATGTTATTCATATGCGTGTAATTGAATAAAACGAATTAAATTAAACAGCTTTATCGTGGATATTCTCATTTTTTATTAGAATTTTTGAATTTGTATTACTGATCGAGTGTCGCAAATCTGCCATAATATAACATATTGTATTAGTCTTCAATCAACTGAATACATGTGGTTTATTTTATTGCTTAAAAAATATTACAGAACTGGGAGTATTTTAGTGGTCTTGAACTTCTTCTTTCTTGTCGTTATGTGTATGGATATTTAATTAATTTTTTGTAATAATTTCAAATTGTGCTCATTTTGGATTGTGCTTCAACGATGTTGTTTTGTATCGATACACTCAATTAATCATCTTGTTATTTAATTTTTGAGAATAACAAAATCAATACACATCTAGTTTGAAACGATCAATCGGATCCAAATCACGGATTTGAATTTAAGCTCTCTAAATAAGGTATTCTAGTAATTAACTATGACAACATTTGCTTATACCCATTGCTTAATACTCTGTTTATAATCGTATCGGTTTATTTTGATCAAGGGTTGTTAATACGATGCCTTTGAGTGAAAATGCACTAATAAAGAACTTCTGCATTTCGCTAATAGTTCCAAAAATCGTAAAAAGTCCTCAATTTTATTTAAAAATAGTATTAATTACTAAAATTATTTAAATAAGAATTAGTTACTTAAAAAATATCGTTTCTGTCTTTACTATCATCCTCTGAAATTTGGGTTGTCTCAGATGACATTTCTACCCAAATTGTTTCATGAATCTCTTCATTTATTAGGAATTTTAAAATAACCTCGACATTTATATCTCGAAAGCTTTCCCCTCCTAACATATAAACCCAGGGAGTTCTACTATTGCATCCACTCCATTTTCAGCTAGCTTGGATAATATTACACGTTGAACTCTGGCCACAAATGTTTCTAGCATACATTCAATGCTGATGAATGTAGTTATGAGATTAATACGCTCCAAAATCGTGAACCATTAGCATCCTTCCATGTCTTCGACAAATTTATGGTCGACCACATTTAAAATCTTGTACAATGATTCCCCATTGTATTGAGTCTAAAATTAGTTATAAATATAGTTTATTAAAGCATATTAGACGTTGGGGTTCCAATAAGTATATATTAATGTATGACTTTGACGAAGCTAAATCAGATCTCCCACATCTATATTATCATATTGTAAATATGTCATTTAGTAGAAAATTATCTGAGCGGAAAATTGGAACAATTGTGAAATAAGTGTTGATGTTTGTCACTCTTATATCAATTATAAAATAAGGTTACAATTTTTTAGTTTATGTAATATTGATTAATTTATATTTGTAATAAAAATAAGCTATAGGCTTTTATTATTTAAGGGTGGGATTTTGATCATGAATAAAATGATTTTTTATCGTCGACCCCGTACCTTGTTTATGAACATCGGCCTAATGAACCTGTTGACAGTAAGTTACAGGTGTAGAATATAGCTGAAAGTGTAGAGCTCACAGATGCTGAGGAAATCATGAGGATATTTTATTATACACAATTATATTAGATACTATTCATTGCGCGATTCAATCAGTAAAGCGTCGTAATTGGATTTTTTTTCATGTCATCAAATCGGCTAAATTTAATCGCGAGCTTTCCAACTGTACACAATGTCCCATTGTTGGAAATCTCCCCTATTCTCGATTTTTCGAAAATTATTACTAATCGATATTAAAAGTAATAAATCCCCCCATAAACTCGCTTTTATGTGTTCGACGTAGCCAATTTCCATTATTCAGATTGCGATCTGGCCTTCTATCACCACTCAATAAGAATGAATACCTCCGAACGGAACAAAGATGATATCATTCTTGAAATAAAGGCGGAAAAATAATCGATATCGCCAGAGTTTTTTGATTCTAATTATGCGTATATATGCTCATTTGAATAGTAGCACATTTCCCAAATGTTTTGTTAGTGGGAATACCCCGGGAAAAACAGCCAAAGTGATTTATCATAACGACAACCTTTAAGGGAAATTTATGGCCGTTTGGGTGAAAAAATGTTTTTTTGACGTAATTTTTACAAAGGCCGGCAAATATATATTTTTTTGGCGGCGATGAAGACGAAAAGTTAAACATTTTGAAGGGTCGTTTTCGCATTAATTTTATTTTTGTCACATAAAAAAGCCATTTTTACACGGCACTCTTAGTACGGCTGCTGTGTGCTCAATAATTCGTTTTTTTATCCACTTAATAAATGCTCTTGATGGACGTGCGATTCGTGGAAGCGTTGACAGTGAAGAATCAATGCATTTCAATCTATGAAATGTGCTTACATCGGAATGACGCACATCATGAATGGTTGTAATGACAATGGCCCATTTTAAATGTATCACGTACGAAATCTGAAAATTTTAATGGAATTTGGACGAAAATATTCTCATATGTTGTACCCACATTCTAGTACTACAGGTAGTCCCGCGGTTAAGCTGTTGGATTCGTTACTCAATCATCATGGATTCTGCAAAAGGTGTGGTTGGGGACCAAATGCTTAAAAACATTTATACGCTGTGAAAAACCATGTAAAATGGTTGGCAATGGTCCCATAACAGCGATTCTCGAGTTTTATTTGATGTTATTAGGTTGTTTCTTTAAAAATTTAAGTTTTACCATAAAGAAGAAATTTGAATTGCATTTAATATCTCGAAACATTTTCATTCCAACACGTAAAAGGTTGGTTTTAAATACAATCAATGAGTTTTAAAAAATCTCTTAATGATGCACCGAGGATTTGCTTCAATCAAGAACTCGATCCATATTAAGCCTATCTTTTGAAGAACTTAAATCCGATTTCAATTTTTATTCCAGCTTCTAATAAATTAAATTACGATTAAAATATGTAATTCCTTCATTGTCTTGTATTACGTTTTAAGTTCTGATTACATATGCCATAATCAACATCAAAGGCAGTGGATACATCGAGCTGTTTAGGTATTCTCATATGGCTTATTACTTGTTCATTAGCTACAACTGTTTTCAATCTGTAATATGTCGAGGTAACAATTGCTTATAAACAAATGTAGCCAATAATTACACGTAATTGAAATGAAAAAGCATCGGCCGCAATTGAATCACGAGAATCTATCGTGTTTATTATATTTACACCGATAAAAGTATCACCAGCCTTATTCGTTATCACGTGCTTTATACGATGTGGTTGTATATAAAATCGAATCATCTTAGTTATGCATATGATATTATATTCAAACAAATCAATTATACATAAAACTTTTACAATGTTTGTGCACTATTTAATTGCAAAAAGTATACAATTATTAAATATAGCTAATAATCAATGACTTATATCGTCGTTTTCATTTCTGGAACAAAACTGTACGACTGTAATGTTTTACCTTCGCTTTTAATTAAATTTTGATTTCAATCTATTCAAAATGTTAAATCTTATTTAGACCGCATGCCCCGCGTCAAACGGTCGTTTAATTTACTACCCCATTTATTTAAATCGGTGTTTTTTCTCCCCTAATAATGTATACGGGAAAATCTGTCACGGAATCATAATTTAGCACCATTCCAGGACTGTTCAATTTCCGCACTTTCAGATTATTAAACGATCTGAGTACATTATATACATTCTACGAATTTATTTTCGATCCCGCATGTGTGTACACTTCGGAAAAGTTTGCTCCTATTTTTGTACACATATGTAAATTTCCCTCCAACAGTTTTCTTGCGTTTATTACGGTCTTCAAATTGCTGTCGCCAAAAACTCATCCGTCTTCGTCTAAATTGCTTTATCGCCTGCAGATGACATTTTTTGTGCCCATATACTTTAATGGCGTATATCTTTTCCTTTTTAGCGACACAGCCGAATGATTGTTGTCGTTTTTCGTAGAACTACATCGATTTTTTTCACGGGAATGTTGTACACGTTAGGCGCATTTTCCGCCTTCCAACCCTCTGCTGTTGTATAAAATTATATCATTACCGAATATTTCTGTATTTAAATTTCGCACATTTAAAATGGCAATTAAATTTGAATCGCCTTAATCGATGAATAATGATTGTCGATGCGTGCGATAAATAGTCAATTATTTTTGGTTAATGGCTCTCAAATTCATTGAGTATTCAACATATAGACGTTTTGGTGCATGGGGGGTTGATTTATGTTGCCTTCGATGGGGATAGACGTGATTTACGCTCGACCCGTCCATCACCGATGGATAGAAAGGTTGGGAAGAATAGCTGTCGGTTTGCCGATTAGCTATGAAGGCTACTTTCAGTCCGTGTAGTCTCAAACGATTAGTTTCATTATCCTGAAATAGCGTACAAAGTGCGCAATCTATTAATGTTTCATTATAAGGATATGTTTTCTTTACATTGGATATAATAAGGCAATTAAGTTATAATTTTACCATAGATTAACGAGATATTACTAATCACTCACTTTAACCTTCGGTATGTTAGTATCTGAATTATATTAATTATTTTTTTTGGGTACTAATATTCCTTTTTTTGTTTCAGGTAAGATGTCCTTATTTGCTGATACACTTGAATCGTCTAATGAGATTATTCAGAAAGTACTTTATATAACAAAGCACACAGAATTATACACAAAACATAGGATTTCCGTCTGTGATCCATGTCTGGGACTAACCCAGATTTTAATATATTTATAATCAAAAGTAAAGAGATGGAGTGTTAATTTTAAAGTCAGTGGCTTAAGATATTTTGCTAAGTTTGAGCGATTAGTGAAACAGTAAGTATTATCACTCAACTTTATTATTAAATCAATAAATACCATAATTTCCAACAACCTTCTTAAAAATATCTTTTTTTCATTTTTGATACTCGGATAATAAGACAATTCCCGAATAGTATTGGGGAGTTATATACAAAGCGATACGGATAATGCTTGTATCTTATCTACCAAAAACACACGCCTATTCTCATGTTTTAATTACATCGGTTTTCAAAACAACCGAGCAAGAGCTTAAAAAATCTTGTTATAAGAGACAGAAAGCACAACGAGAATAAGATTGTAAAAATAGACTCGGGGTGATAAGAACTTTATTACTAAAACTAACCTGTATGGTAGGATAATCGCGTATTTGCGAGCGAATTCTAGTGATTCAGAAAGAGCACTTTTGTACTTTGGCCGGAGAGAGACAGAGACGTTGTGGGCGACATGTTGGGCGACGAAAGTGCTTAACTGACTACCCGGCTTAACCCTTTGAGTAGTGAGCTAATTTAAAATAGTCATGTATGAAATAAAATTTTGTATTTTAAATATGATATTACAGTCGAAACAAAGTAGAAATTTGATGATTTGTATTTTCCGGATTTTCCTGTTATTCATTTTGTCCCCCGGATAATCGAGAGTATACTATATATATATATATATATATATAATACATACAAACCAATGCTATGGTTAATATTGTTTGTAATAATATTTTCACTTGGAATGTCCGATTTTTTCATATTATAATAATTATTTGTATTAATTGCTAGTTTCAGTTATCAAATTGAATAAAAATATAATTTATATGGGGGGGGGGGGGATTGATCTCGAATCCAGCTTCTTTAATTTCATCTAATCAATATAAAGTTTTATGATCATATTCCATTTGTATATTTTATGCGATTGATAGTTAGTCTATATTGTACGCAATTAAAAGCAGTTTTGGCTTTGGGCGCATACGAATTAGCTTTGAATACAACTGTGTCCTCTTGAAAAATCGAGGCTTTCTCGTTTTCAATTAAGCATTTATTTATTGGTTTTCTTCTTCTATAAATACGCTTCGAAGGGCTTTAATTAAGTTTTGAAATCCAGTCGGAAGTCGACTTGTTTTATTGAAATTTTAATTTTAATATAAGTTCCAGCTGAAATTTAATTGCCGACATTCTGCCTTGCTACATAATATTCTTTGTGCAATTAATTCACTTCAAATTTCACTTCCGCAATAAGTCAGCAGGCGTTTTATAAGTTGCTATAATATTTCGTGTGACTAAAGAAGAAACGTTTTGCATTTTAAGCATTTTTTCTAATTTTTTAAAATGCCATGAAAAAAAATGTAAAATTATCATCATTTTTAGGTTTTCTCGACTTTGAAATGGTCTGGAATTTAATTTCACATCCTTTCCATCTCGGCATTGTTGTTTATAATGCTCGGTTAAAATGTGTTATTTGCTGTTGCTTTCCGAGTTGTGGGAAAACGAGTTGACCATTTTAATTAACTATGTCTCTTCTTTTCCACTGTTACTTACAACCTCTTTAAATTTTCCGGAAATTTATTTTTTCGCATGGGTGAACCGGTGAAAATGTGTTTTTTAATGTGACGACTATGAACTCAGCTTATGGAAGCAACTTGAAATGTTACATAATGATAGATTTGAATCTTCTTCGTGGACCTAGATAACAAATTTAATAAAGGTTCTAAAATAGACGGGGTTGGTTAGATTACATTTGATTAATTTATCGTGTTTTGTATAAAACATTGAAGAGGTTTCCGTTGTCAGATATGATGTATGAACCTCGGGGATGATTTTTGATATGAAAACGATCAAAAAATTAAAATGTACTCAATGAAGAGGGTTCGTGATATGACAAGGGTTTATGACATAGCCCCATACAATTCAAATTCATAATAATCGTTTTCAGACAAATTTAGATTCCCTCAATCTCATTCCAAAATATCTATTGATGAGTTTTTGATATAAAAAATTAGATCTTTTGAATGGCAACCGCATAGTCCTCCATTTAACAATCGGCGGAGGAATGTTGCTCATTTGAGTGAAGAGACGTAATCAAATTTATGGATTCACCTACCCGGGTGGTGGCATCACATAATGAGAGAGAAGCGGAGAAACCGTTCTTAGTTTATATGTATACCCATAAGGTTGTGTGGAAGGATGCGCTCCATTGTATTCTCTACAAAAGAGCTTTCTCTCTCTACAAGATCGATGTGATAAACTCTCACAAAGATATTTGTCAAGACCGCCGTATGGAAATGTCTCGGGATTAATATGACTGCTACTCGGAAAAAGAGGCGTGAAAGTGCTAATCAAAAGGGATGATCGTTTTTTTTTGTGACGCGCGCCCTTAACTTGTACGTAAAAGCAGCTTTTCCGAGCTTTCAACCGGATGCAACATTTATATTTTCATCAATTTAAAATAAATGTTTCGCCGAAATACGCAATATAAATACGCTTATCCCCATGTGCAATTTGATTCGTTCAATCAAGTTAAATGTTAGATGTGAATTTTATAAATTCATAAAAATTTAATGGAATTAAAATTGAAAGAATAAAATGGCTGGATGAAAATCACTTTGAGTCCCAATGAACTGTTCGTGGCAGTCGATAATATTCAAACGCTTTGGGTCATTAAGAATCTATGAGCCTTATCCGTATTTGCTTTTGATCTGAAATTGAGATTCAGATATCGTGAAGGTTCATCTGATTGGACGTGCATTGCAGATTCGTTATGCGTCGAAACAGATTGTTTTGAGGGATGGAAGTTTAATTAAAACTATTCTATATTGTTCTATAGTTTATTACAAAGTTAAAATTGAATTATCCTATACACGCTGTCAACTAAATAACTAATCACTATCAACAATATATTCACTTAATAAGAAAAGGGAAATGTTTTTTGATTGATTTGCTTATAGTAATATAGGGAATTCAATCCCGAGCCAAAATTTCGATCCCGCGATTTCGGGATCATTCTTGGGATTCCGGGACTGGGATTTTCATTAGTTTAAGAAATTACATTGATGAATTTCATCAAAAATTACTAATAAATCTATTTGTTTAATATGAAAATAATTTGAAGGTGAAAGAATTTTACTTATTTAAAAAACATAAAAATACAAACCAAAAATTGATATATAAAACACTAAAAAATTCAAATATTATTTTGAAAATATGCCCGTCATTTAGTTTGTGTCTGATTTTGGTAGCCAGGCAACCTGCTGCTGAAAATGCAAATTATTTATTTCTGTCGCTGCAGATGAATACTTATATACTATAATACTTTGATGTGATTCATAATTATATTACGGAGGAATACAAAAATTTTGAACTCCGTATCTATTATATTTCATATCGATATTTCCATTATTAGAGTCAAGGTGTAGTAAATACATCACCGGTTGGGAAAGGTTAATATAACAATTTGAAAAACATATATGTACTGTATATATGTATACATAGAATACACAGTTGGACTGCCCCTAGGCATCGCCTAAGCTCGCCAATTGGTAGTTACGCCACTGTTTCCAAGCGTCCAGATTTCGGCGAGAATGTCTCGATTTAGTAGAATTAACTTATTTCAATTAAATGTATTAAAATTCATGGTTCTTTTATAAAAAATATTCCATGTAAGGTATTTAATTTTGTACCGTGTGAATGCTTTATCAACTTCAAAAATAATCCAATCCATTTTATCATTCGCTAGTAGCAAATTTATTTTTTTGGAAAGTTTTGCTACAAAAAGCGATTTTAGTGATGTAGGACGTGTCGTTATAAATCAGGGAGATCCTTCAAATAAAGTGGCTTTTCATTTAATTAAATTATTAGCGAACCAGTAAATATTTTAGACCCTCGTCTGAATACCACGACAACCATGGTCAGGTCCTACATAATGCATTCCATTTCATTATTAACACTTAAATACTCTGTATGAATCCCAGACTCTTACTTTGGATTGTATTTGATGCGATTTGATGAATTGTAGGATCGATTATCGCCTTTGAATAATTTTGAAGGGGTTGTTAAATGATCGGATATTCGAATGGGCGTTTTGTAATTATTGATGTCAACAAAGTTTGGATTTCATCTGAACAATTAGTTTGCTGTCAATCAGATAATAAATAGTTTCCTTTGTTCTATAGATTCCATCAAGATTATGTGTCTTTCAATTTACCCCAGGAACGCTACGACCCTGAAGGAGTCTTCATTATCATTTTGTAGTATCAGGGGAGCCATCAATATTCATGATGTATTAAAAGGGACTCGCAATTTTATGGCTTCCATTTTGTCTTTTTCTTTATCTACTTCTGATTGAAAATTGAAAGACGCCGGTGTAAAAATTTAATGCACGTAAATTCGCAAAATAAACGTCCCACAGGATGTCTTTATTGTGCACCTCCCTTAACGTCTCTTGTTGTGGGGGTGGAATTTTATTAGGCCGTTAAAAATATATCGGAATCTGATGGCTTAAGTTTTAGTGAGAATATCACAATCGATAATATTCCGTAGTGACTTCATGGCGGGCGAAACTAGTTTTCAATTCATCTCACCTTTGGTCCTGTGAGACCAAAGTTTGTCCAATGGCAATAATTAATAATGGCATAATATGATGGCTTCTGTGCCGAGAGAACCCTAATCCAATGAATAGGCTTTAATTAATTTCATATTATTACAGTCGAACCCTTTTATACTATATTAAACCGACCCTCATTGTATTTTTAGTAAAATAGTTTGATCGACCTCACTTCAATGTGAGTTTTAATACTTATTGAACAAGTACTATATAAATATTACTAATATCGTGTGACACATGTGTCTTAATACATTCAGATACAATGCCTTTGCCAAGTTTTCGATACGGATTAGGTCTCAACATGTGATGTTTGTGTTATACAGAAACTATTGCTTTTATACAAGAGAAATGCGTGTTAAATTAAGATAATCTTTTCTTAGCCCTTATCGTCTTGATCAACAACCCCAAGGCGTGCTTTGTAAATGTTCAATTTGTTTTTAATTACAACAAAGAAAACGAGGGCTCACTGCTTAACGGCACTACGTCAAATCATGACAGCTGTCAGACACCACATGTGACACCCACCCAAGGATAATAATTGTCTATGAAATATGCGATTTGAATCGTGTTTTACGTTAATCAAGCTCAAATATATAAATCCCTGATATTTTAAGTACAATGCCCTCTCAGAAATCTCTGTATGACATTTCAGTATGCATTTAATCACAGTCAAATAATCGTCGTCAAAAACATTCCTGCTTCATTTCGTGGAATTTCAGTTGGCCCGGGCTTATATACTGTTGTAGAAATCTTACAGAATAATCTACATATACAGAGATATTCTATTCAACGATGTTGATGCGTTCCAGGATTAACTTCATTGTCAGAAAATTTCCCATCTGAGCTAGAAAGGACGATGTCTGGTTTAATCTGTACAAATTAATATTTTTCATCATCATGTATGTATGCGAATTTCAAGGCGTATTTCTTGCAAGTTTGTAAAGATAATATTTATTAAACATATTGTACTCAATTGCCATTTCCAGCTTAAATATATTATGAACATAAACACGCAAATTAAACATGTCACATTGTGGCGTTTTACATCTTGTTTTATAGTTTAAAATATGTTTAATAAATTAATGGTTATCTTTAATAGTTCAGATATATTCTGAATAAAGCCGATAACCATATTTTTTACTTAATGATTGAAATTGTTCACGTTGAAATTAAATTATGAACCAAGTATCCAAGTTATGATATGCATAACTTTGTTCATAATTACTATGTAGCATTAGTCTAATCTCTTAAGTGTTTGATCGCATTGGATTTTAATATTTTTTATTTGATTAAACTTGAGTTTTACAATGGAAAAAATCTTTAACTACTCGAGCTTTTCAGCTTGTCTTACAAACTATCTGGTCGGATGATCTTTCTGGCTTTAGTCCTTGTATCTACTTCATTCTATCTTTTTGCTTTAAAAATCCTCTCTGACAATTTGAAAAAAAAAGGGATTAGAAACAAATTTATTATAGTAATCATCGCTATTAACATGGCACCTGATTACTGTTACAGACATTACATTTTTAATTAATCGTTGTTGATTTATGTAATGTTAAAGGTGCAAATCGATTGAATGCCATTAATTTTCATATTAACACCAGATTTTCAGCTTTATCCTTTCGCATGCAAATTCCATGGGAATTTTAGAAAAAAGTCTATGCATTGTTTAATATATATTTAGTGAATTTTTATTAAATTTTTTAGTGAAACCACCCAATGCCAATTTCTTGCAAATTAATTTCTTCCAGTGCTGAAACATGATATTGATTAAATAGATTGAGAAATTGTCAATCCATTTATTACTTATAAAAAACATCATAGACATTTTTGATACAAAACTTCATAGAAAGCTGCATTTGATTTGAATTATGGCATTTAGTCTAATGATAAACGTGTTTTATTCTCGTTGAAGATTTGTCTTTTAAACTGTTTTAGTTCTAAGATTTTATCTGTGTGCTTAAATTCGAGCGATTGATGATATTCAGCGGACAAAGCTCATGGCAACTTATTGTTACATATATACAGTACATATATGTTTTTCAAATCAGTATATTATCCTTTCCTACCGGTGATGTATTTACTACACCTCGATTCTAATAATGGGAATATAGATATGAAACATAATAGATAAGGGGTTCAGAATTTTTGTATTCCTCCGTAATATAATTACGAATCACATCAAAGTATTATAGTATATAAGTATTCATCTGCAGCTAAGGAAATAAATAATTTGTCGGGAAATTGGAAACTTTGCGAGTTGCTTGCAGCATGTTGCCTGGCTTCCAAAATCAGATCCAGACTAAATGACGAAACACTCTATGCTTTAATGTTACTACAGGCATATTTTAAAAATAATATTTGAATTCTTTAGTGTTTTATTTATCTATTTTTGAATTGTATTTTTATCTTTTCTTAAATAAATAAAATTCTTTCACCTTTGAGCTATTTTTTATATTAAACAAATAGACTTATTAGTAATTTTTGATCAAATATATCAATGTAATTTCTTAAACTATTGAAAATCACGGTCCCGGGATCCCAGGACTGATCCCGGGATGATCTAATACAATTCCAAAGTCCCGAGATTTAAATTTTGGCTCAGGACTGGATTCCCTACATGCTAGTCTTTCAGTGCCTTTGCTCTTTTGATACGTAATATTACTCTGAGATATTGCATTATTGGGATCTTGTACGACTTCAATTGAAGTTCACAGACGTAGCTGCCAGTTCCATTTGAACAATTTAATATACATAGTTTTTAAATTGTAATATGGATCGAATTATGGATGCTCTTATCATTGATACCTGTTATATTTTTAAGCGAACATTGTAGAATATCATGCAATCTGTATGAAGTCACCTTATGTAAATTTATCAGATACATGTAAACATCTATAATTTAATGGATGCTAGTTTGAATAAATTTCAATTTTGCGGCTCGATCGCATTATCCTGTATAAATAAATACGTTCACTGACAATTACCGAAGATTTCCCTGATTGAATTCGTAATGATGTCTTAATTGATTATAGAAGCAATTACTGTCTCTCAAAAAGACAGCTTTCATTGCCGGGATTTATTTCGGAATCAATTCGCTGAAATCGGGGGTGTTACCTTTTAGAGAAGGTAAATATAATTATGCATAAAAGTGTTTTATAGTTGAGTGAAGCTACCTTTTGTGACAAAGCGCTTTAACAGGGACCCAGAATGGAGACCCGACATTTCGAAAGTTCACCTGCTAGCAGGTAGATCAGAGTTCATTATTGGGTCTAGCCGAGCGAAAATTAACTTAGGGACGAATATGAAATTGAACTTTGACTTTCGTTACAGGACTATCGCTTAAATTCAGGCAGCTTCATGTAGCGTTGATATTCGATTCGTTACTTTATCGGCGACTAAATAGTTAAACATATTAACCAGGAGGGAGGAGAATTTAATCTACACGGTCTTAATTGGTCTCTCGAAAGCGATTTTTATGTTTAAGTGTCAATATATTTAGCTTGAGTCTATATTATTGAACTGTGGATATATTTATAATTTCATGCTGGCTTTGAATTAAGAAAGCTTAATGACGTGGCGAAGAGATCTATTGCCATTTAGGGATCAAATTCGCCTAGCGTAAATAATCGTGGCGTAACGAGCCTCGTGACAAATTTCAGTGGTTATATGCTCTGATCTGCTGAAATTTGATCGCTATTTACGTGGTTGAAACTCGAGAGGTAGTTTTTAGAAATTCATTATCATTCTTGTCATTATCAGGAGTATTCATCAATCAAAGTCTATTATCTGTAAAAGCTGCATTTACCAGTGATCAAAGTTGTTTTTTAAGATTGTAAAAATAGCTGTAGTTTTTTTTCCATCCTGTTTAAAATCTTGGATGTATACGCTCTCCAAACTTAAATCAAAGTTGCAACGTAATATCGACATTCTTTTTATGATAGAAAAGCCAAGAAAATAAAACTGTTATATGTTGGACGGGTCTCGGATAAATAAAAAATGGGGCTCTTAAAGGCCCCATTTGGTGCGCAGGGGTTAAATAAAATAAAAGCGTCGAAATGTCTTAACATAATATTTTCAGCGATGTGCATCAGTGGTGGCACGTGAGATCTTTATGAATGACACACCCCAATAACTCACAGGGTAGGTTGTATTTGATACATTGCCGTGGGAAATGCGAGCGCGTTGTGCTCATATTTGTTTTTATGTTTCTTTTAATATTATTAGTAAAGGCAAATGGTTAAATTTCCGCGTCCCTTGTGCTGTGAAATTATTCGAATTTGTCTGCAAGTTTCATATTCGAATCCATTAGCACCTCGTTGAAAATGTGATATAGATTGCTAAAGTGAGAATCATTGAAAAGAATCACGTCATTGATATTTGATATCCTTTCGCACCCTCCGCATAAATCTTCACCCCACGTGATTGTTTTAGTATTCCCCCGATTTTTAAAAAGTGCTTCTGGATGTTGCAGACATACGAGTGCCAATACTTAAAAATATTTGCATACACTTTTGGGAAGTGATTTTTAAGCTCGTACACGATTCATATATTTTCATGTAAATATACTACTTTTTTGATAAATTTTGATAGATCTTCTAATTCTTTGACCACATGTTTTTTTTTCTTCATATTACTACTAATATTGAATTATAATACTTGACATTTATGCTAAAACTGGGCTTTTACACATGAAATGTCCGATTAATTTAATTATTAAGATAATATACAATTTAACAACAAATTTTATATTAAAAATGATTTTCTTTATAAAAGACATTGCTAAAAATTAAAAAATATAAACTTTGAATTCCTTGTATCATTATCAGTCATCATGCTATCAAGCAGAGAATTTGGTCCATAATTATTCATCAGTATTAATTTAATTTTGATCTCTCAATAATACAATTCAGTTGTAATTATGATATCCATGGAACAAAAGCTTAATATAATTGACCAACGATTGATCATCGCACTGTAATCATGGCATAACTTTGAGACTCATCAGCTCGTATTGTCGTTCAAATCTGACTATCGTATGGAGTGTTAATATAGTGAATTAGCTAATATATTTGTCAAAATGTCAATATATGACATTTGCAAAAAAAAATATTGTTATACATAATGTATAAATAACATATACATAACCAATGTTTCCTTATATAAAATTATTTAATGAACATGATTTTTAAATATGAGAGGTTCTGTATTGCGCAGGGTAGTAAAACTATAAAAAAAATAGAACACCAATTTATCATCAAGAGTGTATATCGTAGGGCGGTCCATCAAGTAGTGTCAGTGCGTCAATTCATGCGGCACCCATTTGTTCCATTTTTACAAGTTATCGAACGAATATTTTTCCATAAGCGTTAAAACGATCCTTATTTATCGTTATGATGTGAGCATTTTTTGGATCTTATTTTCAAGGTTTTGTAAATTATTTCATATTAGGAAATTGACGTTTTAGTATAAATATTAGAAATTCGTTACCAAATATTTAAAGGATCCTCATAATTTGGTTCGTTGCTTATGTTATTGTCGTCCTTTGTACGCTATGTATTTTTAATTCCATCCACTCATCTATTGTTATCGATCGTTTTGCGTCTTGGTTTCCTTTTCACGACATCCTTCATCTGTCTTTTATCGTGTTACATCCTTTGGCATTTATACTAAAGAACCGCCAAACGTGATACAAAGCTACAAAATAGATTAGCTTGTGCTTTTAATACGCGTTCATCCATTTGTATATTTAAATCAAATAATGGTATTGCAGTTATTGCATCGTACAATGCATTGAATAAAAACTACGTGCAATGTATTATTGATTTATAAAAATATAGAGTCATCTATTGTGAAAAGTCTATGTAGGTCTATTGTAGGTATTGTGGTGGAATGCACAATTTGCTTCTAATGGTTAATCACGGTGAAGTATAACGTAGGGGATTCTACCTACACAAGGGTGTGATCCATTGTGATCTATAAAATTACTTCGATGCGAATTAAGCTCGCTCAAGTTGTTATTTGTTGGCAAGCCATGTCGTAAAGTGGTTATGTTTGTTGGCGGAGAATCAGAGTTGCGTGAAGTAATTTCCCAGTGAAGGGTTGGTTTCGAAAGTAAAGGTGGAAGATGGGCATCTCAGACGATCGGACGTTTCACGTGGCAGTCCTAATTCGATTTGAATGCCCTCTTCTCGATAATGTGTAAGTGGAATGGAGGCTTTTACCGAAATCCTATCTTCAATTAGATAGTTGGCAGAACCGCAACCTTCCGCAAGGGCCCGGGGAGGGTTGTAGGGGCATTAATTTTCCCTATGAAAACGGTTTCAGTAGCTCTTTGAGCATTATGTTGCCCGGATACCGCACACGTTTGTGACAAGTCTCCCCTTGATATATTGTGCTCCTGGAGCTGCACACACCCACCCTCCCACTCAAACTCCTTTCCACTCATACCGCATTCATCGCGAGGAATTTAACCCCGGCGACGGTTAAACTTGATTGATTGGTTTAACCTTCCTACACACAAACAATGAAGCCAAGACTTTGATCATTGTATTAGCATATATAGTCTGCTCGTAAAACAACACTCCCACAGAAGCCTTCTAAATCATGCCGCTCGTGCACTGTAAAATGCAAACCGATCCCGGATCGTTTGTCTGCTGCTGGCTATTCATTATGAGGATACCGAAGTTGAATCACGGTATGACGTGCTTGAGCATAAAATTTGACAGTGACATGAATGGATCAGTGGTTGAACGGCCTAGCACACATGTAGTGGATCATCAATCATGCGAATTCAAATTTAATAAAATTAACATGATCCATGTGACATAGGAATTATGTCAACTTTAAATCAGTTTAGATATCATCTTACTTATTGTAGTCAAACGCTTTTCCATTGCCATATTACCCCCCCCCCCCCGCCCCCCGCCCCCCCAGTCGTACAGATTGAAAGACAAATATTTGCATACATTAAAGACGCCGAATAAGTTTTTCATCAAATGAAAATTAATAACGTGAACGTAACGTAACCATGAAATTCGATTTTCTTATTAAGAAACATATTTATCAATACTCTGATCAATTATTTTTTTAAAATTAAGTAACAATTACTTTATTTATCGACTTAATTGTCCCAACGTGTATTATATCAGAACTAAGAAATCAGAGTAAATCTTATTCAACTCATTTAAATGATAATAAACCCTTTCCATATAATGCCAACATACGATTTCTATTCGTATATTGGCATTATGACATGCCATGAAGCTAAAAGTCATAGTGCAGCCGCAAATAGTCCACTGCAGAACTAGGGCCTCTTCAATATCCATTCACAAGAAGGGGTTACATCTAATTCGTCTGTATTATACAGTTACCTTCTCGTTCGCTCGATATTGAAAGTACCTTTGAACATTTAGAACGCTCATCCAGTGGCCCACCTGGATGAACGTGCTGCAGGTCGCTTTCGCGACCGTTTCGATAGGTAGTGTGAGAAATTTACAAAGACTGAGTATTTTACCTTAGGAGATAGTGAAAAACTACTCTAGACGACCTTGTTGATTTTACTGAAAAGGGCTTTCTGGAGTACAAAGAGTTTAGTGGGCGCTGACGGGCTAGGGTGAAGTCCTACGTGATGCCAAATTGCATCTCGGAATCGCTCCTACATCAACTGAAAGTGTATTTTGGAAGACTGGTTAGTTTCCCATTTCAGGTTGACTCTTCTTTTAGGCGAATACAAAGCAATATAGAAGACAACAGAAGATGTTATCGTTGCCAAACGAAATTCTTCTTTTGTCGCTCTTCCAGGCCGTCTGCTTGTTGTTCATCTCGTGCTTGTTCTGTTTCTTTATTTTCTAGCCACTAGGCCAGTAATTTAGCAAGAAAGGTGTCACATAATACAAATACCCCGAAGGAGTGGGAACCTTGAAAAACTAAGTAATCTTTCGTGAATGGCTATGAATATTAAGAAGTGTTTCTTGGATATATTCTGTATAAATAAGATATTCGATGTATATGCATAAAGCCTGAAAAACCCACAAAATTAATTACAAGCTAGCATCATTCATAACCTATAAAAATCAGTGAAAAGGGTTACTACTCAATGCTGAAATGTGTAGATACTTTTTCCTAGAATCCGAATTTTAATCTTTTTATAACAAAATATCAGGATCTGTCCCATATTATTGGACCACTTATTGGACAAATTTGCTTCGATTAAACTCAAGAGCACATAGCAAATATGTTTTACTTATGGCCGAATAATCATTATCTTTTATATTTTTTATTGATTTATGATACAATTACAACAAAAACCGCATAATTGAAAAGCAAAACATAAAAATGAACACTATTAGTACAGGATCTCATCCATTGTATTAATTTTTAATTCTTATATGAGACAACCATCCCACTATTTTTTAAAAGTTACTGCGTCTCAAAACATCTTCAGAGACAATCCAGAACTTAACTTGGATTTAAGCAGATCTTGAATTTAACTATAAAGACGTCGCTTGCGAATTAGTTTCAAAAGTCATATTTGCTTCCTCGGTTAGATCACTAAAGGTTACATCCAATTATTTGTGACTTAATCTCTAAACCGTAACATCTATTTTGTTTGCTTTCATATCCGGGATAGTTTTTGATTGCATACATTTGCTTTAGCATTCCCTCATAATCATTCCGTGTATAAATCGTATTATTATGTTTCAAAACCGCGAAAATAGTATTTAGGTACGGTAAGATTAATCTTAAATGTGCTTGTAATTTAAACTATTTTTATTTTGGCCCATGTTAGCTTTTGAGTTGACACCCCTGTTCTACAACATCTTATATAAAGCGTTAACTTTCTTTGGTAACCCTCCATTGACAACTATTGAGGTCAAGGCTTTGGAAATCTAAAGAAGTGTATTTTCGTTCGTCATCTCACATTTAGATAGACATCGACTCTAGTGGCGCATTTACAGTGTTATTTTGAAAGGTTCTCCTGGTCATTGATTTCTAGTTATTAACATTTGGAATGTAGTATATATTAATTGTGAATCTTGTTTATTTAGTTCCCAGGATTAAATGATTTTTATTTGGCGTTTCCCAATATGAATAATCTCCCAATTTTTTTTCACAATTTGAATTTGAACCTAATCTTAATAAATAACTCATCATATTATTGCATCGCAGTCGATGAATGGATAACCCAGTACTGAAAGCAAAATAAATTTTAAGGGATGAATTATAAAACGAAACATTAAGAAGATTGATATAAATAGTAAAATTTCATTCTAATATCAAAATTTCGTAGTATTTCATGGAACATAAAATGATGTTATAAAAAGAAAAAGCTGACGCAGCAATCCCTTTGCTGCCAAAGACAAACATGAGATTAATGTATTTTACCTGAAAGGCTGCTTTTGTCATTTTTTTTTCTGTTTTCGTAAAACCGATGAAACTGATAATAAGCCATTGTGTACTCTTCCATTTAGATCTGTTCATGTAGGAGAAACAACATTTTAACAATCGATTGATAAATCTCAGAGATATCCTACATCTTCTCCATATGCATGGAAAACTCGGATCAGAAATGGAAATTTGTCGTTTTTCATAAAATATTCTTATTACAAGACGCATGCCTGAGATATAATTGAAAGCATTTCTTTCGCAACGTCGAAAATTCTATCATGACGAGGCAAAATCATATTTAAATCAGCGATTTCTCTTCTCGGAGGACGATAAATTTACTTTTATCATTGAAAATATTTTATTAAATTATCGTACTGTGTATCAAAGGCGTGACATTTCCCCCCTAATTTTCAGCGAATAAATTTGATGACATCACATAGTGAAATTTTTCGCTTTCAAAGCATAGAGGGAAAAAATTCATAGGAAAACAGATTTTAATAAATTGGATCGGAAACCAATATTGTCGACGAAATGTTACAGTTGATTTATTTCATTACCTATTTGATTGTTTTGAATTTTCCACGGTTCTGATATCACTTATTTTCAAGACCAAATATGTTATGAATGTTACAATTGTGGAAATAATGTAAGTATAACATGAAACTTGTCATTCAATACCTCAGATTAAATGATCGATGTTTATGCGCACTATCGATGAAAAACATCTTCAATGACGACAAATCGTATGGAACCAATGAGCTTTAATTGTGCCATGTGTTAATTATCGAAGCTTATTAATATGTATAATATTAAAATTATGTTGTAATTTTTATCATTGTATACATTTAGTGAGAAACTCCCAAGGGGATGTAGCGAAAATTTTCAATGAATGATATTTTGCGTGCAAAGACGCCATTATATTTCTTTGTCGGAGATCACATTACAACGGTATACGAATTCTCTTAATAACACATTTTTTTTGGTCCCAACTCCTTTCGCTGCCACCACTGCAAATGACCGGATAATTTATCTCCCTATATTTCTTTGCCGGTTTTCTTATCTTTTGCAAGTTCATATAGAAATAATTGCGAACTGCTGCCTGATTACTCATGGGAAATGAATTCAGTGGCTATGGTTAGATATCGATAGCGTATGTAGTCTTCCTACAGGACCCTCGAAATTGGAGATCGTTCTGATATTCAATTATTTTATCTACGGGATCCATTATTGTATCACTAATAATTATTGTATTTTTGTGATCAATTCTGGATTTATACAAATTTGTTTATATAATCTGTTTTAAAATCACACTCACTGCCATTATAATACATTTAAATCGATATGTATACAAGTCATAGTATTATATTAGCCTCTCAATGTCATCGGAGACTTTTGTTTATGTACTTGCTGCAATAGCAGCGCTCTGCATTACCGACGTGAAAAATTGGCATGTGGAAAACCATTGAAATTTTCTTTGTAAATATTCCGCTAGTGGTTCGAACATTTGCTAAATAATATCATGGTTACATTAAAGCTTTTGTGATATGCCGCTAGATGGCGCTATAAATTCTTAGCATATTTCGATGCGATTTTCGATTTATTTCAGCTGAAAAATTTCAGATGTCGCTGAATAGTGTAATTATTTCAATTAAATCGCTTTTAATATTATTTCAAACTGAATTCCGTCGTATAAATTATGTTGTATTTAGGTTAAAATTATATAATGTAAATTTGTTAAAATAATATTATTTAAAGTGGTTCGAATATAAATGATTTAATATTTAATATTCATTTTACATTTATCTGAAATTCACAATGATTGACGTCCATTGTTCTCCATTTTCTTACATGTTGAAATAATGGAAGTAATACGGCTCGTGCTGCTGCATTCATATTCATCCATTTTATTGTGATATAAATTGTTTTACAGAGGAAAGCTTTTAAGCCAATTAGTATAGAGTTACTTAAGCGAATGGCTCCCTTGACCTTTTTGGGAACATAACGTTTTAATAATTTATTATTTGTTAATGGCCAAGTCTCTTAGCGTTATGAAATAAGAGGAGATTTATCTCTCTTACCCTTTGTAGTTCATTTCCTCATCGAATCGAGATTGTCTTTATTATTTATTGTTTTCCATTTTGTAGGGGATATAACTCTTGGGCGTTTATCGCACCGATATAATGGATCACCATCCGAATTTTATAACAATATAAAAGGACAAATTCAATTCAAAATGTATCGTAATACTTACCTGCTTGCTATGGCGTATATCTACAACTGTCTATCTTCGTATGTGAGAGATTGTTTCAAATACAAAGACAGATGATAGTTTTTAAAATGAAACATTTCTCAGGAGATTTTGATAAAGTCGTTATTTTCCTTTGAAATGGTACATATAGTTGGAAACCTCAACCGCTATTCCAAAAACAGCCTCCCATTATTTTTTCTTTTTGCTTTTCTCAAAGAGAAGAGAGAATCCAACGCAAAGATAAATTAATAATGGGACAATGTAATCTCCTGAGAGTAGAAAATCCTGGGTACTAAAGCCCAGATTGTCTCTCTGTGTGTCTACTTTTATAAATCAGGCGTGCTCAACTACTCCATATGTGCACTTATCGAAATAAAAGACATGATGGGAGTAATTAATTTTAACTCTAGGCTTAAAAATGTATTATCTGATTCCTTGCCCCGTTTAATTGAGATTGTGTTTGCTGGAAAATGTATAAGACTAATAATGTTATCTGATAATATATTTTGTATGTGTTTATATAATTAACATTCATAGATCCATTGCGTACGAAAATTAAACGAGTGTATATGGTATTATTTGGTTGTATTTGGTAGATATAGCTCAAGACCAAAATAAAGTACGACATTAATTAATATTTTCTTGGAATAAAATAGTAAAAATATACACTTTTTGTATCATAATCATAGTGTAGTGAAAATTAGTCAATTATATCCATTCGTAGAAGAAATTGATAATATTTCTATTTAATTTTCTTTGGAAGGTAATTAGAAACTGCTCGAAACAACCATATTAATTTTAATCGAAAAGGATTTCTGGAGTACATTGAATCCAGTGTTTCCTTTACTTACCGAAAGGGAAGCTAAAATATACAAAGTAAAGTGTACATTGTAAACATGGGAACTGAGTCAAACTTCTCGAGTTCGAACCAGATCTTCAGAGGGTCGGAAAATATGGTACTAACTGGGTGACGAATTATCTTCCCCGTCCAATGGCGCTATTAATCTGAGAAAATTTAATTTGCTAGATTAACAGCGACATCTTCCGTCTCTCTTCAGGTGCAATGTGTTATTTTAACAGCGCCATCTCTTGTGGCCCTGCGGAGACATTGCACCTGCATCCCGCCCGATCGCTTCTTGCGCGTGCACCGTTGCCGGTTGGGTAGTAACGCGCAGGAGGCGAGAGTCAGGAGGCGTTGTCGGTTAGCCTTGGCTGAGGGAGGATGTCCTTCCCGCAGCCAGATCTGTCTTTCTCGTGTTACTCTACGGTTCGCAATACTCTACATCCTTTCATGCAGTTAACAATCGTGTTTTGGTGTAATTCTCTTTTAGAGGAAGAAAATGGTTGTTATTCTCAAGATGATCAATGTCATTTTCTTGTAACCTTATTGTATACAACCCAATTTTCATCTACCCACCTGAAGAGCTTGACATAATTCCCATGTGATACTTTGAGATATTTGATTTGTCAATATTTGATTTCTCTGGAAGTTGCCATTCAGCCAGTCTGTATTTCGGTTCATCTTCAATGAATGAATTCCCAAAATAGAAGATGTTAAATAAATAATACAATGAAAAATATTATTAATCACAACACTTGCACTGTTTCCTTTTTTAAATTCATATGTTACAGCACACAATGTTGTTTTGGGGTTTGTCGCTTGATAGAGGTAGAAATGAAACTTGCCAAATCAGGTAGAAAGCGACCACAAAAGACAAGCTTTTCTACCATTTCTAAAAAAGTGTCGTTAAAATGGCAAAAACTTTCGTGATAACCGATTTTGTACGATAATTTGAAATGTGTCAAAAACATATACACAGGGCATAAATTCGAATTATAACGAATATTAGCATGGGTTATTTGGTTGATAAAATGCTAAATCGTTTGTAGTAAGCACCATGACAAAATATTCAGGAAGGCGTAATTAATTTCGTAGCGTTTTATTGTGCCATAAAAGAGGTCAAGTATTAATTTCGTGCGAATTAAAATATTAATAAAAACGCCGGGATTTATACGCGGAATTATCGCGTTATTTTATATTTCATGAGCGGGTTTAGTGCCACTCCTTCACGCTTATCCAGTTATCCTGTTAATCCTGTGCCACGTAACTGTAGCGGGGAAGATTAGAGTAGATTCATTCGTTATGCACAGACAATGACGTGTTTGTGAAAATACTATTTTTGCACGCTGCATTGAAATGTATTGTAATTTGAATATTTTTCTTGGATTTAACTTGGATTTGATTGATGGCAGCCATATTGTTTTAAGATTTAAGCTCCTCCCATTCAGAATGCCCCGCCCACATGTCTTAATTTTTATTTAGCGGCATTTAAACGTCTAATTTAAGCGCAGATCACGTTGAATTGGTGAGGACAAAGGACTGAATAATGCTTTTTTGTATGAATCGTGAGTAATTATCTCTAATGTGATATAACGGTGTAAATATACATTTAAAAGGCGAACAATGCTTTTCGCTTTTTCATAAAGAGATAACACTTCGCCGAAAAGGGATCCTTTTTGAAAAAGTCCCCCTTGATGCTCTCGACTTCATCAAAGATCGAATTGTAAATGACACACCTTTCCCCGGTCGCTTTTCATTTTTATTGGAATAACAAAATAAGCAATTGACTTTCTGCGATCTGTTCACATTGTTTCGTGACTCCTCCAGCTTGTTTTATTCATAGAGCATCGCTTTCTACATTCTCTTGTTACATATTCATTAATTTTTCTTTCGTGCCCCTCCCCCATTTTCCAATATCGCATAAGTGGTGTCTCATATGTGGTATTTTTTTGTTTTTCTCTCGTTTCGACGTTTTGACATCTATTTGATGCGATCCTTGCCGTCCTTATAGCTGTGCCTATTGGAAACGAAATTCAAGCAGGAAATATTACAGAGGTTGACGTTTCTGTTATTCTAGCCTTTCGAGCGTGTCTCCGGGCGAAATTGTGACTTGAGACCAAATCTTTACGCATGTCGGGAATCCAATTTTTCCCTAAATCCACTCAAATTGCTCACATTCATCGCTATTATGATGTATGATTTGCGTATACTTTGAGATAATGAGATTTTTATATGCTCGCGAATATGACGCGATCTTTCTATGTCTTCGCGAAGCTTTTGACATCATCAATTACTCTTTGTGTCAAATAAGATATGATACTAATAAAGAAAAAAGGATTGCTTGTATGGAAGTACAGGGAAAACAGAAGCGTTAACGACGTTGTTTTTGAGGTTGGACAATTTTAAACCCTTGAATAAGTTATATAGTTAATAATATATTTGATGACGTTTTCTCATTTAACTATAGATATGACAGATACCTTCAATTTTAATCATTCTCATAAAGGTTATTAACACATTACATACGCGGGAAAACTTTAGGCTCGTTTCTCCTTAGTTTTTAAACATAGTATTCGGCCGCTTTCTATATTGGAAATGTGTTTCATTTAAAAAAAAAAATTCAACAAATCCTCATAAGACATGTAATGGGAAAGAATTTGATAAAATATGGTAGGAATAATAAAGGGTTATATAGAAAAGATTCGTACCCAGTTTGAAGTAAATTAATTAATTAAAACTTGAAATATATTTATTTTATTTATAAACCTTTATTCAAAAAAATATAATATGACAAGGTAAAATGGTGTATCAATATACACAATTACATAAAAAATGGATTAACAATTTAAGTCTTAGATTACTATCCTTATCTTAATTACAAGTATATAATTTAGTTATAATAAATTTTACATAATAAGAGTTAATTTAATTTTTGTATATATAGGGGGAAAAATAGGAGACTTAAAACCCCTTTGCGACATTCCTTAAAAACTATCTTACAAACTAAACAAAATAAATAATTTAATCAATCAATCATATATCCTTCATACGTCGCGCATTCATGACTATCAACTATAGTAAAATATGTTTAGGCATTTTGTGAACGTATCTAAAATTATTGTTTTGAGTGGTATATTCGCCGAGTGTAGATATGAGATGATTGGTGTGATTTGGAATTTTTGAGTAAAAATTGAGTGTTAGCTTATGAAAAAAATTCTTTATAAGAGGAAGCTTAATTTTATTGTGAAAACGTTTAAGATTAGTGTATGGAAATGTATTGAAAACAATTTTTATGGCTTTGTTTTGTACGATTTGAAGTTTATTGTAGTTGGTATTGCATATATTGCTCCAGACGGGAGCGGCGTATGTGAGTGTAGGTCGAATCAGCGTTTTGTATAATAAAAATTTGTTAGAGGCCGAGAGAGCACTGCGCCGACGAAATATGGAGTGCAGCGCCCCCATAGCTGCTAATCCGCGGGCACGAGTCACCGACACCTGTGCTCCCCACCTCAGTCTTCTATCTAAAGTCACCCCCAAGTATTTCACTTGGGGTTTCCACTCGATAGAGCTGGACCCGACGACTATTGGGTCAATTCGAAGATTTTTCCGTTTCACGGAGAACAAGATAGCTTCGGTTTTTTCTTTATTTAATTTGAGTTTCCAACGATCGAAATATTTAAATGCAGCTTTTAGCGATCGTTGGAGGTTTCCGACTATTAGCTTGTTGCTCCGAGAGCTGGTATAATATGCCGTGTCGTCGGCGTAGAGTGCTACGTTTGATGGGGACGGTGTCGGTAGATCGTGTAAGTAAATGTTGAACAGGTGAGGCCCTAAAATACTGCCCTGAGGAACTCCCGCTGAGACAGACTGGGAAGTTGACGTTGCTCTGTTTAAGGTTACCGAAAATGATCTTTTGTACAGATAGGATTGGATCATTTTAATAAGGTAAGTAGGAAACTTAAGGGATATCATTTTGTGGATCAGACCGCGGTGCCAGACAGAGTCAAATGCCTTTTCGATGTCGAGAAGTACCATACCGGTACTTCTCTTCATGTTAAAGTTTCTAGTAATGTGTTCAGTCAGTCTGGTCAGCTGATGAGCCGTAGAGTGATTCCTACGAAAACCGAATTGCTCATTATTAATAACATTTATACTAAGTTCATCCAGTCTATTTAGAATAAGTTTTTCAAATATTTTGCTTAGTGCAGAAAGTAAACTGATCGGGCGATAATTTATAGGGTTGCTGGCATCTTTACCTGGTTTGGGCAATGGAATGACTTTCGCCGACTTCCAGGTGGATGGGAAGTACCCCATGCTCAAACACGCATTAAATATTTTTGTCAACTGGATAATTATTTTAAATGGGAGATTTTTGATGACTGTATTGTCTATAGTGTCGAAACCTGGGGATTTCTTGCTTTTTAGTTGTCTAATTATTTTTAAAGTTTCAATGGGTGTTATCAGTTTAAATTTATGTGATTTTATATTTAAATTGTTTTGGAAATCCCTAATCGTTTTATCTACTATTTTAATGGTTTTATTGTTACTCATATTCTCTGAAATTTTGTGATTTAATTTAAAGGTTTTTGCTAACAGGTTGGCCTTATCTCTATCGGACTCGGCACTTATCTGATTATTAATTAAACTGGGAATTTCTTTAGGTTTATTTTTGAGGGTTTTTACAACTTTCCAAAGGGAATTGTCTGAGGGACTTAATTTAGAGAGCTTAGTTTTCCATGATTCATTTTTTAATTTGTTGATTTGACTTTTAATTTGATAGTTGAGGCGATTGACCAATACTTTAATGGATTTGAGCCGATATTTTTGCCATATTTTCTTAAGTTTATTTCTGTTCTTAATCGTGCGTTTTAAATTCCGCGTGAGCTTGATAAAATTTGAATCTGTTACGTCTAACGGAATGAACTTAGCTTTGGCTTCTAATATAATGTTGGAAATGGACTCTACGGCTTCGTCAATTTCGCGTTCGCTAGATCCAGGAACGGAAGTGGATAGGAGGATGTTACGATCGAGATAAGATCTGAAGTCTGACCAATTTGTCCGCTCGTATGCCAGCCTGACCGCTGGCGTTCTCTGGAGTCCACCTTCCACATCAAAAACGACTGGAAGGTGGTCGGACGGGAGAGCATCCACGGCCTTCATCCGGGATACGGTCGAGACGTTTTTGGTCAGCGTCAGATCTAACGTGGAGGGACGTCTGTTGACCGACGGATAGTATGTGAAGCGTTGTGGAAAATGGATATCAACGTTGTTGTCCAGTGAAAATGCTTGTAGAAGCGAGCCCTGCCGGTTTCCCTGTGGACAGTTCCACTGAATATTCTTGGCATTGAAATCACCCGAGACCAAGACTCTTTCGCTCATACTGAACAACCCCGAGAGTTCATCTGAAAGCAGGTCCAGCTGAGGGGGGTTGTAAGCGGCTACTATAATATATTTTTTGTTTCCCAAAACTAACTGGATAGCAACAGTTTCGAGGTTAGCAGAGACAGGAGTTCGGACTGGGAAATGGTCAATTTCGTTTTTTATAAGGATAGCTACACCACCGCCGGCTCTGTGTAGTCTGTCGGAGCGGTGGCATGTAAAACCGGGGATTTGAAAAGGGATATCTGGCTTAAGATACGTTTCCGTAATCAGAGCAACGTCAATTTTTAGGTGACAGATCACCACAGTTAGTTCGTCAATTTTGCTCCTTAACCCGTGAGCGTTCCAATTTAATATTTTTAATGAGTTAGAGGTGAATTTAATTAAGGAGATCGTCCAAATGCTCTATAAGGCAGATGGCCATGTCCATTTTGGTTTTACACGAACTTAGTTTTGCACGAATGTCACGTAGTGTGCACACCATCTTCATCATGTCTGACAATGGGAGAAGACTCTCTCCATTGGTGAATGCCGATGTCGTCTTTGTCTTCGGCTGTTGGGGTGAGGACTGCCGGGCGGCCCAGACGGGGGGCGCAGTAATTGGTGGGCTGGTCGTCTTCAGGTTTGGGAAGTCTTTATCTGAGAGAACAGGGGCAGCTTTTTTGAGAACATGTGCCTCTCTGGCGGATAGTTTTTCTACAACATTTTGCGAGATCTTTCTTTTTGAATCCACTCTCTTTAGATAGTCCGCTCTTTTGGGACACTCTCTATCGCAGGCGGCGTGAGCTCCTCCGCAGCCACAGCACTTGGGAACAATTTGTTTCCCGACGAGAGGACAAGCACTGGAGGCGTGAGGTTGATCGCAACGCACGCATCTCTCAGCGCGGAAGCAGTTCTTCGCTGCGTGGCCAAACTCTTGGCATCTGAAGCACTGCGTTATCTGCCTCGACGATCTTTTATATTTATTAATTGACACTCTGCAATGGCAGAGGTGTCTTATATTTTTAATGGATTTAATATCCGTTCCGTGCGGAAAATGGACAATGTACAGCCGCGTTGTCCTGTCGGTGGCATTTTTCATGACCGACACTCTGTTCGGTCGTATTCCATGGAGCGAGAGATCTTCGGCGATGCTTTCGGGCTCCATTTCCGGGAGGCCGTGGATGACAGATTTAACTTCCCTCTCTGATTCTGGAGTGAAAGTATGATGAGGCCTGTTAATGCCTTCTTTTTTGAGCCCCTCAAGGAGCTTATTGTAATGTGCCATGTCATTGCATTGCACAAATATTTCTTTTGATTTGGTGTACCTGAGTTTGAAGTTACCCTCAGGTACAAATGATTTTATTAATGCCACCGAGGTGGCATGTGATGTGGTCGCTTCTATGACAACGGGCGGGACTCTTGATTTCTTGGTGGGCGCAGCAATATCTTCCACCATTGGAATTGCTTCGAAGCGGTTTTGTTGGGGCACAGGCTTCGGCGGTAGCTTCTCCAGAAGCTTGGCCACTTTGGTGGGCTGTTGCCAACCAGCAGGATCAATAGTTTTAGCTTTGAGTTGCCTGGCGCGGCGTCCCTTGGAGGGCGCGCGGCTCATGGTGTTTGCGGCTCGAGCCGTAGCTCGTTACCACTGGGATTTACCCACTCGATTCACAACGAACGTCCTGTCACCAAGACGCACAAGGAACGACTGAAACTTGAAATATAAAATATATATATACGCGTTGAAAAAAGTAGTTTCGAGAAAAAACGCGTTAAAAGATTTCATTATGGTAGGACTGGCCAAGTTGCCGCGTCACTAAAATAACTTCGTGAATTTTTTTTTTTTAAATTCTAAACTAGAATAAAAGGCATGGTCGTATATTCAGCGATAGCAGATGCAATAAGAGTTACACAGTCCCAAATTATTTTTTTTTCCAAATTTCAGTTAATGTTGATGGTTTATTTCCTATTTTATCCAAGATATCTCGATACATAGTCCTTATGAAATTTAAAAAAAACTGCTTTTAAAATAACCACATAACTTCGAAATCGCACAAAAAAAGGTTTGAGTGTATATCATAATGAACATATATATTTTTTTGATGTGGCTTTTAGCAATCCTTTTTATTTGATTATCGCCAATCATTTTGTCGTGGATTTTCATTTGCGAATATATGTTTTAAAAATGTGGTCACCAGCCACACCTCTTGTAAATTTGAACCCATGACGATTAAGCTACTAATCCAATCACTTAATTTAGAGGCTCTTTACAGGGAATATTTGTATATATTTAGTTTTTTTCTATAATTAATAAATATGTTATTATAATAGCATAATCGATTGTTTTCATTATATCAACTATAATTTGATTCAATACGTAAAATAATTTAGCTTTCTAATATCGCGGTGAGATTAAAATGTAATTTGATTGCTATTAAATTTTAATGGCCATCAAAATTAGCTAGAAGATCTTTAATATAATGCGGAATAAAGGCTCAAAGAAAATAGCTCGGGTTCGTTTGAGGTGTCAAAATTTTTGGGTCAGAATATTTTGTAGATAACACGAAATTGACTGAGTGAAGAACGGGGCTAATCGAACCCTTGTTAATTAAGGCGAGGCATTCTAAATTAATCGGAAGAAATTTTGAAGTAACCACATTTTACTATTAATCCATGAAATAGCTCGCTCATTGGATTAAATTGAATTCAATCAATATTTCAATATGTTTTATTTTTTGGGCTTTTGTAAGAAAAATCTTTTTCGCATTGCAGGCTATTTCGTTGTTTACAACATTCTCGCCCCTCCCCCCCGTAACGAAGCTGTCAGTTCGAAATAGGGTTGACATCATCGACGCTTTATGTTGCTACTTTTTTTTTCAATCTTCGCTGAGAAATGTCGAGAATTTAGTTCTATTATTTTCTTCGTGAAATAAATTGACATACCTTAAGGCCTATACAAATTATCAATAATGGTAATTCTTAAAAGGAAAGGTTAATAACGATATTTCTTTGACAGAAGATTTTTTTGACCAACGTAATCGTTTAAGCCACTTTGATGTGTTTTTATTTTTATTTTTTCTTTATTTCAAATAGACTGGAAAAGCTCGTTTAGAAAGGTTTTTTGCTTGTATTTTTCTTTTATGTTATAATCTTAAATCGAATTTGTTCATCATATTTTTAGTATTTTAAACTAAATGTGAGTCTATCTGTTCGTTCTGAATGCAATGCTGTACAATTTTGTACCGAACACATATTGATCTTCTAAAATTAAAAACATTTTTTTACGCACAACAATTTTTTTTTCTACAATAACGCACTCAAATCGAGTAGACTTGATAAATATAGAGTGTGATGCTTTTCTTAGCTACATAATTTCAGTATGTAGCTTAATTATATCAGATATGCTTCATTTGGAACTCACTCATTCATAATGATGCCCTTAATGTCAAAAAGCCAATCAATGTGGTTTTATATTTGTATTTTCAGCCTTCGTATTAATTGAGTTTTCCAGTGCATCGCTTGCCAATTAATTTCTGGATTGAACTGAAAGATCCATCCCATTTTGTTCAATGTCATTAAAAAATTAAATTTATGCATTGAATTCATAATTTGCGATTAAAACTGATTGATGCTTGATTGGTGGGCAGTTTTGATGCCTGTGATATTAACTTTTATTGATTATGTCATACATAATAATGTTTGTTCCAATCAAATTCATTGTTAGTTTTTTCATTAACCCTGTAAAACTTTCTCTACAAAGATAAATAGATTTCATCTGAGAACGTAGCTTGATTTCCAATTTCTTCGTTTCTATTTCTTGTTTAAGTTTTCCACAAGTTTTCTACCTTTGAGACCAGATGGAGCTCGCATAATCGATTATTCAAAGTTTCCCAGGGTCGGTTGCTCATTTCAATGCCACATAAGCTTCTTGTTCCAAAATTTTCCGCATCGAACGCTTTTTCGGATTTTGATTGATTTCGTTTCTATTAAATTTATTAAAACATCTATCAGAATGATTGATTAATATTAATGTTAAATATAAATGAAAGAACTCTTATAGTATTTGTATTGAAAACTCGCCGTTTTTACGCCGCCTTCGGCCTCAACTATTTTCGAAGCATTTCAAGAAGTAAACTGATAGGTCAAATACAATACATTTTCCGGCGCTGCCGGTTTCTACCGTCCGTGATTTATTGTCTCCAATCTTCTTTTATATTTTCCTTCACAATATGGTGATTTACAATCAGATAGCCCTGCGGGTATCGGGGTCTATCATAGCCTGGGCCTTTAGGTGTTTCTTTCACATTTTCAGGTTCACGAACGCCCACAGAAAAAGGATAAGTATAATGGCGCCCATGTGAATCCAGTGGGCGGTTCGTTCACTCTGCATTATTCGAAAGGCCGCTTTTTATGCTCCTCGGGTCTTTTTAAGCAGCATCTCTCGTATTTGCTTGCCCCTTTTTCAACAAGATAGAAATAAGTTCCTGTGTTTTCCAGGTCTATTAGATCGTCACATTTTCCTAAGGGCATAATTACTTCCCTCAAATATTCAAATGATCTGTATGAATTCCAAGAATCATATAAATGTAATAAACAGCCATACCAGTTTTTAAAAACATCGTGTAATAAAATAGTCAAAACTATTTTTTTTTTTAGAAAAAATTTACGACTTGGAAATAGTCCCGTGGTAAAGCAGTCAAGCGGGAGGCTGGCAATCACATTTTTAAAACATATATTCGCTATGAAAAACCATGGCAAAGTGATTGGCAACAGTCCCATAAAAGAAATTGCTAAAATTCCCCTAAAAATTCTACAAAAGTTAACTATCGCCATTTGAATAAACTTAATTGAAGTCATGGATAAATAGAAAAAATGAAGGTGTGTTCCATGGATTTTAAAAACCACATATCTTTGAAACTTCTATATAAAATATATCCAAAATTGAATTTAAAAAAAAACAGGAAAACAATAAGGCCATTAAAAATAACATTTTTGGTAACATTTAAAGGACGTCTTGCATCATTAGTATAATTGAAAGGATGTCTAACATCTGGCATCTCAAACGCCAGACATCCACTAGGGAAATGCTGATTACTTTAATTATAAACTATCATCGCTGTATAATAAATTTCGTTGCGATTTTCGATATAACTCAAAATCACTATATTCTTCGGAAAAAAAAAGTAATCTCGATATTTACTCTTTATGAAATTAAAAAAACCGCATAGCTTCAAATGGTACAAAAAAGTCGCAAAAAAAAAATTTGAGTGTATTCTCAATTATACGGGCCAATGTTGGTGAGGAAGGGACGGATAATTAAAAAACGTGGATAATCCGAATCATCAATGATTTACTTGGTTTCGAATATAATATCATATTTACTTTTGACCAAGATTGTGCACTTCTTGCACCTCTGGAACCTATTTATTTTTTAACAAAACCTCAAAAATCTCGAAAAGATCGAGGTTTCTTTGCTTTCGCAATGATCAAAAGTTTTATAAGTTCCTGATGCATTTTCGCAATACGTGATAGTTATCCTTTTTTTAACGATTTATAATCTGCAAACCAAATAATCTACACTCGGATAATTGAGAGTCTACTGTATTTGAATTTTTTTTTTTTGCTTTAGTATGATGCTTTGTAATATTCAGAGGCTTGTAAGATTCTTGTCACATAACTTTTTGCGATTGTTCCGAGTCTTATGATTTCGCTTCCGTATCACATTTGATATGATAATGCGCCCTGCATTGTGTATGACTACACGTCACGTCATGTCTTTGTTATTTTCGCGTGTCATATTCCTTGATGGATCCTTTTTGAAAAGGAGCAAGTTCACCTTTCATAGTAATACCTTATCGTCGGCTGAATATTCTGAAGTACTTTTATTATTCCGACTTGCGCGTAGGATTAGAAGATGATTATATATTAAAGCGTGTTTCCATTTTTCCCGTTTAAGAATATCTCATATGGAATATATAAAATGTTTTCTTTCATGTGAATAACGTCTTTGTTTTTTTTTTGTTACAGGTAAGTCCCATCCTTTCGTACGATTCAGGGAAGTCGGTAAGTCTCGTGTTCGAATCTTATTCAAACTGGACGTTTGTTATCCAAATGGCGTGGGACAATTCGAGCCGTCAGCGGTGGGATTTTGTTGACAATGATTATAATAATGATTCGCTCGTAACCCTCGCAATCAAGTCGAAATCGAATTTCGGAAGATATTTTATTCGAAGCGTAAACAGTAGGGACCCTTCTACAAAAAGGTCTAAACAAATAAAGCCTCAGTATCCGCAGAAGAGAACTTAGCCGCAGGTAGGTTAACCAGGAAACCCTGCGAATCGCATATAAATGTCAAATGCCAGCGGGAAAGGGTTTATTTGGGACCATTTCGTCCATTGCCTTTTTTGTTTTATTTTTTTCACTTCTGTCATTCTGCTTCGAGGGCCGATATCGCCCGATTGAATTTAAACAAGTTTCTTTCGCGTGGAATATTTCTGGAGTGATTTCGCCCTTTGGGCCAAAAGTGGAACAAAGAAAGGAAATCTTGCAAGCTGGAGAAGATATCTATTTATGATCGTTCATCGTTTTGTATGATATAAAATACGTTGAATCTCGTTCCTTTTGTGCCCACGAAGATTTGCGAATTTCTTCGATTTTATTCCAAATCCTCGTTCTGAATATAACAACATATAATTTGTCTTATTTTCGTACAAATTCCTTGTATTTCCATTAGTGTATATACTTTACCCGAAAAAAATCCAACGATTTTAAAATAAAATCATCTCAACTACGCACTGTAAATTAACACTACGCTCACTCAATTTATTGATATTAACGATCTGATTGTCCAGCGGAAAAGCTAACCCTTTTTCAATCTCATCACATTCAAGCATCGTCCATTTTTTGTTCTTAAAGTAGAAGCCCTCTTTAAACGTTCTACATTGTGGTCAATTTTCTATGGTCTTTTGGTTCAATATACTTTCATTTGGAGTTCTTAAATATGTTTTTAAAATTAAACTCATAAACTCATAATGAAGTATATCTGATTGTGCTTTGAAACGCACCGGTATTATATACTCTAATATTGCCTCTCCCTTTCTCTTTCTTTTACAATACGCGAAATTAAATTCATCAACCTATTAATTTTAATAATCAGAATTAATAATAAATAATTCTAATTTTGAAACTAGTTTGTATAACCATGGAAACTCTTTCCCTTCTCTAAAACTGTTTAATTTTTGAACATTCTTGTTATGATAATGGCGAGAGCCGAAAATGGGGTCAACCCCTGCAATAAACAAACAGTGAATTTGAGCAATACAGTGTTACCGTATCTCATTTAGGGTGAATATTCAGTAAGATCTTTTGGTAATTACGATCAACTTAAAAAAATACAATAATATAATCTATATTAGAAAATTATTTTTATATGACAAATTCTATGCATTCATTGGTGATGTAATAACGATCAAATGGAGATGAAGACGAATCCCCATTCCATATATCGACATTTGGCAATCTTCGAAAAATAATATTTTTTCATCCCCGATCGAATATTCCTTCTGCCAGTTTCTTCTATTATTTTAACACTCGTGACAGTTTTTATTTGTATTTTGAGAGTTTTCTTTCCGATGCGGAATAATTCCTCGTGTGAATGCGGAGAAGTGCTTTTACTATTTTTAGGCTATGCCGCGCGTAGAAGCTCTAGCTGCCGTATGTGTGCTGGAACTTGAAAGAACTTTTCCAACATTTTCTGGGAGCAGTTTTCTTTTTGCTACGCCAACGACGGCACGACACGAGTATGGCTGGTGTCAAAGAGAGAGAAAATTACATTTCCTCCCGTAATTGTATTGTAATTCTCTTGTAGAGTATGTGGGCCCTTGTTCCACTACCTGCGGTTGTTTAACTTTCGCGAACAATACATAATGGGGACTCCGCATTGTAGAGTTGTTAGGCACTACAGAATTTCCCTTTTTTAATACGAGTTGAGTTTTCGCACGCACGCTGGAAGACTCCTCTCGTATTTTTGAAATCTTTTATGTTTTCTTTTCTCTCCTGTGGATATATAATATATCCTGACGATGGCTCCGACGCCTAATGGACGAAGAGTTGCCTCCAAAATTGTTTGAATTTTCAAAAGCTTGCCAACGTTATCCATTAATGTTACTTACTTTGGGAAACTTAAATAATTAATCAATACAATCCTACGCAGTTTGTACAAAACAACATTTAATTCCCATGGTATAATTAATCATGAGCCCCATATTATAATATCCACAAACTTATACACGGTATCTATAATGTAGGTCAAGTATTATTTACTTAATTTGCTGAAATAACATTGCCATTATATCAAATATGTGCGTCTATATTCCAAGAATTATTATTAATACAAGATGAAGAAATTCACAGAATAGCTAAATCGTTGTATTTTTAACTATTTCATAAGAAACAGAAATCCTTTGAGCTCATCACAGTAGCTCCTTTTTGTCGATTTTTGTGAATAATTGAAGCGTGTCTCCTTATCTCAGACATAAGCCAAAGTCCTGAGGCATTGTATTGTTATTGAAAATGTTGCTCACGGACTAGGACTTAAATCGGATTAGGGTGGAATCAAACTTAGGCCCTTCTGCATCGCACATTTGCACCCTCACGTAGTGGTGCCCTACAATGTTTACCGGATTTTCCGTTTTATCGCATTTCCCACTTTGATCGAGGAGTTTTCAGTGAAAGTTTCTGGTGGCGCCTGCCTCATCAGCGGTCCACTTCTGCTACCATTGCGATTTCTCGGCGAACCTTCCCGGAAAAACCTTTCTGCTGGAAAGTTACTCCTTCTCCTGGCCGCGTCCCGAGACTCATATGTAATAAGTGCCTATTGATTATATTATATGTTGCCACTTCTGCGGTTTTGCTCCTAATTTTATTGTTGTCGGAGAGTTTTCCATTGCTGAACTTTCAAACGGAAGTTCTATCTGGAAACCTTTTAATAATTAATCAATATTTAATTTCAAGTCATTTTTTCGCATAGAATATTTTATCGCTGATATTAGGAGCAAAAATACACATACAGTATATAATATTAATTCTAAAAGAGTTAATCATATTTATTTTTAAATGTGCCATTTTATTAATTTGCCATCAATTTCCAAAATAGTAACTTTTTAACTATGTTTTAACACTTTTATTGGATCTCAATTTCTTTCTGAAAAAATAAATTATTAGCACTATTTTTTAATATTAATTTCGATTGAAAATATTTAAAAAAATATCGATTATTATCATGGTCTTAATTATTGTTATGTTATATCCATTAAGAGTCAAGTTATAGTTGATCAATTTTGATTCCAGCAGTTTTGAGATTCCTAGTCTTTTACAAGGTCTCTCAGGTCTGTTGAATCTAACTTATCTTAACCAAACTACTTCTATCCAATCAATAAGTTTTTCATCCATCCATCCATTATCCTCACAATAACTTAATTTGGTTGAGTCCCAAATACAAGGTGATCCCATTTTTCCTTGTTCTTGTATACATAAATATGGATCAATATTATAGTATATATAAATGGGTTTTTGTTACGTTACGTCCTGGTGACTCGAAGACATCCTCTCAATATATATTTTTATACCATGTAAGATATGTTAGTGTAAATAAATAGTTTATTTTTTCAAAAAAAAATCTTTATCCACACTTGTATAATTATTGCACGTCCTTTAATTACTGTGGTTTTGTCAATTTAGCTTAATTTTGGGTTATTTCAGTTTCTATATATGGCTCAGTATTTATTTTGCTGAATTTTCGGTTTGATCTACGAAAGAAAAGGGATAATATATGTGCGTGAAGGGAGAATAAGCATTGTGATCTTTCTGCCACACAGGCAGGGATGAGGGATGACGATACGCGTGTATACATATTGACATCCGCTTTTATTATTGATAGCGCAGACCCAATTTGAATTTCATAAATTTTCAATTGGAGCGTGTAACCTGTGTAAACTTTGCCTAACAAAAGGTATTATTTGGACAGACAATTTTGAGAAAATTCCACCTTATCGTTGGCTTTACGTACGGGCAGACAATAAATACCGCACGGGGAGGGTAAGTAATACGTCATCTGCACTTGACCCTCGCCGGACCAAATCTGAATCTAAAATAAAAAGCCTTTTATCTTTGGATCACGTATCTATGAGATATATTTGCGGCGGCGAAATTTTAGGTCGTTACCTTTACGTGTGCCAGCTCATGCGTTAGGGATGCCCTTAACCAACCCTTTGCGGGAATTTGTGCGGCGGCTGCTTCGCAAAGAACGCGTTCCGCGGTTTCCATTTATCAAAACTATGTTTTACATTCGGATCGAGGACGCCGATTGATCTTCATTTCAATCACGTGCTTTACAATTTTACGAACATAGATTGATTGCAAATATTTGGATATTTATGCCAAAAACACCGCTTAGAGTTCATGTAAATGATGCATGCTAAACGGTAGATACATATTTGCTACTATTACATAAATCAGAATCCTTATTATAATTATTTACTTCTAGTTAAAGCATCAAAACTTTACAACTTCGTCTGCACAACGAGCTGTTTTCCTTTTATGAATTCTGGGATCTAATCTTATTTCAGTTTTTAACTTGCAGCACACCTACTACAGAAAATGCAATTATTATGAACCAACAAATTTATCACGGTGTTGGAACTTTATAAATGTAGTATAATTCACTGGAAAGTTTTTCTATAACTAAGCTGATTTACATCTAGAAAATATTGGAGTAATTTGACCACTCAATTATAGAAGATAATTTAATCAATACGGTGTAAATTCATACGAAGCATATTTAATAAAAATCGTATGCTAAGTGCGAGCTGGCTTTGAGATCTTGCGTTGTTATTTGCTTGAGGGCAGGGCTAAGATTTGTTGTTATTAACATCGATACGCTAAGAAATGTAATTTAACTATAAATTGTAAGATTAATGTTGATATGAAATTAGTTGGTTATTAACCATCAAAGTATTGTTTAAAGGGATTGACTGTTGTTTGTGGTTTGTGATATTTTTGCTAATCATAATTTTTGGATTTTGGCACTTTTGTTAAGAAAATACATCTATTTTCGAAGAACTAGGGACTAGAACCGATGCCAAAGCATAAATACTACATGTATTATGTACATCTTGAAAACATACAAATGACATACAAAGTAATTAAATCGAATGCAATAAAGTATATTTCAGCATATTTTTGGTTTATATGCTTAATATCTTATTTATATGATGAAATAAATAAATAAATAAAGTCCCCTCTCAGGGGACAACGGAGTAAGTACAATATTATTAAAATACCTTACTTGGTTTCAAAACTATACTATATAATATGAGGGTTCATAAATGTATTTTTCTTCAGCAAAGTGGCGCCGAGTAGGTAATGTCTAGGATGATTCGGAGTGCAAAGGGTTAATATTCAATATTATACTGTGTTAAATAAAAGTGCTGTGTTTGATAAATATTTTTTATCATTGGATAATCCCTATTTATGTAGTGTTACTATTGTTCCTTTGTCTTAAAATTTCGCACCTGGATTTTTAATGATCTACGAGTAACTTTGTTAAATAGTATACTACTATTTAGATATTATTCCATGTCACCATAGAATTACGTTTATATAACTCCACTATCATGAATGAAAACTGTCTTCGTGTAGTGATTTTTTTTTTATAAAAATAGAACCATAAAAAACCGAAATGTCTTGCGATTTGACTATATTTGATCCCATGAAACATACAAAAAAATCAGAATTATTATAAATATATAAAACATATTTTATAATAAAATACGTTGAATTCTAAATTTATGTTATACAGTTTATTTGTATGAAGATATTATTTTTTGGTGTGACAATTTTCCTCTATTATGAGTTTTGTATGGAAAGGTCACGCGGTGTGTTATTCTTAGAAAACTAAGGAACTGAAGTTTAAAATGAAATATTTAGAGCCTTCATATCTTTTTGAATGAATTATGATAGTCATAATGTCCCTTTGTGACTTGGTCTGCTTTATTTATTGTATGTCTTGTGATAATATTTTTTTACTACTCTAGTTGAAAATAATATTTTAAAAATAAAATATAGTATTTGTACGAAATATTTATTATAAACACCAGAGCATAATGGAAACGTAGCCCATTTAAAATTTGAATATATTCCAATAAATCTAATACATTTGGTAAATCAAGTTTTCTTCAAATCTAAAACATATATATTAAATTCTAGAATTAAATGCTTGGAAATCGTTAGGATCAGAAATGAAATAATTTTTACACTTTTTAGATCATCCATTATATATGTTTGACTCGTATTTGTAGCCATATGGAGAAATTAATGCAGCATGCATACCCTTAAATAATCAACCAATGGAAATTATTCCACCATTTTTAATTGGAGGGTTGAAAAGCACATGTTCTTCCATTTCTGGACACTCGAAATGAGCACTTTATCCCTGAGGTTATTGCAGTATAAAATCCGACACCGTTTCTAGATTTGCTTAATTGGATCGTCACATTAACACAAAGAGAATCGTAAATTGTTCACGTTCGCATCTATTTTCTAATGATTTTTTTTTGAATTGTACACGATTGGTCGGGAATCTGATTTCATTACGCAGTACATATTGACTCGCCTGATTGATGTTCCTTCTTCGATGTATCGATACGCATTTTTCCCGAACAATTCGGATTTGCTCACTCAATTTTGTATTGACCCAACAAAGCGAATTGAACTAAATACGCCTGTCGAATACAAATCGACTTCGATTTTCTTCAATTGATGATTCCGGAATAAATTTATTCGTCGAAAGCTATTAATCAAACGTTCCCTTTTCGTCGACGAACGTTGGAACGAAGCTGGAAAATAGTCATATTTACATTTTTTTTTCGAAGAAAATTTATCTCGATGGGTGCACGGGGTCGTAAATAATGCTCGGGGGGCGTAAATGTGAGTATTTATAGAGTAAGGTCTCAGGGTCTTGACAAATTCGCTTGCCTTGCTAATTCTAATTGGACCGCTGATTTAACAGTAGGGATTTATTAGTGATTTTGGTCGACCCTTAGTGTTCTCGGCATCCCTTAATTTGAATAACCGAGTGAAGCTTCGTCCATTGAAGCGTCGACAACCACATTTGTTTTATTCATTATGAGTGCCGGTGTCAAGGATTAACGCTAAATCACTTGTACATTTTTCGAAATGATACAAAATTCAAATATAGCTTTCTCATACAAATGGCTTGAAATCGATAAAGGAACACACACGGAATGTATAATATCATTCGTGAATATCCTGCGTGCTTTTGATGCAGATATTCGCTTCAATTCTGGCATTTGAATAGGGCCCTATCAAAAGAGTTATCTCATCAAAGACCATTTCTGCTGATGCACTCTAATAATTTCGTACTATGTGAATTTGGTTTGAAAAGGTGAAGAGTTAAGCGAATTACATTTACTCTTATGGTAAGCAGGGTCATAGAGTTTAGTCTGGGGTTTCGACCCTTTACTTAGGGCACACCGAGATGTAATTAGGGAGATCTCCTAACGCGAATTTTACAGCTTCCTCCTTTGCTGTACGCCAAAAATACTCTTATTTTTGCTTCATGATTCAGCATAAATTATGCTGTTTTTTGAAAACCCTTCCATCTAAAATTCGAATATTCTTTAAGCCCTTATAAATATTTTCCGGCCAATTTGCATAAGTTTATATGCATGTATTGTTTGTTTAGTTATCTCAATTTGTTTGGATTTCAAGATTTAAAAATAATCATGTTATATGATACAAACAGATTTACTTATTACTACGAAAATAATAATAAGATGATAACGGCAAAAAAAATAATAAATGTTTTAAATTAATATTTCAGTGGTCAATGCAGCCTTCTAACAAATATCTTTATAGCTAAGATTAAAGGTTTATCCTTTAAATATTGAATGAAACCAATCAATCAAGTGTATCGAATTAATAAGAGCCTATGCATGCTATGTATCGTTTATGCATCGTAGAATTCTGTTTTTCATCTTTCGGCATCATACTTATTAGGCTCGTTTTTCCTTCGTAATTATCAATTTAAGATATATTTATTTTACACACGTGTCGCCAGATAAATTGGTCTTAGATTGGCACACTTGGTAACGATTACGATTCACTTAAGTAACATAATTTGGTTGCCTTCGTTCCATCTTCTAATCCTAAGAGATCAAATGTTGTACATGTGAATAGACTTCAAATAATTTTAATGCGTGACACGTGCTGTATTATTAATGAACTGTGCCCAAACATAGACCTGTTTATATTTAGTCGAATATTTGATGCTAGACTTGTTTATCATCCCTTAAAAATATTTCGTGTGACCAAATTGAATTTATGGATGATTGATTTTTTGTGTTTTAGTTTTTAATAATGCGTTTTCGTTTGAAGGCGTCTGTGTTGTTCAAGAACGGAATTGATTTAAGTCCTCTTGTTTATGCTAGGAATTCTCGTGGATGTAATTACATTATTTCCAGCATGTTAAGGTTTTCTTTTCATTTCGGTGAAAAAAAAAAACATAAATAAATTCGCAGGGAAAGGTTCGATTTTTTCTTGGCTTAAAATGTTTGAAAGTAACGCAGATCCTTTTTCTATTTCGTGCGAGTCAATGGAAAAGAAATTCTTCGCTTTCTAAAATTGGTTTATCTTAACGCTTTTTCCTGCGAATACATCATGAGAAAATGAAGGTAAGATATTTTGATGTTTTTCCTTATTATTTTGCGTTTTAGGATTCAACTTTAAAACTGAAAATTCTAATATGTAATTACTTCCCACTATCCATTTTTAACCCAATTTATTCTTTAATTTCACACGAAAAATTATCACGTTTTACTTTATTTAATCAATTAAATCTTCTCTTAGTTGCTGAATTCTCTTATATCAATATAAATTCATACATCAATATTTTAAAGAAGATATTTTGACAATATTATTCTGTCGCGTCTGCGGCTAATTTGTGTTTTCAATTATATCTGTCATCACCACAAATTATATTTTGAACCCATCAAACTCTAAAGTTAGCAGATATTATTAGTTAGTTATTATCATATAAATTTAATCAAAATGAAGTTAAAGACATGTTATATTTACACTGTCGCATAATTGATTACTTACTTCGTAATCATTTTTAATATTCAATTGTGGAACTTGGTTATCTTTTAGGGTGTGTCGTCGTATACATTAAATTGTCAACTAAAATCAACTTTCAGTAAGAAATATTGCCTAACTTAAAATCATTACACACACAAATTAATGTATAAAACTTTTATATTTTAACATTTTATATATCTCTTAACCCTTTATGAATATAATTTCTTAAATATCAGTCTCTAATTTTGCTGTGTGTGATATTTCATTAAACAATTGCCAAGATGCCTCTGTTTGTCGGGGCAAATATTACAATAACATATGGTTTGGTATCCTTTTCGGCTTTGTTTTTTGAGAAGACACTTCGCAATCTTTCGTAACTCCTGTTAGAATATTCTGCAGCTTTCAAGCGAATATACATGGAGTCCGGTTCGTGGTTATGAACTAATTTCAGATAAGAAAATCTTATAGCTATTTGAAGGGGTGCCATATTACACTTTATAAGATTATACAGAAGAGTGTAGAGACTCGCTTCAAAGGAACTAAACGTAAACAGCTATTGCCACGCAATACCATTCCGTGGTGAGTGAGAGTCACCTCTCGGGTGCAAAGTGTTAATACTATTCTATTATTATAACACATGATGATTCACCAAGAAATTCCCTGCACATGAAAGACATTTTTATTTAATAATATTATAAACTGTATCACTACCAATGAAATAGGATGCACATGTTTTAAATAATTCGTATAAACCAACATATATCTAAATATTTGTACTACTTTACAGAATTTTTACACTTTTCATAAATTATGCTTGCGATTTGATGTCATAAAGTGATGGTTTTATACATAATAATATTGTTTTATCCATTTTAAAACATGTTGAACAATATGAAAACTTTTGCTAACCCGTGTATTTTAGCAGGGAACTGTTTTGCTATCGCGTTTAAGTGTTGATTTATTATGCAGAACGCATTGTTGTGTTGTGGCTGGTTTTTTTGGGGGGCGCGAAAATTTGCACGACTTCTTACTAATGGCATGCGATAAATATGCAGCCTTTTGAAGGAGAAGCAGGAAAGTCGACCTTTTCCCCTTGGAACACTTGTACTGATTAAGTGTGTGGTCTGGAGGCTGCTGAATTAAAAAGGGAAACCTTCTCTGTCGGTGAGAAAATTTCTGTAATTGAATTTCGCTCCAACCGACCGAACATTTTCCACCGCGCTCCTGTTCCTTTCAATTCGTGCACGTTTCCTTTGTATTCCTTGCGGAACGTCTGTGCGTCGGAATGCCGAGGAGTTTGTCCCATGTTATTCTTCAATTATAAGCCTTATAATTGCTAGTTTAGAAAACGAGACCAACTCAAACTAATTTACGTGGAATAGTGACTTAATTAACTGTGCTCTTCGACTGTGGGGTTAAATTCGTAACGGCGTAATTGAAACATCTATTAAGATACTTAAACTTAACAAACCAGCAATAGTCCTTATGTAGCAACAAAACGGTTTAATCTGTGCGAGAATTTATATTTTCAGTCCTCAGACTCTCTGCGAAGGTTAATTGAATGACTTCGGAGCAATATTTGGTAATATGTGAAAGGGTATTATTTTTTTCGTCGTCTCGTGAAACTTTGCCGACTCGTCGAGGATTTAGCAAAATACTCGGCGAAATTGCTCATTGAGTTAAATAAACATTGCGCCGTTGGAGCACTTAAACGTGTCGCCCGATTAGACCCGAATGTACTATTGACCGATCGTTTCCATAATATTTTTTGCCGGTATTTCAGAGAGTTAGGCTGGAGGTCGTCGCTTTTCAGAAAGGACGTCATGCTTTTTGTCGACTTGGGCTCCGACGTCAAAGAGAACCAATCAATTGGGCGTTGAATGGTCGTTTGCGAGTACTACACTTCCTCTTTGCGCATTCTTCACCTCTCAATACTGATTGATCAAACGTGCCACAGGTTGATTTTGGATGATTTATCAAAGAACCTCATGTCGGAGCTGTGTGTAATGAGTTCATGTAATTTTCTTACTACCGCTAGCATTTTGTAGCCATTGATGCTCTTTGTACAATCACTGAATACTACAAGTTCCCTTGGATTTCTCGCATTAAATCTTTAAACGTCAAAATTAGATAATTTGTTCCCCAAATTTTTAAAATATATTTTTCAGTGTGAAATCAACACAAAATTTGAAAGATATTTTATGTGCCAGTATTATGAAATTCTATCTGGTTTTTATTGTTTATAAATTTCATGTCACTTGAATATGGTTTTGTGGTCGCTATAGTAAACTTAATGTGGTCGCTAACCACAACTGTATCGTGAATATAAACAATATGCAGTATATTTCTGTATAATGTAAATTCATAAAACACGCAACGTATTAACCGCGATATAGGGAAGTTAATTGTTTAAAATATGTATTCTTACATAGAAAAAGTGAAGATGCGTTCCATGGATTTTAAAAACTGCATAACTTTGAAATAGTTGTATAAAATATATCCAAAAACCGCATAAAAAATGAAAACAATTCGGCAATTAAATATAACATTTTTGGTAACGTTTAAAATCTGACATCTCAAATGCCAGACATCCACTAGAGAAATACTAATTAATATAATTACAAACTATCATCGATGTATAATAATTTTCGTTGCGATTTTCGATATGACACAAAATCGCTCTCTTCTTCGGAAAAATTAGTATATCCAGTGTCAATGTCATTGTTCTGTGTAGATTTTTTCTTTCCAACAATATAATTCAATATAAGCCAGAATAAAGGGCGTGGTCTTAATTCAGCGATAGCAGATGCAATATGATTTATACAGTCCAAAATTATAATTCTTTTCCAAATTTCGGTTAGTGTTGATGATTTATTTCCTATTTTATCCAAAATATCTCGATTCGTACTCTTTATGATATTGAAATGATATCAAAGGGGTATTTTGCTACGTTTTACACATAGACTCTATGTCCTAAATTTCAGGGTTGTCGAAATCCAACATTTTGAAAAAATATCCGAAAATTTCACCTTTTAATAGTTATAACTTTTATAATCTATAGTTGTAATAGAACGAAATAACAACTATTTTGAACTTAGTTTTTTTTTTTAATTTTTAGATTTTACTTTTATCATCGATATGCTGTGAAAATTAATTTATATTAAGAAGACAATCCAAATTCTATAGGGCGAGATTATTATGATATTTATCGTTTAATAAATTATAATTGAATTTATTTAATATGAATATATATTCACTTATTTGTATATATATATATATAATTCAAGGGAATGTATTCAAGTAGTTGGCATTTTGTTGTTGTTTTGAATTAAATTGTATGCAGTAAGCATCAAAGTTGGCCCTCCTTTCCCTCTTTGGAGGGCTTATTCAGTATGATATAATAAAGTCGCCCTAATATAAACGCCCTTAAACGTCTAGAGGAAACTCTTGACAGGCGGAAATGGTGATATCAGCGAATGTTATTCTTCTATAGGGCTAATATTAAAATTATTTTTTGAATAATTCCTATTCACACCTTTATTCTTTAGTATAGCAATCTATGCTTGTGTAACAAAAATCAATCTATTATTTTCTCAACGATTTTCTCCAATTATTTCTATTCAAATCTATTTATATCGAATGAAAAACTCACGAGTCATTAAATTCTGCATTGAAGTTTCTAAATTATTTCTGTTTAAATAGATGAAGCAGAACGTTTTAATTGTGTCATTATTTAATATTTGAAAAATTACATCAACTTTTATTTTCAAGCCTGTTTAGTTTCTCTTAGAAAACGTTTGCCGAACTAATCATACGAAAAATCGTTTTATATTCTTCAATAACCCCAATATAATTAAAACAAGTATTTCATATCGCCAACTATTTCTGTGGATTAATCCAATTAAAGATCGTTAATAAACCAAATTAATTGGTCAAACAGCTGAACCGTAGTTTTATTCTTTCTTTGATCTCATTGATGATATTTTTCATGTGTCTAATATATGTTCTATATAAGTGTGAATGCGATTTTTAAATATCATTCTTTTTATACTGAAACGTATCTACAAATGCAAAATATTTATTTTTGATAGTCATTTTAATGACGTAGAAATTTGCCATTGATATATTCGTAGTTAAATAAGATAATTTTCTCATTTGTAATCCGAAAACGTTTCCCATCGACTATTTTTGGCACCACATTCTATCCTGTACAGATTAACGACATTGTCACGTCCTTTTTGTCAATTCATTTACTGAGGGCGAATGAACTTTTTATTCTGTCTGACATCCAAATCGTCTCACAATTTTCATACCGAATTTTGATATATTCTGCTCTTTAATTATGTTAAATGAAAATAAATCTCAAATGGCAATTTATTAATATATGAAAAATGTCTGACGCACTTGATGGACGCGAAAAAATAAGATGGATTTCATTTTATCTCGGAAATTTCAGCGTACCTTATAAATATGTATGAAAAACTAAATTTTATTAGTATGCACTGAATGTTATTTTTAATGAATATTTTGAATGAAAAGAACATCGAAGCTGTATATTTTTTCGTGGAAATGTCCACGGCTCAGACGCTCATTAAGTCAAATTCTTGTATGGACACTGAGATGGTTTTAAGCTAAAAATACCCGAGAGTCTTTTTTGAAGGCAAACATTAATGGTTCTTTATACGAGTTTGGCACGTTGATAATCGTTCACGTGTATGAGACGAACCGAACCCGCGACCGTCTAGGGACTACTTTCGCCTTGGAAGGCCTTTTAAAAGGCTATAGCCCCTTTATGGGCGCTATTCTGCGTATTCACCTACGGGGGGTATCTTTTGATATGAAAGTTTCCCCTTCGTTCTTATGTATCCTGTACATGCGAACAGGTGAGCTTTTTTTTCTCTATCTAGGATGAATCACTCGGGTTCCAGGCTATACCGCTCCGATATGTAGCGCCTCGTGCACGAGACGTTTGGCCGATTTATCTCCTTTACCAGTGTACATCAAAAGCGCTAAAGAGCTTTGGATTTTTTATTTCGCCGAAGGGATGAATATTTTTCGCCCAATTAGAGTTCTTATAAAAACCTTTTTGCCTAATTTTGAAAAGCAGGCAAGTCCACGTGAAAAATATCGAGGAAACGTCGCTTAGTTCTTGATACACTTGAGCGATTTTCCGTGACAAATCTTTTTCAAGCTTTTTCCTTTCAGTTATTTCCTATGTCCTTGTTTTTCTTATTCCTCTATTTATTTACAAACTGAAATTCTAACGAAAAATCGTATTTATGCTATCTTTTGAACCAAGGCGTTGAAGTAACACACACACATACGTAAATCGTACTAAAATTATTATAAAAATAGGAAAAAATAACGCAATTTTTTTAAGTATAAAATTATATTTATGCATTTAAGATTTAGCTTTAAATTAAAACTTTACGATCGAGAATCGCATTTTTTCGTGATAAATACTAAAAACATATACAACATACCTCACACGTAATGTTATTCAAATTTGGTTTAAATGCTTATGCTAATAGTTTATCCAAGCAAAAATTTGATATGTCAAATACAGAATTTTAATGCATGGCATTTTTTTCTTAATTTAGTATATATTATAATAATATACTAGTGAATACCTAGTATATTATAATATATATTAAATGCATACGTTACAATGCCGCACACGCTTAGTAATTCGTTGGAAAAAAAAACGCAGTACGTGGATTATTGCTTCAGGCCACGCTTTCACCAAACCGATATGCGCCAACATGGTGCTTCCATACAATATTTTTACTATACCTATGTTATTCCCGCAAGTGTAAACAGTAATTTGACAAAGTTTTATTGCAATCAGATGAACGATATGTAAGCGCATTAAATACGAACAAACAAACATCGATTTTTATATATTAGACGATAAATGTTTATTGTCCTTTGGTATTCATCTTTTATTGATTATAAAACATTTTCTCCAAAGACTATTTTTGGCTACAGCTTTTTCCAGCAAAAATTTAAAGTGGATTGTTTTATTTCTTTAACGAATGCAGGAACAATATCGACACAATTTCGAATAGAATTTTTTTCCAAGATTGTGGAAATGTTAAATTTTCATCTTGATCGATGTATCCTAATATTTTTTCAAATGTTCGACGAATATAATATGCTTTAAATATTGAAATTATATCTTGGTCTAAGAGTTGGACTATAGACGTAGTGTTTTTCCCTCAAACAGTGTTATATAAAACGTCTTTTATAAAACCGTGTTATATGAGACCCGAGTGTAATGCGATATTTTTAGCATAGACAATGTAACCTGAATGTAAATCGTTTAAGTTTTATTAAGTTCTGCGATATCATTACACTTTCAAAACGTTTTTATCTGAATTCGTAGAGGCGTGGTGCTCATATTTTACTCATTTTAAATAAACCAAATTTATTCTAAATGAATTGCCAGGTATCAAATTAAGATGGATTCATATTCTTTCTCTAATCTACCTCATCAGTCAAGCTCGAGTATTCTTTAATACCTTTGTAAAATATATGACCTTAGTCTAAGTTTCGCAGGGATCTTTAATGGGCTCTTACTTGCTGCTCACAAACTTTCCTCGTCCATCTTCAGATCCTAGGTCACTGGAGGTGAGAAATTGACCTTAATTAACACGGTGTTCCATCAATCGATAGCCCTGTATTTAGTCCTTCCTTCTGATATATATCATTTTTATTATACGGGCGTCAAACGAAAAAATTGTCATATTATTATTAATGTGCGTAATTTTGGATCAACCCTAAGACATTGATTATTTGTATTTGGGCAATTAATGTGATTTATTATCTTCTTGTTATTGTTTCTGTTTGATATTACAGTTTGCTTATTTATTATCAAACATGTGGCACATCCATTACTAGCATCCAACTCACAGACAATAATAATTAATAATGATAGTTAGAAATATCTTAGGTGTAATTTAGAGATCAGGTGTGTTATCATCATTTGCGTCGTTTCAGCATTCTCAGCACGAACCCTTTTGTATGAACGTTCCTTTATTATTTCTACGGAGCGAATTTTTTAAACGAAATGAAGATACATATTTAATTTCATTCCTGCCACCAAGACAAAGTTATGATTTAAACGCTCGTAATCCATGTTTTATTACTCGACAGCTGCAAAATTTTGTATATAAGGTCGTAAGTCAGGCTTGATCTTAAAATTTTAGATTCTTTCTATTGTGATTTATCAAAATAGCGCAAAATTTATGTGGATAGCCCGGAGAGGTTTTAACCCTCGGCTCTATGAAGTACCATTGAAATTGATGGCTCGCAGACATTAGTTAAAGATGACCGCCGATTAACAACTTGAGAAATAGCTAAGAGCCCTACTATACACGTTCTTGCGAAGCTTCGATGCCATAAAAGACTCGGAATGGTTCAAAACCTACACACGAATTCTTCGGCCATTAAATCTGACTTCTCCAAATGGTGCCAATTTAATATTTTCTTTTTCTCTCATGGACTAATATTTTCTATTTTTAAAGAAAATAAAAATAGAGATTTTTTGTCATATATATATATCTTATGAAATCATTTTTTACCCCTTATGATTTTAAAAAGCACTTGCCTTAATATCAATCTTATATTAGTTTTATAACATTTAATGGCGATGTAAAATTTCAATCGTAATCGATTATATAGCTCTAGTTTCCTTACTAATTAAATATTGTGATTTTTTTTTAAATTTATTGGTCATTGATAAAAAAAAAATTACCACCAGATATATTTATAAATTAAGACTGCTTCTTATTCTTATTGAATGCTTATAATTGACAATTATTGTATAGCTGTACCAGTTTAATCTTGATATCATTGTTCAAATTTGGTTTTGATGTAAAAAAAGAATTACACTCAAACCACTTTTTGTGCGATTTCGAAGTTATGCGGTTTTTTTTAATTTCAAAAAGAATACTTATCAAGGTATTTTGGATAAAATAGGAAATAAATCATCAAAGCCAACCGAAATTTGGAAAAAAAATATTATGGGTATATAAAATAATTTGGGACTTTATTCTGGTTTAGATTTTTGAAAAAAACATTTTGTTTTTTTTTACATTTTTCCAATGTTTCGACTTTTAAAAATACATTCTCCAAAGGATTTTCCAAAATTCCAACTACTAACGGAGTTATAGCTATTTTAGTGATGCGACAACTTAGCCGGTCTTACCATAATTAAATCTTTTAACCCGTTTTTCTCGAAACTACTTTTTTCAACATGGTTGAACAGGGTTGAAGAAAGTAGTTGTATTAGCACATCTTAGCTAATTATGAATTATATTGTTGGAAAGAGAAAATCTACACAGAACAATGATGACATTGACACTGGGTATACAAGTTCTTCTATTCCTCTATTAGTATTTCTTAGTTTAGTGGATTTAGTAGATGTCTGGCATTTGAAATGCCAGATGTCAAACTTCCTTAAAATTTTACCATTGATGCAAAATATCCTTTAAATGTTACCAAAAATGTTATTTTTTAGCTATCTGGTTGTTTTCTTGTTTTTTTTTTAAACTTTTTTTATGCGATTTTGAGTATATTTTATATAGCTGTTTCAAAGTTATGCGGATTCTAAAATTCATAGAACGCATATTCACTTTTTATATGTTAATCAAAAAAATCACGACCGAGTGTTTTGGAATAGTAAGAATACCCTGGGGATTTTTTTTGAAAAAGTGTTTAAAATTCAACAGGGTTAAATCGTGTTTGATATGATTTTTGTTTGGAAATTCAATCATATTGCTAATGATATAACTCTTTGGTTTTTAAAAGTAATTTAATCAGTTAAGTTCGCGCATATCGAATCGCATTTATAAACAACTATTTGATCCAATTATCATATTAGGCCAGCTTCAATCCTTAATTGAAATGTTGTATGTATTTTTCTCGTATCATCTAAATGAATTTGCTATTATAACTATTATACATTCAAATTAAATTTGTTTCATTAAGCAAGGAAGAAATAATCATTTGATGGTGATTTTCAACATATGCTCTTCATGCCAAATGCAAATGCTTCGCGATTCTTACCCATTACAAAGACAAAAGATACGTGCTGCTGGAAATTTTTTCACAACGTAACAGTTTCATCTCATCTGGAGATGCAATTTTACCTTTGGCTTTTATATTATGCATCTCGTGTCTTTCGAGGAACCTGTGTACCATCCGGTGTATCCTCTTCCAAATTTACCCTTGTATGTTGAGCTAACTGAGGCAACGAACGTGACTCTTGCTTTTAAATTTGATTGTAAATTCGTAATATATTCTGTTGACAATAAGGATGTCTCTATTGAAAAATATTTTTTTACGTTATGTCACGTCTTCTGAGCGTTTATCTTGACTCCGGCTTATTTGCATAATGTCTTTATGCTGTAGTAAAACCATCAGCTTAATCTCTTTAGTCAGAAATCTCTCTCTATTATGTCTTCATAAAATGCTCTAATTATTTCAATCTTCTGTTTATACAACTGAACACTTTTTTTCTTTTCTATCAATCTGAAATTCTTTTCATTGCAAATAAGATAGTTCTTACCCTTATATAAGTATTTCGCATCAAGTAAATATTTTTGATGTTATTGTATTTTTGATGTACAGATTTTTCGAAGTCAATAATGCGAGCATATATCAAAATTAGTTTTCGTTTATCCGAATGCAAAAAGTTTATATGTCTGCAATCGGATCGTATTTTTTTACTCCTCGTATTTAAATTGAAATGCTTTACGGTTCTTCACAATATTGAGTTAATTTCCTAGAAAACAAGAAGAGAGAGGAAGTTGTTGGCCAAATTGACTCTTCACATGTTAACGCAGCCTCTTAACGCGCGCACTTGAGAACTGCTTCATTTCACTTCTCATATGTTGATCGTAATTTTATGTTCGTAGTATTTTTGTGCAAATCTATGAAAAGACCCCCACTGATATAAACAAGATTGAAAACAAGGACGACAGTGATTATGTGTAAGAACTAGACGTTAAATTGGAAGAATTAGAATTAATTGATGGAAGTGAAGCTAATGTTTCTTGTATTATATATTACAAACATTCAATAAAATAAAGAAAAAAATCTATAGCTCTGTTTCATGATCATCAAATCCCGCCCCCATAATAGAATTTGATTCTTATGAAGATATTAGAAGGACCAAAAAAGTATCCGAGTCCAGACAAGGTAAAAAAGGACGTCTGTAATTTCTTTTGTTGGAACTATTGTTTAATTAATTTATGAGTACGACAATGCCCCCATGAAAAAATCAGGAATTAAATTGGAAGGTTCTTTCAAACACCTCTATATTCCCCAGAGCTTGTTTCTTCCGTCTACTTTAGCTATTAGTCCATGGAGTTGTTGTAACATTTTTTTGAACTTTAACTGGATCACAAAGGGTAAAAATCTATCCATTAGAATGCTACATTTTTTAATTTTCAAATCGCAATATTATAAGACATCAACGTTACTAAGATGCGTTGTTTTTTAATATAATTTATTTCGTACAATGTTTGTCATCTTTGTAGTAAAGGATGCATCCCAAAAGTCATGAAACATATTTTTTTGCCACACCCCTGCTAGTCCTTGGGGGAAATCTTTAGCTTTACAGTGCACCAAAATTCAGTCTGTTGCGAGCATCAGAATAATTAGCATAGCTGATTTCGCAAATCCGGTATTTCCGAAACCGAAGAAGGCCAGGATAAGCAAATCCAAAGTGAAAAAAATGTTGATTGTCTTTTTCGACACCAAGGGGTGGCCCAAAATGAATTTTGTACCTCAAGGACAGACCGTCAAAGCTGCCTATTGCGTGGATGTTGTGGAAAGATTAAGGAAAAGGGTCATCCGCTTGAGAAAAAACATCGTCACTACCTGGATGCCGCGTCATGACATTGCGCCCAGTACAAATTTCTACGCGTCTGTGAATTCCTGGCGAAACAACGTAACAACCCAATCACAGCCACCCTGCAGGCCCAACTTAGCTTCGGCCGACTTTTTTTTGTATCCGAAGATCAAAACCGTACTCAAAGGACGTCGTTTTGACAGCATTGAGGCTATCCTAGCGGCCATGACGTCAGTTCTGAAGGAGGTTTCCGTTGAAGCCTTCGAGAGTGCGTATTGGACACAGGAGAGTCCGTGGAAAAATGTGAATGTATTCGTAAGTAATACTTTGAAGAATATTATCATATTATACTATTGTAGTCGATAAATCTTTTAAAAAATATATATATTTCATGACTTTTGGGATACGTCTTGTATTATCTCCCTCCCCCCAAACACACATACTGACCAATAACAACTGAAAAAGGGAGATTATGTGGTCTTTATCCATTTAATAATATGATTGGATTGAAATTGGTATGAAAACATTTATTTTCAAGCCATTTGAAATTTTCTCCTTATGCACGTTAAATTGTATGCAAAAATGAGGTTCTTCAGTCAAGTGGTGGCATCAAAAATCTGCATTGATGTTAATTACGGCAGACGTCTGATGAAAAATATGATCGCTGGGCAAACTCTTTTCCCACGGGTCTTATTTGTTTCCTTCGGCGTGTGCTTGTATGTGGGGGTGCCTTCAGTGGGGTAGTAGTACGGCGAGCACTGCTCCAAGGGGTGGTGATTCTAACGTTCGCAATCCACGAACGGACAGCTCGGTACAAGTTCAAGTCGACATTGGGATATCGCTGTCTCTTTTTGTCACTCTATTATTTATGCAATGGCGCTGTGGCGTCCGACTCGAAATGGTATTCTGCGGCGATTTCGTGGTAATGTGAAAAGCTATGCGCGCGGCTCCAAAGGATGCTGCGACGATTTTCCGACTGCGTTGCTGAACTGGGCCGCGCACGTTTTATTTTTCGAATTGTATTTGTTATATCACACTGACGTATATCTTTGCCGAATTAAAATTTTTGTACAGACGAAATTTATAAACGCATATGAAACTATGTATAAATCATATCAAATCACAAATTTAAATATGATTTAAAATTGTTATTTATATCGAAAAAAATATTTATTTTGCTTATAAAGTCTATGTAAATTTGTTGTGTATGTTATATTTAATGTTAAAAGATTTTTTTCCGCACAAAATTAATTCAGAAGATATTTTGATTTCTAATCGATTTTTGTGTTTATAATGATATTTTTATGATGAATAAGATAATTTTATTTATAATGTAAATAAATGAAATATTTTTTGGAATAAAAATGGCACTTGCGCATCCCGTTTTACTAACGTTTGCTCACCCCGGGCGTTGGTACATTAGTACGCCGGTGAGCTCCGTCTCTTACAAACGTGCGGGATAGATCTCGTCCCTCTCCGACAACGTGTTTCCCATTAGATCGTTTTCGATGTAGAGCCAATATCTACTTCGATTTTACGAGGGTGACGTGTTAATAAACAACCCCATGGGTTATGTGAAAAATAAGTCAAAAGTGATTTAAGCCCACCGTCAACATCCATCGGTCACACGTAACACGTCAGAGATCTCGTCTTTCACTATGTGAAAATTCGTGTACATACACGATTCTGTGTTCATTCAATTAAGATCGTGCTCACAATTACAATTATGCGAATTCCACGGGCCGCATTCAAGATCGGTGCCGTATGAAGACATTGAAGTGTTGAGATAAAACGTGTTCTTACGATGTGAACAAGTTTTCTGACGGAAGAGTTTTTATTTTTTTAAGTTATTTTCAATCAATCAAGGTAATCCTGCGCTCGTAAATATCCTGCGGCGTTATTTATGTGCGCCCTGATCACGTGTTTATGGCTTTTATTCGGCCTATTTTCTCTCAGTTTTCCCGATGGGTTGGTCTAAATTATAAGAGATGAAAAATTATGATTGCTCCATTAAGTCAACCAGCGAAGGGTCATTAGTAGTTCCCAGCCATTTTCCTCATTCTTATCACACTCGTGAATGTCACATCACAAATATATAACATCTGATTACACCATTAGGCGTTTTCTTAAGGGCGAAGCATGTCATTTGTGTACATAATGTATGCACATTTATCTTTTGATATATTTTTTTGCTTTGCTGACAATAAGTAAGATACATCAAATCAATGCATGCTCGATGAAATTGCTTTGTTTTTATAGCAAAGACTTTTTTAGTATTAAATATGAACATAATTTCTACACGTCTCCCATCCTATCATCAGCGTTGCCAAAATTTTACGATTGGCGGCAGTTAACTGGTAATTTATTCCACTTACCAGCGACGTTTATGAGGGAAACCCCTCAAGGAGGGATTCGTAAGCACCCGAGAGGACTGTCCGAAAAATCTGTGCCCACGCCCACGGGATCGGAATCGATGTTTTCATGCTATTATTGCAACGATAATGTTGTTCGATAAACAGGAAATTGGCTCCCATTGATTTCTCTGGTGCTGTAATTGGAAATTTGAGGGTCGAAAAGCCTTTGTGGCACATTAAGGTTTCATTGTTTGAACTCGGTACTTTAACGTTTTCAGCATTCGGTGGGATTGTAATTTTTACATAAATTTTCTTAGGGTGCTCTGTATATTTATTGCCGGATAATTTCGGCGAACGTATTTAAAACACTTGTACATTTCGTCAGAAAACTTGTTTGAGATACGATAATCATCTCGACAAATACTGTGATAAAACACATGTGATATATATTTAAGATTAAGAATCGAATGGGATTTCTCTCCATAGTGCCAATTGAATAAATATGGAGATATATTTCATGCTCGGGATAAGTGTACTACTGTATCAGTTGTTGGACTTTCTGCGCAATCAGAGCTGGTGTTGGAAGAATCAGGATTCCGAAGATTTGGAGTGCATCTGTGCTGAATCGTCAGTGTTCAGTGTCTGTGTACAAATCGACGAATCAGATAAACCGATTAAGAATTAATACGACTGCAATCAATATTAACAGTTTTAACCCTCGGTAAATTTTCATGCTAATAATCATAATATTTGAGCATACCCTCTGAGCTTGTAGTACACGTGTCGGAATCGAATTCAATCACAAATTTGAACTATAATTGGTACCAATATAATTCGGTCACGCCATTAAGTCACATTTGCGCGCAAATTATTTCTATTGCCTCAAAGGGCTGTTTGGCCAATTGTTTCTATTATATAACCTGGAAAATTTGTAATTCAAATAATGAAATTCGTTTTTCTTTTCCACCTATAAGCAAACACAATGACTGAGAAATGAATAATAACAAAAAACTCCCGTTTTTAAAACCACCCCATGTTTATTGTTCCGCTATTTTCTCTCAGGGGAGGCAAAGGTGCGAGAAAAGGCCATTAAAAAAGTTCAGCGCCGAATGGAAGTAATGAATATTTCATATCGCTATAACGAATTATCGGATTTTTTAAAACGGATAAGATAGATAAAATATGGACCATCGGAGAAAAACGTCTTTTAATTTATCTCCAGCGCAAAATTTTCGATTTAAAATATCATTCTTTATAAATTATGAATTCAGTCGCGTTGAACGAAATTCGCCATAAATGTACCCGGCGCCACTCCTCGAACCCAACAGTTCCGAATTTTCGGCCAATTATATTATCCCGAAAAAATTCGCGGTCCTCGTCCTTAATTCATTTAGGGAAAAATCATAATGGTCTCTCTTGTTTTACATTTCCATCTCTTCAATCTCGTTTATAGCTTTGTTTTTCGCAACACCTTTCTTATTCCCTTTGTCCTACGGCACCGCGCCGTCGCGAAGGATGTACTCGACTCGTCTTCCATCTCATGGAAAATAAGTTTTTTCTCTTGAAGGGTCTCCATAGCTTATGGACTCTTCTGGAGTGGTTCTTTTATGAACCCCTGCTCGCGAATTTGGCGGCTTTACGGCAGGCTGTACTAATATTATATCTCAATTTTCGCAGGTTCGAAATGTTGGAGAACAACGCCTGTGAGACTTGCGTCGAGTGTATTTACACTTTCAATTAATTATCCCCCCATAACGAAATTCGCATCTATTAAACGGTACAAATTGAAAACCTTTGCTAAAACCATACATCTTACTGATATTTGAATGGTATCGCCTTGACTATTTTAATTATTTGCTTGTATGCACTTGGCGCGTATTTGCAAGCAACTTGCTCGAACATTCATTTTTGCTTGCTAAGAAATCATTAACCCGTTTTTTTTTGTATAGAGTTATTTATGTGCTAATTTTCATATATTTTTATATATACTTGACCCAATTAAAGCAAATGTTCTGTTTTACTTAACGGCTATTTTATTGCTATTTGGACAACAATTATTTGTAACGACAGTTTTCGTCTTCTTAATTCGTTCAATACTGAAATAGAATCGTTTAATCTTCTAGCCTGCTCTTACTCTTTAATCATCAATTGGTCTTTCAATGAATTGTATTTGTTGATTAGCAATCCATCATTAATAGAGCAATCTGATGATGCACAATGTAGAGCAAACTAATGGCCAACTCATTTTATTCATCTTTATCCCGTTATATTAAATATTCAGATTTAAGATACAACGGTGATTTCATTTCTTGCTGATATTTACATGTTTGCTAAACTTCCAAACAAAAAAGTTCCAACATCAATAACTCCAGATTGCATAGAATTTTATTAGTTGGATCAAACAGTTATCTTGATATACTCTATTTTTATGTCCATATCCCATCATATATAATATTTCATCTAATATCGAGCTCCCAAAGTAATTCATTTTATAAATACTAATATAAATCGTAGAAATTGGTACCAAAATCGATCATTTTTGAATAAAATTCGTTTGTAAATTTAAGTTTTTCAATAGATTTCAGATTTGAAATTTGTCGTTGTATATTTGCTGTTAACAATGAATAGAACCTAGCATCGGCTTGAAACTGATTGAACCTTAAGGAAGAAAAGTGTTTGGTCGGTTAGAGTGACGTCCGAGTGTGGGGTGACGACGATGTCGTGGGGATGAACGCTGCAGGGATGGAGTCGCTGGCGCGACTGGTGGGTGGCGCGGCTCTGCCCGCAGCTTTGGGGCCCACGCGTGACGCGCGTCCACGTGGGGCTCTCGTGCATGCGTCCTTAGCGCCCCCTGCAAAAGGGCGCCACCTCACTGGCACATTTTGCCTTGCTGGTGACACCATGGAAGGCATCATACAGTGCCTAGTCTTTTTGAAGGCCTTCTCGGTAAGTAGCTACTAATATAGATGACATATCCATCAGCAATAAGTATTTTTGAAACTTATTACAATACACATATTATAGTTTTCATCATACACTTGTATTTTGTTTGTTAGCATCTATAACGATCTATTCTACAACGCAGACTATCAAAACGATCGGTATTGACGTGAACTTTCAATAAATTTGACGTTTTGAAGGCTCCATATAAATTAGATCGTCTTCTTCTTGCTTATATTGATACTTCATACATCCTATAAACATTTTACAGTCCGCTATTTGTAGCAAGAAATGTATCATAATCAAAATAATTCAATAAAATTATATCATTATCCGCATATACGTATCATATAAAAATATAACGTATTGATATTTAGACTACATATTAATACAAACCATGACTTTATAGACTTGCAGAACTTAATAAAGAGCTATAGTTTTACTTCGCTGAAAATATGAAATTTCTCTCCTCTCTTTGTTTAGCAATTTTTCTCAAATAAGAATGCAAAAAATATAGTAGAAGCTTTGTATTGCATTATCTTTATTTTTCTCCTTCTCTAGAATTTTATGAAGATATGAAAGATTTATTTGCTACTTTTAATACATCTTCGTTTGTAATTTTATAAATTCTGTTATGAATTGACAATGAGTTTTTCCAGGAGAACATATAAAGAATACTATTCTTCGTTTCAAAGTTATTCTTATATTATTCATTGAAATCACAATATTTGAAACAAATCATTGGATTGGCAGGAATTGTGCTCGGAATGTATAAATAAGGATATATTAATGCATTTATTCTGTTATACTTTTTGCAAATATAATCTAATAATATAGAATTATTTCAATGAAAATTCAATGTTACCGATGAATTATTTTCTGTTGAATAACTCGTCTCTTACTAATTTTATTGATTCGTTAACACTTCATTTGCGCTTGGTTTTTTTGCTGTCATTTTCAGCCTTATCGTTCGTACTTCATTGATTTGTATATCTGCGTTTCTATATCTAAAGCTTATTCTTCGGATAAATTCTTATTATAGCAAATCTCATATCTATATTTTATGTTTGGCTTCGTTTGCCATTATGCCGGATACATCCATCAATTTTGATAATTGATATTTTATAAAATATATTCTAACAAGTGTTAGCATATAAGTATTTACAGGCGGCTCTCCACTTTCCAAAAAATATATTTAGCAATTTTTTTGAATTTTTTGCTCTAATCGATCATTCATACGAAAAAATTAGGAATACATTCAACATTATTATACATTTTCTGTATTAAAATTTTATTATAAATATTCAGCTTCAAATCTAGATTAAATTAAGTCGAGACATGAGTGATGTGTTTGTTTACAACAATAGCTTTAAAAAATCCCACCAAAAGATTCTATCCATATACCTTTGGGAAAACCTCTTGTGGAGGTTTATGCATATATCTGATAATGGAAATTACATGTTTAAAAGAAGTAAATGTATGTAATATCTTATTTTGTTTGTATTGTTGTATCAAAAATATATTTCTGTACATTTGTCGCTTTTCTTTGATTCTTAATACGCCGTATTAACTTTTTCTTGTAGCGTCGTTGTAAGAAGCTTATATTTTTCCGCTACAAGTATGGTGCAATTTTATACAAAAGTTGAACCCTTTTTATTGCATTTAATTTAATGCGAAAATGTTATTAATTATTATATTTTTTTACAAGTTATCACAAATACATTATAAATAATTATTCATTTTAATATAACACTAAAAGTGATTTTTCAAGAATTAATACTAGGAAATATTCAGTAAATATTTTTAACAAATTCGTCATATTTCACTAGCGATATGGATGAAATATTCTTTAAATGTCACACGTTATTCCTAGTTATTATATTTAATTATAGAGGTGAGAATGAGTATACATTTGCTTGTTAGCTGATATCCGATCCGAGCTTTATAAAGCTCTGTTATTTATACTTCAAATATAGCTTTCGCAACACAGTCACGTTTTCTAATACCGATTTGCTAAACGTCACGTTTTATACACAAATATAAGATCTGATTTCCCAGGTCGCTAAACGATATTTTGACAATGTTCGCGACGTCTCAGAATCTCGATATTGATAGTTTATTCACAAGAAGATGCTGCCAGATAATTTAGGGCGTCTTTCGCTTAATGACGATGACGTTAAATGAATTTTTCGCATAATAAAAAAGCAAATAATTCCGGGGGTAATATTGGCGCGCACAAAAGGAAATGGAATTCGAGACACTTCATTTTGAAAGCTAAACGGCGCTTTACATTTCGAGCTCTCTTGTCGATAAGTGTAATTAATGTTCACAAAAAATCTCAACGAGATTTCAAATGTGCCGACTTCGATTCGATCGGACGAAATAAAAAGTCATGGGGCACATTTCCCATAAAGATTATTATGAAAGAAATTCAAATGCGTACAAAATTAGCATATAACCTTACAAAGAATAGGAAATGGCTTTGTTATCCTTAGTATATTTCATTGTAAATAGGCTATGTGAATATTACATAAGTCATTGAAAGCATCAAATCGTATGAGACAATAACACGTGTCTTCAATTAGATGCTGTTTCTATTTTGTTATAAAACGATTTCGTCCTTTGCGAAAATCGTCTCATACGTAACATTATATTATATATTGTTACCTTGATTTTCGCATATGTATTCTACTCATATAGGGACGCTGTATTAATATTTTTACGATCGTATATTGCAAATAAGATTAGAGTCTAGCATGCGTCTTAAAAGATTTTAACGCTAGACTGGGTTTTGATGATATTACAAAGTGGATGCTAATAAGGAATAATGAGGCATATTTAAAGATGTACATGAAACAAAGATTAAAAAGACGATTGCTTCTGATAATGTAACTAATTTATATTGCAGTCTATGAATTCATGTTTCCGATGTATTTTTTTAAATGGGATCATAATAAAAATCAAGCAAAAATCTCATTCTTTAAGATTAAATGAGTCTTGTTGAATCTGGCAGGAGGTTTTAAATACCTCCAACAATCGGTCTCTAAATAGTTTTTTATTATTATCACAACCATAATAGAATATGTAAATCTACTTAAATTTCATGAAGTTTATTTGAAAACCTCAAAACGAAAGTTCACATACCGAATTTAAGCTTATGGTAAATGCATTTTCATCCAACATTCTGCAAATGGTTTTGAATACTTTCAAGCAAGCTATGCAGAAAATGCAGTTTTCTCAAATATATTTGTCATCAGTTCGCAAAATTTTAACATATGGTGGTAATTCGCTTTGCCAGCAAAATGAGATTTTTACATTCAATTATTTTGAACGCCCCCAATAATTACATAACGGAGGGTTGTTGGAAATTATATTTGAAAAGCCTCATCGGCAATTGCACGTCTCACCAGACATTCGATTCAGTCGTGTCATGTGCCAGGCATAAATATCGAACATAAGTTAGCCGTGAGCTTTTGCACAGTCCTCGCACTATCATATCGAAAGCTCTCGTATGTGTTATCTAATAAAAAAGAAAAATATGTGTTCTGTGTGTTTTTCCTTGTAGGTCGAATCGAGATTCACTCAATAACGTGGAGCTCGGAAAATCTCAAGGGAAACCTCTCGGTAAATCGGAATCTGTTGACGCACAGCATGGAAAATCAATCTCCATATTTATGAGTTTTTATTCATTATATATATTTTGTCGTCGTATACATTAAATGTGTGTGTTTTCGGTATTCAAATTCAATGTGTTGCATATTTAAATATGAGCTCACGAATCGCACTGTGCAAAGCTGGCTTTATTTTTGCATGCACATTTTTAATATACAGATATTTAAAAATGTGCATGCAAAAACAAAAATAATACGCATTATATATAGCCCCTAAAAGTGCCTTGTGGAAGTGCTTGCAAAGATTTACTCTAGAACTAATTTCGAGTGAGCTGTATCCTAAAGAGTAATAAACAACGACGTGGAATTAACAAGGGACGGTATACTTACTCTCTCACTTAAGGAAGCAAAAATATAATAATGACTATATTACAAGAGTAGTGATTAAAAACTCTTTTAACATACTAAATAAATGTATATTAAATGCTAAAATGACACAGATCCTTGTTAAGCCCCTTTGAAAATTGGGTCACATTAGGAATCTTTGGATGGGGATGTTCAATGCATGGAAATGGTTTGCAAGCACATCTTAATTTTACATTGACTATTGAATTGGATAATGGATTGTATCATTAATACTTAAAGGTGCATAAACATATGATGATAATAAGCATCATTATTAAATACTTTAAATTTAAAAAAGAAAACATTGTGTTACAATTATAATATTATAATGGATGTAGGCGATGCTAATAGGGAACTTTTCTATTGAAAGGATTGTGGTGATATTCAAATTTGCCTTCCTCATATAATCAGTTTTAGATTTTATATATATCAGTGGCATAGTTATCATTTTTTTAAATTTAATTTTAATAAATGTAGCAAATTCAGTCACTCATAGGACACGATTTTATTAATTACCTCAGTAATCGCTTTCAGATCTAGGAAATCAGGGTAAACCTGGATTGAGAGGATTGATCAGATATATTAATATTTCCATTCTCCTGGATAAGTACGTTGTACATTTATTTACTTCAATCTGAATTGAACCCGAAGATTTATAATATGAATCCAGAATTTAAATCATTACACATGATATTTTTAATCATGGCTATATGAACTGCTTACGGGTTTATAATTTTTTGTCGAAATTGTCGAATTTACATTACATGCTTTTAACCCTTTGCACTCCAGATACTTTTTCGTGCGATGAACCAGCAACTCGAGACGTTTCGCAGCATTTTTGCGAATTTATTACCACTAACTTAAAATCATTATACACACAACTTAATGTTTACACATTTATGAATATAATTTCCTAAATATTAGTCTCTCTAATTTTTCTGTGTGTGATCTTTTATAAAACAATTGCCAAGATAGCTTACCATGACAAGTATTACAATAATATATGGTTTGATGTCTTTTCCGACTTTATCCGACTTTTCTTTGGGAACACACTTTGCAATCCTTTTTAACTCCTGTTAGAATATTATGCAGTTTTCCATTCAGGCAGATATCTTCCGAATCGGAGATTAAAGTCGAACATGCAGCTCGGTTTGTGGCTACGGACTAATTTCAGATAAGAAAATCTCATAGATATTTGAAAGGGTGTCATGTTACACTTCATAAGATTACACAGAAGAGTCTAGAGACCCACTTCAGAGGAACTAAACGTAAACAGTTATTGCCACGCATCGAGTTTCTGTTTCAAACTGAGCGGTGAGCGAGAGTTGCCTCTCGAGTTGCGGCATCAAATCATATGGTGAGTAAGAGTCACCTCTCGAGTTCAAAGTGTTAATACATAACAACGCAAATGATCACGCGATTGTCTTGATGCAAGGCTTCATGCTTTTTTTTAAATAGTAAGCATTCGATTTTAGATATCAGAATTTATTATTAATTTTTACTGAAATATTATTTCTGACACATACAAAAAAATCGATATAATTCGAACATATTCCATTATATTCTGCAAATATATCTGCAAACGTACGTGTATAGTCCGTGGATCACCTCTTGAGCAACTTTTTCGTGGACCCCCTCTTGAACAATTTTTTTTTTTTTTGAAGGAACCCATCCCCACATTTTACGTCGTTCTTGAGATTTATTTTTTCAAACAAACACATTTCTTGGTCAAATATTAGTCAAAATAGATTTTCTTATAATGTTTTCTGTAAATAGTTCCACGAAAATATCTTGTTCAAGTATAGATAAATGTTTTTATTTTTATTTTCGCGGACCCCCAGTAATAGCTTCGCGGACAACCGGAGATCCGCGAATTTAAAAACCGCTGTATTAAGGTATACATTTTGCATTCATGTTTGATTTTCGGATGTTTGTTTAATTCTCAAGAGTATATTGTTGTTGAAAATTCTTTGTGAATTAAAAAACCAATTTGTGTTGCTTTTTTTACATAAAAATATAAATAAATGATTGTCTTTTTAACTTTAGATTTATTTTTGAACTAATCATTCAACGGGGCGCTTGAGTATCCTCAATATTAAACCTTATAAGAATCAGTATTTAAAAAAGCTTTAATCAAAAACTCGATTGATAAAATGTATTCCAATCTTAGCTCCACTATAAAAAAAGGTCATAATTAACAATTTCTTTGTATATTCAGCCTTCGAACATCCCGTAACTGAAACTTAACAATTGATTTTTATTTTACATTTAGTCGAAAAGCTAATTAAAAGTTCTGCGAGGAAGTGTTGAAATACATTTATAACGCGAATTGTGTCATAATATTATTCGTCCGGGGCCATTTTTTTTAAAGTTGGCTTCCATAACAAGACATTTTCCCTCGTCAAAGGTTCGAGTGTAACCCGATTTGATGAAATACGCGTGTGGGCGTGTGTTATTTAACCTTTTTTCGACCAATACAATTACATTTAAACGTCTATGTATATTCATTTCTTTGTTCGCATCAGCATTTTACCTTTTTCGGGCCCTGGAGCCTCGCCTCGCCTTCGGTTGGAAATATTGAAAGTCAAGTAAAAAAGTGGATATTTACTTTTATCTCGTTTAGCATTACAGAATTTTTGCCTATCGCATCGATTTCAATAAAAAAATATTTTCGTGATAAATTCCTGCGTGAAAGCCTTCCATCTCTTCGCCCGTAACGTGATATAACCTCACCCTTTTACCATATAGGTCCTCTCTGCATAGCAAATCATCCCTTGCGGATCGGGTTGAAGGAACGTTCTGCATTTTTATTCCACCTCTTCTCCTTCTTTTTACTTCTATTTTTCACCTAGAGCCACCGTACTGCGTCCATATTTGATCAGGGTCTGCCGAATTTGGAAGATACTCAATAACATCAGAATTTATTTCCTATCAAATCTGTAGTCATAAAATCTCACATGGTAGTATGTACTACAACTATCTCCCCCGGAATAACTATACATATATAAAAATACATCCCATAATATAAGACCGATTCAAATATATCTACTATAAATATGTTTTTATTGTGGCATAAAAAACCCATATATTCTACTAATCAAAAAGATGCTGGGCATATTAAATTTGAATGGAAGCTATGTATTATAAATAATCTTGATATTTCAACTTTTTGACAAAATATGTCATCTAATAAGAACATTACCTTGTTATAATATAATATTATGTGAGTTCAAATTCATTTTTTGGAAAACAAATTTATTGTACCGACAGATTTTGGACAAATCGTTCGTCTTGATCTTGATCAATTCGCTGTAATTTCTTAAATCTAAAAAATTAAATGCGTGACTATATTTGCAAAAAATATTATAAATTTAAAATATGACAATTTTGCTACTCACATTTAGATTCCTTCCTCCTTAAAATTCGTATTCAAATTGCTCTATATTATCTTATCCAGTTGTAAATCAACATATGCAATATTATTTTTGTAGAAATGTCTCCTTTATAGATCGCCTACATCTAAAAACGAATGTGGTGCCTTAAGATAAATACCATTATTATGTGAAATATGTATAATATCAATATCATTTGATTTTTAATTTGCTTTTCAGCTTGAATAAATTGAATTCATCAATAAATTTAATTCCTCGGGAAACATCAAATCCAAGCCGCTAGTTTTAATATACATTATTTAGTAGAAAGATCTCCTCATCTCTGTAATAATTCACAAATTATCATTGTAAATTAATATACATAGAAAGTCATCGCGTATTTTAATGGAATTATTAAAATTATACCAAAGACTTGAAAATATCCAATTACCACCATTTTACATGTGTTTCGAACGCATTTTCATCGTATTTTATCAAAGCAAATTTATAAATCCAATATCGGCGTGATATAATTGCGTCGCATTTATTCCGAAACACGTCACTCAAGGGGTGTTTTTGAATTATCTGAGTTGCGTTTTATCAGACGGACGAACCTCAGGTGCAGATGTTGGTCTCCAAATAAGGCTCTATTTAACGGAACGTCATAACGTCCGAACAGATATTCGCATTGGATTGTATCATCGACGTTCGCTAATTTTTGGCGGAAAATATTTTTCGTTTCGTATTAATTTTTACGTTGTTCCGTTTTTGTGATATCCCCGCAAATGAAAATGTTATCGCCTCCCGCTAAAGCTGTACGTCATTTGTTAACGTTGTAAATGACTTTCCGGGCCTTTGTTTGTTTGACGGTCAACATATTTTGTAACATGTTAAATCCTTGCTTCTCTTGCTTCCACATCATGTAAATGATTTTATTTTTTATGCAATCTACACGTTCTGGATTTTAATTGAGGTGTTTTTTTTTTGTTCCAGGTGAGTGGATAACATATTTGGTTTATAAAGAATGTTGGTGAGTTTATTAAGCAAAGATTGAGCTTCGAGATATACTTATTCATAATAGTAATAAATAACTTTCCAGTATTTGTTTGGGGCTCGTATTGACCCCACATAATTATTTGCATACGAATTATGCATATATTATTATACGAACGAGACTATTTTTTCATTCAAAATTTTAAAATTGCTCTAAGTATTTTACATTTAAATCATCATCATAAAATTACACGACATCATTCTATAAGTGTCGATTCATATTTAAATTTTTGAAATTCTCATTGGAATACGAAAATATTCCGATGTTCCAATTTAGGAAAATGGTTAAATTTATCCATCTCTCCCCTATGCTACATTGAGGGGTCCAATTGAATTTCGCTCAAGTACTGAAGGGTTAAATGTATCGCTAAAGTGTTCATGGAATATTGCCTGTATCATTTTGAATTTATATTGAAATTGATTTGAAAGAGATCCACGGTTCTGTGCATTTGAATGAATTCTTTGTGTCCATCCTGGACAATTTCTATGTGATGGCGGACCACATGTCGGGATGGAAATTTGCTATTAATAATGATGGTAGCATGTAATACTCTTGACGTTTTAATGGTGAAATGGATTCGCTTTACTAAATCGCAATGAGACGTGCATTCGAATGGCTTTCGTTCGGGGCATATTAGAAGAGAGCAAGTTTTGAACCTCGCCGGAATATTTTATGTAAAGCTGAGTTAAACGAACTTAACGCTCTTTTATCTTGCTTTGCTTCATAGGCTTTAGATTTTCCTGGATAACAGGAAACCGGGCGAGCTCTGGACTATTTTGATATCTGGCCAGGCACGTTCGAGTGAGCAAAGTTAATCTTTCGAAGCCGGGAATCTGTGGGGTTTTCCCCCAACCCTTGACATCGGTTCTCCCCTGTAAACTTTTCACTGAGAAAATCTTCTTTGGAACCGTACTAAGCTTCTGCCTTCCTTATTTGGGCTTTGCCAAGGAACACTTACGGGATTCGTGCGTTCCCAACTATCAGATATATTGTTTTGAAATACGTGACGGTGCCCGATAAAATATTTAAGGGATTTCTCCTCCCCCACCCCTACATAAAAAATCCTTTTGTTTTGTAACACATGTTGTATGTATTTTTAAATAAAAAGATGTATAAATTATGGATGATATTTTCAGCAAATCTTTTTTCTGTATATCAATCAATGTATTGGTACTGATAAAATAAGTTTTTCACATTTGTATAAATGATATAAGAGATTATATTAATATTTTGAATAAAAATTATGTTATGAGAAATCTAGGGATATTAAAATAATATAAAATCTAACATTTGCGTGCTGTTTTTCGGTCTATCATAGAAAATTCCTATGTATCACAATCGATATTTTGTTTATATTTTAGTATTTTCCATTTTGTCCTTCATATAGGATTTATGAAGAACATAAAAAGTGATCAAAGTTACAGATATTCGGTCGTGTGCGGTATATTAAAGGTCGCTTTTTGTTTGGAAATCCGTGATAAGAAAGGGTTTCTCTCTACTTCACCGTAATGACTTATGAGCAAAGACCGTGGCCTGAAGCGTTGTTGTGGTAAAAAAGCGTAAACAATTGTATAGTCGATATAAGCTATATGATTGTCTTCCTTCTCTGAAAAAAAATCACACGCTTTAAAGTAAAAAGAGCTCTGTGTTGTAAATTTCCATAAACTTTTGTCCATGTATAGCATAAATTTTATTTCGAATCCGAGAAAAAATATTTTCCTTTGGGCTCTTATGTTATTTTACTTTATTAAGTTTTTCCACATATGAAAATTGATTTGGTATTCAAACCAATTTAGCTTTTAAAGTTTTTCTATAATATCGATATCGTTATAATTTTTCATCGCTTTTCACTTTAAAAATGCATTTTAAGGCTTTTTTTTCTTCATTTCTTATTGATCTTCTGATCGTTCTCTATTCAATAATTGAATAATTTATTGGCACTTTTTAAACTTTTTGTATCCAATCAATTAAATATTTCCAACACCGCCTCTTCAATCACTTTCATTCCACAGGGGTGCATTTATTTCTGCGAATAAATATTTAAGCAATGACTTTAAAATTCTTTTCCATTTATTTCGTCGACGGAGAAGTACCATTAACCCCCAAGATATAATTAAACGGGGGTAAACTTCGTAACTCTTGCGGTAACTGATTTTTTGCGGTAAAAGAAAACACGTGAAGCATTCACGTGTAACCGTTAACGGTTTCGTGACCTCGTGTCTTGCAAAGAGCAGTTTACTCAAGACGCTACCTTTTTATAACCCCATGGGGATATATATTTAAAAAGCTGCATTCGAATGTTCGACTATTTGATAAATTCGCACAAAATAACTTTGTCTACAAATGCGAAAATTCTAAAATAAAATAAAACCCAAATAAGTATTAAATGTATACTTGAATAAATTCTAATATGCCATATTTTGATGGGACGTACTAATTACAAATGGGTCAATTTTAGCATGATTTATTAATGAACATAATTTTCAAAGGGGAACGTGAAAAAATAAAATATTTGCTTTCAAGTTCGTTCCCAAATCCTATACTGTTCAGTGAGCCGTAAACCGGTGAAATTATATTGATCTGCCATAAAAAAACAGCGTTCGATATAATCCATTGAAGGAGCAGTTGGTCCCCCGATGGGGGTTTGGTTCGTAAGTAAATAATGTTTGTGTGCGACCCGAGTTCACACCCAGCGCGGTAAACTGGTGCTCGTAAAAAAGATGTAGAGTCCCTCAGGTAACAATTAAACTGACATCAAATTCGCACTCTGCCCGTAAAAGTTTTCACTTTGGACACTTTGGGAGCAAAAGCTATAAGGCAAAAGGTCCAACGAAAAAAGCCCTTAAAGCTTCATGGGATGGAAAAACAAGTAGCGCTCCAACTATTTCGGCGTACGCGCTGCTTTTCATTATTTAAGAGCGGTTGAATTTGTAACGTCTTCAGATGTGCCTAGCAAAAAGAAAGGTTTAATCGGCCAGTAAGTATCGCCCTTAAATATTCCATGGAGGCTTTTATCCGCAACACGCCATTTTTGGTACCTGAATTTTTGTGACTGATTTTATTAAATTTCATATTTGAGTTGCAGTAGGATTTTGGCTTCACAGAGAAGCATTATTAACCGGGAAACTGTTTGTGTGCTTCGTTCGCCAAAGTAAATTTTCAGTACGACCAACCGTGTTCCGTAAGCTGATTATGCATCACGGATGAATGAGGATCATGTACTCATAATATTAGATATTGAAACGATGCGGAAATTGAACATCTAAGAACTTGTAATATATTTATAGAAGCAATATTTGCTGCGATAGATATTAAAGCGTTACAAATTATTCGATTAACTAATTTGCAGTGAGTTCATATAATTAGTGTATCACATACTAGAAAACCATTTATTTCAGTTAAAACTCGGACTGAAACTAATCGCGTATTTGTCTTGTCGTTTGCATGCACTTTGTGAAGGAACAAAAACCCAAATTCGTTAAATTCGTAATTAGCATAATACACGACAAAGACTACTAAATTGAGACATTCCCGTCGAAATCTACTAATTGGCGAGCTTAGGCGACGCCTAGGGGCAGTTACTGTCTAATCTATGTATACATATATACAGTACATATATGTTTTTCAAATTGTTATATTAACATTTCCTTACCGGTGATGTATTTACTACACCTCGACTCTAATAATGGAAATATCGATATGAAATATAATAGATACGGGCTTCAGAATTTTTGTATTCCCCCACAATATAATTACGAATCACATCAAAGTATTATAGTATGTAAGTATTCATCTGCAGCGACGGAAATAAATAATTTGTCGGGAAATCGGGAATTTTGCGAGTTTTAGTCCGTGTCTCAGCAGAAAATAATTTTACTTAGATATTATTTAACTAGCATTTAAATATCTGATGACGATACCTCCAATGAATGTGGAGGCTGAGCGTGCATTTTCAACAGCAAGTTGCCTGGCTTCCAAAATCAGATCCAGACTAAATGACGAAGACACTCGATGCTTCAATGTTACTTCGGGCATATTTTCAATTTTCTCTCCGAAGGAGTGTACTAGGGAATAGATTTAATGTGGTGGTTTCCCATTGCCTTCCATGCGTGTAAAGTAAGGATAGGATTATTTGGAAAGGTAAGAGAGGAGAGAATCTATGAGTGAGTAGCGAAATTATTGTTGCAAATTCAATTACTCACATGGAATAAAAAGAGTTAAAAGAACCTAAAAAAAACAACAATCAAAAGATACGGGGTAGAAAGTTTTAAACCTGATCCTAATGTTTTTTTTGTAGTTGACTAAAAACTGATAATTTTTCTTATGAGCTCTTATTTAATTTGCTTTTATTGTTGACTAATACTGCTGTAATTGTTTGATCTATTTCAAGAAATTCAAAATAAATTGCTGCTTGATATTCAACTTGACGTTTTTCATCGCCTTGTATTATAGTTTTCATGGTAATTCGACAAAAAACGTTTGTTTTTATACCAGAAAGAGATGTTTAGCTTATTTTTCGTTGCTCTAAAACTATTAGCGACAAATCATGGGGAATTCAAATGTATTATTTATTTAATTTACTTATACGATAACGTTAGTTTTAAAAAGTCTCAATATTTCGCTCGCGGTGGTTAACTCTAATTCAAGTCTGTTTTAGAATGATAATTTCAAATGATTTTATACTTGAAATATATTTGATGGATTGTCTTATTTTTTCATTGCTTAAATTTAACTAGATTTGTCTGGAATGTATTTGTTGCAATTTAATTAGCGTTCATTTTTAATCCCTTATTTTGCTCCCATTGTGCAAAATATTTCGTGCCTTATAACGTATTATTTTTTCATTTGTCCCGCACCAATGAAAATCTCGTTAAATCCACGCCAGGATCTCGTTAAAAAAAGAGAAAAACACAATGTGACACATACATACACCGAGCTGAGGAGATAAAGTATTGGGATAATTAAATGTAGCCGCATAAAGCAAACGTAAAAAATGCGAGGGCAAGCCCTCGGCTACGTAACCGGGGGACGTAAACGAATGAGGGAAGAATACGGGAACTAAATTACGTTGGATCTATCATTTTGTTTGTTTGTATAATGAAAATTAATCTGGTTGTTTTGTAAATCCTTTCTGCTCTCGTCCGTGTGCCCGCGCACTTCGAAAAAAGGACCATGTAAATATCATTCATATTCTAGGTACGTCAAACGAACATCCTGCGCACACAAGAAAAGTGTGTTATTTTCGTCTAATTAAAGAAAAACACTCCCCGGCAAAAAAGCGAAAAGAGCACTTACATGTATAAGACTAACATGTGTACCGTAATGGCGTTTCTGCCCTCTTCTTCCTGTTTTTCTCTGTTTTATCTCCTCTCAGACGCCATTGTTCTGAAATGACGTCTTTATAATGTGAATCTTTTCCTTTTTTTGCTACGCAACCCACGAGAATCTATTGACTGTTTTCTTGCTTCTACGGTACGTCGTGTGCAACAGAGAGATATTATATTTTTCAGAGAGATTTTACATAAAGATTTTTTTGTTCTTCCATTTTTCAGGCATAAACGCCTCATTCGACTCGAGATCTAAACGACATATTTTATCCCATTGTTCGGCGCCATTGTGCGTGGCATTAACAACACATGTCACTTCTTCGGTTTCGCCATAACGACTGATCCAAAGACGTCGAAGCTTCCCATCGCATTAGTGCTCGGCACAAACGGTGTATTGTGTAAGATTATTTGAACATTCTGAAAGCAAAAAGTTTCATTACGTCTAATGCTTTTATTTGTTGAGCCTGAACAAACGCGCTGAATTTGATAGTAAAGGCAAAGTGCTTTCCATTAATGAATATTTGGATTGCACCTAAATAGACCCAATTAACATCGGATTACATCTGATTCACCCACACGTGGAGCTTTATTCTCAATTTGCCTCATATTTTGCACGTGAAAATACATTCGTAAATATGTTTACAGCGCTGGCGCATTTTCCTTTATGCGTCAGCAACTTTGGAAACTTCGCTCTTAGTTACCCATTTAAACCCCAATTTGCTTCTTTATTGTCGACAAATCGCGAGCGAAAGCGGGAACGAAGAACAATTACCGTTTTACAGTAATTTACCAATTCTTAATCAAACAAAATATATCGCACACTGTGTATACACAGTTGCTTTAGACACATTTGTTTCTATTATTGTTGTATTTATCTACAACAAATCGAGTGCGAAGCAATTTATCTTCATCTTTGGTTTCCATAATGGACTCTTCGCCAAAGTGATTGTTCACACACTTGAAGCAATCTGTATTCATATTGATCCAATAATTTAATTTGTAACTCTCAGACCCTGTCTAATCTTTCGAGTAGACTAACATTGAACTTCAAATATAAATGGTACTTTGATTTAGATTGAACCATTTTTCAATTGTGGTATTTTTAAACTGAAAACGCTGTGACAGACGCATCGACTTTAATCCACACCCAAAATTGATTGATGCCTTTTTAAGAGGGACCTTTTTATCACACATTATTATATTTTCTTACGATCACTTGATTTTACTGCAGAAGTTAGTATTGTCTGATGTAAAAGAGTAAAAACTGTTTACAGCTTCTTCATATCGGTTTTCGAACGAAACAGGTTTTCAGTTTTAAGAAATATAAAATTAAAGTAACGGATGTATTAAAATTATTCGAACTTTATTTAATATTAAGCTGTTGGGGAGCATCGACATACATGTATGTCCGAATTCTCATGTCCCAAAAAGAGCACTCTTGCACATTGAAGCTCGGAGACAGACAGAGAAAGAGAGACCTTAGCGCAGTTCGGGAGACTGAGACGGATAGCTTCCTCACATGCATCGCATGATTGTATAGATCGTTAAGCCCAAATTTATTGACTTATAATGATTACGATTTCAAGTGTGTTATTTGTTTACGCAATGAAACGACCGAATATTGTGTGTTATCGAGAGTGTTTGTTTATTTAACTGCTTGCCGTTCTTCTCTGCGTGTTGAATGAGTCTTTGTTCAATTATCATTTCCTTCTAAAAGAGGAGCAAATGAATCGATTTTTTGTGCATTGTTTATGTAAAGAAATGACGTGGTCTTGTATACACTATCAAGTGTTCATTTACAATTGAAGATTGTCTTACGCTGATTAGGAGCTGACAGAAAGTAATCGGCGTAAAGCGATTATGACATCAACGACTTCATCGATTTTAAATTTGCTCGCTCCTCGAACAGGTTAAAAGCATTACATAGATTTTTCTTCAACTATTTCTACACACTCCTTTTCAACATTTCTTTCTGTTGCGAGATTAGGACACATCTTTGTCAACCCTTTGAGTAGTGAGCTAATTTTAAATCATCATAAACTTAGATGCCATATTTGTATGTCCGCCACTTATCATCCATACAGATTCACTTATCTATCGGGACTTCTCCGTCTCTTTCTCTCCAAAATCAACGTATATCGTTTATAGTTAATTAATGTGAATATTTATTCTAAGCACATTTTATTTTATTGGTATGCTAGACACAGTTTGTAAGTATACCGTGTATTTTTTGAGTAGTTAATGAACCATGATCATGGATGTATTTCCCCATGTAAAAATAAATCCAATATGATCCTAAAAGGGTGCTTTTATTTCTGCCATATAATATTTATTTTTTTCCTATACTTATACAATATTTATGCTGTTAATATATCTTCTTTCAATTATACCGACAGTCTATAATTAAGCATTGTATACATAAAGAAAGACCGACCCTTCAAAATAAGGGTCGGTCAACACCTAAAAACTTATGTTCATGCTGAATTCAATTTCATTTTGACAAATACGGGCTTTAAATTTCGTTCCTTTGAATAATAAAGCGATCAAATAATTGTCATTTTTTGCACAAAAATCTATTTTGAATGATTATTTACTTGTATAACATGTTTAAATATTCTCTAGAATTATTATGATATACTATTTAGGTCAAATAATGTACGAACTAGGCAGTATTCATTACATGACTGGTTACATGTTTTAAACAAATAAAGCTCAATGATGGCATTGGATAGGGTGCGTTTGCACTTTATTTGCTTTCATCTGATTTTGATCTAAATTATTTTCTATGTATTTTGCTTTAGTTGTGCAATAATTACAAAAAGATAATTTAATACTTAATCTTAAATGACGTCGAAAAATATTTGCTCAGATTTCACACATCAGAGGAGTTATTTGTGCGCCCATTTCGAAGGTCTAATTAACAAGGTAGAATTTTATAAAATACCATATTAATTATTTACATTCGGTTAAAATCCCGCTTCAAACTATCCGCTTTCAAACGTAACGCTATACGAAGCACGTAATCAGATACGTCAGACATGGGCGTAGGTGTACCATGGAGCCATCTAAGGGTGGTTGTCGTTCATCGAGTTCAGGTGTGCTCGTATAAATTAATAGATCTGCGAGAGAACAAATTCGCGTGGTTTCGCCAAGGACAGCCACCCCGTTCCGGGCGACAAGGGGTGCCCGAATTTCGGGAGTCGATTCGGAAATAAAACGGCATGCGAGCGACGTAATTAGACATACGTCATACCTCCTGTCAGGAACTGATCCCCAGTTATTCAGTTTGTTGACAGTGATATTAATTTTCCACTCAAATCAAACAAACGCGCAAACGAGAGTGTCTCCGTTTCAATTCCGCCACCCGCGGTATCAACCGTTTATACACTTACATTGTTTAGTGAATCCACATTAATGTGAAAACGCTTCATTTGAATAAATAAACGGGGGACGCGAATCGACGCGAATTGTCTCAGGAGCTCATTTTTATACGCTCGTTATTCACATTAATACTCGCATAAAGGATCTTTAGCGTGAAGCCTTAAAAGTGTCCTTCCGGGAATACGATATAAGGCGTCGCATTTGTGAAATATTTAATGGCTTGCAATGATTTTTCTTCCTTCTTTATTTCTTTGAAGATTGATCCTATAAAAAAAATTGCGAAACACTTATTTTTTCCAAATCATAAAGCCTTTGAATAATTAAAATGGTACTCTCCCCTAATGGTGCACGCCCAGCCTCTTATTTTATTTTTTTAAATAAAAAAATACGCGAACTTCTATGTTTTCCATTTAAATTTAAATCGTATATTTCTCTATATTTTATGTATAGTAAAGCCTGAAATATTTTAAATTCCGACCTATATATAAAAATGCGAAATTATTACATTTAAGTCATTGTAATTACAAATTTAAATGGCTGAAAGAATAAACGAACTTCACGTTTTTGCTTATATTACGAAATTTATAATAACGACCCAGCATTAATTTCTATACAATCCTAGTTAGATTCGCACTCTTAATTGGAATTCTCACTATTCGGATGCTTCCACTGTCTGCTATACTATAAGGTTTTTATTCTTCTTAGTTCAGTTTTTCTGTAAAAAAAAACTGTACTGTGTAAAATAGCGAAATATTGCTATACATGAATTATTTAAGCTATGATACACGTGATACGTTTATTAGTACAATCATAATATACATTGATCAGGCTCATGGTTCATATGTCGATCCCAAGATCATCAAACATCAAATCAAGCTCGTGGATTCAAATCAAACATCAACGAAAAAATTTAAATATTATTTTGAAAATATGCCCGAAGTAACATTGAAGCATCGAGTGTCTTCGTCATTTAGTCTGGATCTGATTTTGGAAGCCAGGATACTTGCTGTTGAAAATGCACGCTCAGCCTCCACATTCGTTGGAGGTATCGTCATCAGATATTTAAATGCTAGTTAAATAATATCTAACTAAAATTCCTTTCTGCAGAGACACGGACTAAAACTCGCAAAATTCCCGATTTCCCGACAAATTATTTATTTCCGTCGCTGCAGATGAATACTTTTATACTATAATACTATGACGTGATTCGTAATTATATTACGGAGGAATACAAAAGTTCTGAACCCCGTATCTATTATATTTCATATCGATGTTCCCAGTATCAGAGTCGAGGTGTAGTAAATACATCACCGGTGGGGAAACGTTAATATAACAATTTGAAACATATATGTACTTTATATATGTATACATAGATTAGACAGCTATTGCTCCTCAGGCGTCGCCTAAGCTCGCCAATCAGTAGTTACGCCAGTGTTTCCAAGCGTCCAGATTTCGGCGAGAATGTCTCGATTTAGTAGCCTTCATCGTGTGAATTTTTCGAGATTACGTTTACTAATCCCGGGATTCATGAGCATTAAAAACTGTTCGGGATCTGGGAACCCGGGATTACTTATTATAGTTCTTGTAACTCAATGATTCGTGATTATATTATCAAAAAAGCTTTTTAAATTAAAATTTATTTGACCGACATAAATAATCTAAAATTCACTAATATCATAGGGTAAGCAAATTAAATCAAGAATTCTTGTCATTGAAAATCTTACGAAATCTTCAATATCAAAGGCAAGCCAATTGTGAAGATCCACTTCTTCGAATAGCGATTTTTCCAGTGAGGGTTGTTATTCTGAATTTAGCTTGTTTCCATGTTCATGACTCTTGACCTCACCCTGTTAAATAGGCTTCTGAAAGTTTATGATTCTTAGTCGGAATATTTGAATATCTAATTTCGCGGAAAATTATTCCTCCCACACGTCTATTTTGTAAGCGGGCGACTTTGTACGCAATGGGTTATTTTTATCTGAGTTGAGATAGTTCTAAAAATGATTGGGACACGTTCTGAAAATATTATATCCTGCTTCGTTTGTATAGTTATATTTGTTAAAATACAAGATGATGGTGCCTTTTGTTAAATGAAAAGTGTAAGAATTGATGTTTTAAAGTCTATATTTTCATCTTTTTGATGCTGCAAGAATTCCTTCGTCTTTTCACATTAGTCAAATGCAGAATCATCTCTCTCTAGTTACTTTTCTATGTCTTCCCGGGCTCTTTAAGAGGGTTCAAAGGACGAGTAGAAAAGGGTGATAAGTAAAGATTATACAGGAGGGTGGGACGGGTTCCACCCTTGCACTATAGTATCGCAATCATTGTTATGGATGTGCGTTATCATTGGAGAACACACCTGTGAACAAAAGGTCAGGCCGTCTTCCCTTAAGTGCTTACCTGAGCAACTTTCACTGAATTTAATATTAATAAATAACGATGTTGTCTCTTTCAATTTGATTCCCTCCTTATTTATATATCGTACGTATGTATATGTGAGTCGATGAAACTTCAGATTAAATCTTAATACTTTTGCCGAATTCCCCACACATTCCGCCCATTGTTTGAAACTCTTTTCATCCCCATAACGGGGGACGCTGGTTGAATGGACGAAAACGAATATTATCTTCGGGAAAGATTCTTCAGAACTATTCGAGTGGAATCTTCGATCCGATGGCAATATTTTCTTTACATCTTTGTCGCTTATATTCCCATGAAACCTCAATATAATCCAGCTTTATTGGATTCAATAGGTCTTGTTAAGCCTTGTTTGGATATAATGAATGGAAGAAAATTTCGGTTATTCCTTCATTTCATTCATGTCGATTATTTTACCGGGCTTAATTGCTATCATAAACTGCCATAATGATTTACGAAGTAAATAATTTTTGATATCAATCTTAAAGCTTTGTCATTCACATAAATTATAACGTTTCTTTGTAATCGTTCAATTCTTTAAGTGCTATCCATGTCATGTCATATCATGTACTTTGAAGTCGTCATCTCTAAAATTATAATACTTTTTCTTTTTAAGAGTTTTATATAATCATAAATATCTATGTGCTTGTATATAAGTCACCATGTATTATATTTGCTGTCAAGTAATTTTCCAGGCAAAATTAATATAAAATTTTACAGTGTCTTCTAAGACGCTTTCATGCCAAAAGTTCTTCGTTATTTAGAGTAACTTCAAGTCACTAATATTTAACGTTACCTCATAAATGTCTCATATTTTAGACAGAATTTTATTAAATATTCATATACAGTTTAAATTAAAAATATATAGAAATGTATAAAAGCTGATTTAAACTTTAATTAAAGAAGAATAAATTTGTTTAAAACTTAATATTTTAATACAATTATAAATATTTTGTATAAAGTGAAGTAAAGAAGTTTTAAGCTACGTCACGGTGCATCACATTTTATGCATCCCGTAAATGCATTTTATCCAATTATTTAAATAACGATATTAATGGCGTGTATATAACGTGCCGGCATGTTTTTGAAATATGGTGATTAAATTGGGCCATAAAGTTGTAATGTGGGGCGCGAATTTGAATATCCAAGTGGCAAGGGTTGTATAAAAATGACGTTGTGGAGGATTCGTGCGTCTGACGGGCAAGTGTACTTGACTAAGTGAATTGACCTAAATTTCATTTCCGCCCTTATCAAATATAGATAGCCGGTTCCTAAATATTGCACAGAATCATATTTCTGTACAAAAATATAATCATAATTTGATTTCGGCATGCGTAACCGCCCTTTGCGGCGTAGTTCTACAAAATACCAATATCAATATCCCTTTATCTTCGTATGCAATGTAATAATTTTCATATTTCTCGTACCTTGGCATTCGTTTAATAACATGCCCTCAAATATTTCTTTTCTTGTCACATTTCAATTCGGATTAAATTTCGCCCCTTTTTCTGAGATCGTTGTCTCCCCTATTCGCATTGGCGCATTTTCTACTTTTCTTTTTGCTTTTTGTAGGCTGAAAACACAATATCTTTATTGTCTAGTGTCTTGTATTATTTTATGTAACATTTGCTTTTGCTCTACTTTCGATTTCATCCCTTCAAAGGACGTATAATGCTTCTCATCCGAAGCTAACCTAATTTCGTTGCTATAAGAATTTGTTTTAGTTTGACATAATAATTTATTTATTTAAATAATACATTATGATGGTTGTTTGTATTATGTAGCATCGTAAAGATGGAAATTTTGTAGAAATTCGAATGGATTCAATTCCGTTTGTTTTTCTTTTACCCTTTTCCGGTCTAATTCCTCCATAGCTTATCCAAAAAATTCTTCTCCATTTTATGGCTTAAGCACAAACTACAATATATATTTTGCGAGTTCAACATAATTTCGTTTGGAATTTATCCCGATTTTAACAGCTTAAAATCAGAAGACTTCTTCGCTGTAATCGTAATGCTATATTTAACAGAGGAAATGGCAAGAAAAATTTTATGGAATATACCCTATCCCGTCGATTCGAAATTGGTTCTACAACATTCGTCCAACAAATAAATTCTACGAAAGTCGTTTCTAATTTAATGCCCCGACATAGGTTTCCTTTGTCAGCCTTTTTATTAAAGGTGTGGCCGGCGGATCCAATACTGGATCCACCATTATGTTCCGAACGTTGTGGAGGTGAAATGTTCAAAGGTGTCGTAGAGAAGGTCGAAGAAAATCTCTTTTCTAGACCGTAATATAATTTTTACTGATGGCCACGACCTTTGAAGGCACACGTCTCTACGGTTTCCTCGATCATTGTGCGATTGCCAAATTTTCATCTCGGTAACATTTGGAAATTGAGATCGTATGAAAGCCACCTTTTCCGCACCAACCTCTTCGTATATCATTCAATTACCCATTAGAGTGACCGCCGAAACCAATTCTTTCATATTTCAGCTTTCACCTTACAATTTCATTGCGAATAAAATCTTCGAAATGCTGAAAACGTTTTATTTTAGATCATAATAAAGAAATCAGAAAAGAAATAACATTTCATTTAACTCACAATATAACTCTCAGAATGGATTAATAAAGTTCTTATACTTTTATATTATTCCAAATACAATATCATGAAGAATTGATCACAAAACCGTATAATTATTATATCATATACAACAGCAAGTGTTACCAAATATATTCTATTGTAGCTGCCAACCTACTCACAGCAACGTGTTTATTTTTAAATAAAATATGACTTATAAGTCATAATAAGTATTTAAACACTTATTTAATTTAACGCAATTTTTATAGAAATGGTTTTAAAAATGATCTAAATTCAGCAGTAGATCGCAGTATTTTTTTATGTCTTTGATAGTGATTTTATTAATTCCATTTACTTTTAAAGATAAAACTATATACTCACGGATAAAAATCATGACTTGAATGGGCAATGATACTGAAATAAACAAAATAATTATGTTTGAGATTTGCAGCAGCGAGTGGATATAAGAAAGCGTGCAACGCTTGTGGTCATGATTTGATTCGTAATCTCTGCTCATGTTTTTGGTATAAAAATAAATGGTTTATACGTTGAAAGAGTTTTTCGTTCCCCTTATTATATTTAGTTGATGTAAATTTGAATGTATTTTTAACAAAGCTATCTTCGTATCTCGTTACTAAAATAATTATATTTTCAGGTGAGATTTGGGTTTTTTCTCGTTCCGTCTGACCTCGGGCGCCGCACAAAGTTTATTAAATTAAGTAATTCAAATTTAAGGCAATGTTGCGTAAATTATGTATGTATTAAACACAAAACTTTGGAAACTGCTTCCTTTGTGGTCATGTCTTATATATTGTAAGGAGTCTGAAGTATCCGAAGTAATATTAACCGAAACTTGGCAGAAATTCTATTGCCTTGCACATTGTCCTGAGAAACTTTATTTTCCTGTTTAAGTTCGTACCGGATCAGACGTATTTCCAGCATTTCAGTTATATAGAAAATGTTCAATACGGAAAATTACGCTAATGCTCTTAAGGTTTACTGATTCGTAGAATTTGTTCCCCCCCGTAAATGTGTTCGAAGGTAAATCCCGATAAAACGGAGGTATTGTGATTTTACCCGACGGTAGCAATATAAAACGGATTCTTATTGAATAATTCCATAGTTTTATGTATATGCGTCTGTACAGGAAGATTTCGAACAATGTCTAATATATATTCCTAGGAGTAGACTGTGCGGTATAGGAGAAACGCGCCCTGAATTAATGATGAGTTTGCAAAATGGCTGCAATTTCCAAGGAAAATAGAATGAGAAATTGAGTTCGTTTTTATTGTGAAAAAAAACGCAATAAAACACATTTTCCATCCTAGGACCGCTTTTTATAGTTGCTTGATTTATATATTTATTATTCCGTCATAATAATATTTTCGCAATCCAGAAATGGTCCCTCTTGAAATGTACATTTATTTTTTGTCCATCTAAATTTAAAAAATCTTGCCGAAAAAATACAGTAATTACGTTGCTATAATTTTTCTTCGTCTATAATTTAATGATAACAGTATACGATAAAAGTAACGTAAAGCCTTCGCTGACATAAGGCGTTCCGCTATCTTCGTCGCTGCGATTTCATAACCGCGTTCTTTGGTTATTGAGATTCGCACCGGAGAGGCGCTGTACAGGCGGCTCTGAATGTCGTTCTGGGTTTGATTAACGACGGAGGTCAGGATTTCTTATCACTTTCGGTGACAGGATTCAGGAATAGGAGCTCCGCAGGGAGATTAAATTGATAGACAAAATGCTGGCGCAACGTATGTATTGAAAGACAAATAAGCGAAGCAGACGGCGTTTATGAGTGGTCACGAGAGAAAGGCGAAAAGTATGACTAATTAGGCTAAATCGGCGGAGGCTCTTCCCATGGCAAGTCCTGATAACCAACTGCTGAAGATCGCTAGTATCGGGGCGGACGACCCTGTTTCCGCAACCCCCCAGACGCTTTGGCATCCAAAAATGCACCAATCAGACGCCTTGGCGAGGATTCCTTACCTGTTTGTGGTAATCCTCGGGGCCAGGCGTCAAAACTTCAGGGTTTCAATAGCCCCCGGTTCCACGAATTGATCACGGCCGCATTCCCAGGCCTATTGTTTTTAGATCTGGTCAGTCCTAGATGTTTTTGGACTGCTAAATTGTAATTTGCTGCAAGCACGATGATTTTATATTTTTAATTTAATTGCCATCCGCCGAATGTTAGCCCTCCACGCAACAGATGTATCATTTTATCTTCCCACCTAAAACTCATATATTATATACAATATATGCTTCATATTGGTATTTCCGACAAGCTTGTTTGCCCATGGTTACGTAATATCTGCCGTGATCAAAAGCAGATTTTCTCACTTACTGATAGTACAACAGTACTAAGTACTAAAACTATGGGTGGTTCTTTGATTTAAGTTGTCTCAGAATATTTATGTCTGATATTAATTGAACTAGTTACGTACATATTCTGGATTCATGTCTAAAGATATGTGTTTAGGGATTAATTAAATATCTAAATAATGATAAAAAATATGAACAATCTCGCAATATCTATATATTATGCATGAGTTAGGCTTTTATCTCGATTTCTTCGTTGATTCATATTGAGGAATCATAAATTTAATAGAAATTGATGTTAAAAACTCGCTTTTCTCAGCCTGAAAATGAATCTTAATGTGTTAAATTATAATCATTCACAGTCTTTTAAATATAGTTTTATTTAAGTATTATAAATTAATTAAATTGAAACGGGTTTGCTTTAAAGCAGGGGTGGTTAATCTTTTGGGCTTTGTGGGGTAGCTCGCTACAGAATTTAGAGTAACGGTGGCTTACCAAAAGCCATATGTGTTAAATTATTATAACAAGGATAGTAAATGCATGTCATTGTGTCGAATTATGTAATAAATATTTTTTAGTAATATTGAATAATTTAACGTCATAAAGCAGATTTGATAAATCAGATTTCAGGAATGTTTCATCGTCAAATTGGCTATTTTAATTGTCATATTGGCAACTGAGCTCCTTTTATATCTATAATTCTATTCTTAGTCTTGACTGTCATATTTTAAATTTAATTTTAATCATTTTGCCCCTCTGGGAATGACAGCTATTTTTCGTAATGTCGTAGAGAAAAATAATGTTAAGCACCCACTTTTGTCTTTCAATTGAGGATATGATTCAATTGTCATTCTCGTAAATCCTTTTATTTTGGGCAAGATATTCATAAATCTTTTCAAGAAATTAGCACGACTATGGTAACAATTATTTTTGTATAATAAGAGTTCTCTTTGATACCACGATTTATATTCACCGTTGATGAATGTTGAGTCTCTGGCCCTTTTGGAAAAAAAATCTTCGAACAGAATAATTTTTTTCATGCGTAATCTGCCACAAGTTTCTGATTTCCTGATTTGAATATTTTCTAGAGCATATATTAAATTTTGAAAATGTACATAATTAATAAATCAAGAAGCGCATATTAAAAATGGTTATTAAATATTTCATAACATCTTAGGCTACAAAATATATATTGCAATAAATATTTGTGAGCTATTATAATACAATTTGTAGGATTTTTTAAACAAGATTGCAAAAAAAAACGACCTCAAATGAACAACCCTACGAACTTATTGAGTGGTGTATTATGTAGTAATTTAATTCAAATATGTTTTTATAAAAATTAATACTAAAGAATTTTAATTTTCGAGCGTGATTTTTTGTTGTTTTGTGTGCTCCTTTGCATGAAGCGAGTTTTTCTGCATTGTGTAAAAAGAAGGAAGGAAATTGTTTGTTTCCGGAAAATAATTTAATTGTAGTCCTCGGCACTGTTAAGTCTACTTTTTCAATTAAAACCATACCTCACTATACATTAGGGGGTTTTTAATAGAATAATAAACACGAGGGTAGTTTTTTCATCGCCGATTGCCATTTAGTGAATTAATTTGTGTGTTTTTCTCGTCTCGTGTATTAATTTTACAAATTGCCGATGGAAGAGCACTCGAAATGCTCCAGAATTAAATTGAAAACGCAATATCCAACAAATGGAGGACATAGAGCGAGTGAATGGGTTCACTGAAATGATGGTTATTAGTCGAAGTGCAATGGCATTACACGCTCCGGTATTGAACCGTGTTAAATAAATGCATCGGTTCAGAATGACGAATTGCATCCAATAATGCGCGGTTACAGACCAAACATTCCTGCAATTATTTGCATTGAGGCTGAGAGCGTTTTGCACTGAGCAAACGTCGGTTCTGTCTCTCGTCTTCTATGAATGCTCTGTTTGCTCAACTATGCATGCCAGCTCTAATACGATGGATCCGCAATCTGAACTAATAAATATTTAATTTAGCCATCTTAATAAAGCAACATCGACGTTTTGGAGCGAAGGGATGCGTTCCCAAGGCCCGCAAAGTAATCTCTTTGAGAGATTCAGAAAAGGGCGGAGACTACCTAAGAGCATCGTTGTAATTATCGCTGAAAGAGCTTTTATCTGAAGAGTTTAAGAATGTTCAGGTTACAGATATAAAAGCTTCTTAGTCAAGAAGAGTTTACGTTTTCTCCTGTAAGGGTGATAATTAAGCCGGCTAACTAAATCAATTTAAGCAGCAGACCTTTTGATAAGTTTTACGTTGATCCTTTTGAAGATTTACGACAGCAAAAAATGCTATTTTCCAAGCTTTTGATCCTTTTTATTCCCCTTTTAAACATGAGGTTACGGCCCGAGTACTATCTGCGATTACGTGAGCTTTTGCGTCAATTGTGATTTTGTGCAAATAAGCGACATTATCGAATAAAATGGAGATTTTCAGCAATTTGTATGTAATTACAGCACTATGTAAACTTTAATGCCGGAATTAGCTTCACGCTTGCACAAACGCATTTACAATTATTTTAATCAAACATCATTAACTCTACATACGTTTTATTTCTGTTATTTGAGACCTATTCTTAATTTAAATTATTGACACGATCATATTCAATAAACGTTTATTTTTTAACTTAATTTTTAGCATGAAGCATCGTATCCAATGGTCGGCTTGTTTAAAAGATATACTCGAATGACTTTTAATCTATGTCGTCATCTTAAAAAATGTAACTTTCAGAGTATGAAATAGGCAATTATTGAAATTGCTTAAAGTATAATGCGGAAATGCGTTCATACGGAAACTATGAATGTTTTTTTAATTATTTATAAATAAACCTATATTTTGAAATATCGCCAATTATATAAGGGTTGACCCAGTCTCGAATTCGCGGGGGTAAGGTTGATAATTGGATGTTACCCCTTCCTGTGAATGGATGTTGAAAAGAGCCCTTGTCCTGCAGTGGATTGTTCGTGGCTGCACTATGATGATGATAAGATAAGGGTTGAGTCCAACTGCAGTATATTAATTTTGATAGGTTTGGTTTTTAGGAACGAGATAGGGATTGATACTGATTCGTATTTATATATTTTATGTCTGATATTAGTAATTTATAATTTTGTATATTTATTAATATCAGAGTAGTTTTCAGTATTTTTTTTATTACATTGCTTGTTATATTTTGAGAGAATTGATGAGAATTTCATTTCATACGATGGTGTGACAATTCATGATTTGTGCGCCCGCATCTCTTCGCTTCTTTTCGCATTATGTCTTTATGGCTTTCGGTACATAAAATACAGCTGCTACAATCGAAACAGCATTTTGATGCGAGGCACTGAATTTTCAGCGCCATGTTCGATTTTCTTTTATTGGGCTAGGGGAGTGCTCGGTTTCTAAAGGAAGCTATTGACTCCGCATGGATATGAGGTTCAGTTTTGGAGCTAATAATTCGATGGCGCCCGAAGCAGTGTATTTGAGGATGTGAGTATGAGAATAAACACAAAGCACATGCTACTTCACGCTTCAGTTCCGGGATATTGGAATCCTTGTTCACCACACGTTCTATAGTTTCGGATAGTTCGGACAGTTTATATAGGACACGGGGTAGACCGCAGCTCGCGAGCGCGCTGCTCCGCATTGTTTGAATGATGAAATATGCTTTGTCGATTCTGTGGCCTCACTTTTACCGCCGACGACCTTAAAGTTTGTCTCGAACCCGAAAGAATCAACCTAATTGTGTTTTTGGTCCTCAGAAATGAATTAAAATCCATCACAAAAGGCTTTCAACGGGGCAATTTTAAAGTCATTTTTTTGGTTATAAACATACAATTAAGAGTTTTTTAAAAATCTCATAGTATTATTGTACCTGTATATAAAAAGCGTGGTTAAAATTTTAATAACATCCACATTTGCTGGGGCTAACGAGTTGGATGACTCTCACAATGTGTGAGCTTTCTATTCTACCCCAACTGTTATTATTCATAACCATATCACCAATACATAATCATCACGAAGTGTATTCTTGTAAGTATCTTTGTGTAATACTTCATTTTACATTTTTTTATAAATCAAAAGGTTTTTGTGCATTGCTTTAAAATATCAAAAATATGAGTTGATTAAAAGTGGCAGGAGAAGTAGAAAGTTATTTTATTTTGGACTAAATATATTGCGCTATGAAATAATAGATCGATTCGTGGTATCCCTAATATATTTTCTTGTGAATAATAAATAATCAACATTTCTCATCTTATTTATAGCTGAATATTCATGAAAATAAATACCAAGCTTAATTGTATCGTTCTTGCGACGTACACTTGAGGGTTATTTAACTTATCGGACGCTTTTAATTAATGAGATATTTTGATTCAAACATTCCCCATTTACCACTTTAGAAGAATATTACACCAAATGTGTTTTCCAAGAATGACTTAACTGAATTTAAATTCTTCGAGCAGTTTATTTTGCCGAAATTTTAAGCATTTGAATATTTGCGATGTGCCTATTTATAAATATTAATACGATGGATGTTCTTCCCCCATACGAATGCTATTTTATATACGCACATTGTTGAGAAAATTGCTCTTATTATGCTATAAACCGGAAGCCTCTTACATCGTTCTTTTCTATTATCCGTCTGATCCTCGAAACCAAGCAACATTTCCGCATACAAAGCTTTTGTTGGTGTATGCTTTGTAACAAGATCAATGCTCAAATCAATCAACATTTACGGCATAATCTGACATTGCCGCATTAATTGGATATGAGATAGACTCGATTTTACCAGCTGTAGTTTACCACAATTACCAACAACTGCGACGAATTTTCCTGTGAATTGACGAGCTTCCCATTCGACATGGGTGACATAAAATTACAAGCATGTTATCACGCCTGATCACACGCATGTTCGTTGTGTATTAATCCAATATCATGCAAGGGATTACCATATTATTTTGCTTGCTGTAAAAGTACATCGCTGAAACGCGTAGGTGTTGCAGATATGTATGAAAGTATGTTAAATAAATCGCAAATAGCAAAAATAAATAATTTATAAATCTGCAGCTTTTAATGAAATGCAAAAGTCCGAGTACATTAAAATCTCCACAGGTTACACTTTAGTCGCAAATTCTCCGTAGTTGAGTTATATTTTTATTTTTTCGAAACGAAGACATCATTTGCATGGTTGAAACAAGTATTCCAGTCGCCCCGACATAAATACCACAACAATGGCGCCTCCAACCCTTCCCGATTGGCTTTGTTCCCTAGCCGAGAACATCAAAGGAATTTAACTATTTGTGTTTACAACCGTTTCTGACTTGTTTCCAGACCGGCTTCCTTGCGAGAAGAATAAGTTCACTAAATTTTCCTCTTTGTGATGTAACGTTCTGAACTTTTCGCATTTTTCGTCCGTCTTGTGACATTCATATTTGCAGAGCTTAAAAATATTCAAATTGCGGGCATCCCAGCTCGTGCTGAAAACATATTCCGCATCCTTGTTGGATAAATTTCATAAATTGCATGAATGACGAGGGTTATGCAGATAACGTCAACCTATTAAAATGTTAGCGTAGAACTCTTTATACATTTTGGCGGTTTGCTTCGTCATTTGCCTTTTTTTTTAAATTGTGAACGATATTACTATATTTAAGTTCATATTAGACCCGTTAAAATTTTGTACCAAAGCTTGTATACTGAACGTTTCCAATTAAAACACTATAGCTTTAATATTTATTATCACCCATAAAAACATCATGGAATTTATGTCTGAAAATATGAAATCTTGAAATAGTGTCAGAAATATCCTGTTTTTTTAAATGGCACATTTGGTATAAATGTGGGAGTCGCTCCATCCCAAATAATGATCCAAGCAGATCACTATATTTTCATTGTAACTAGCTGCTCCAAATAAATGGAGAATTGAGTTGCTGTTCATTTCGGTCTACCATTATTACGTTTTGTGATGCTGCCAGCTCCATTAAAACAATAGGTCCAAATACACAAAACTTTTTGAAGCTCAGAAGTTTGAGATCGCCAACAATAGTACAGTTTAATAATATTTGGGACTTACCAAATATAATTTCATTTCATTGAGTAAAAAAAAAATATTTTTACAAGTCAACATCTCATTTGGTTTTCCACCCTAAAAAACTACTTCAGTAATTTCTTTAATTTTTAAAAATAATATTTACTACCAAGGTTTGAATTTTAATTTTAAAAAATAAAACACTGTTTTAATCATTGACTTGTATTTATTAATATAAAACGTTTACATGCAAAATTAATGTTATTTTATGTTGATTTTTTTTTGTATAAGGATATTTCTTTATGTAATCAAGGCAACACAACACTCAGCAACATCATTCATTACCTGTATAAATGGACCATTTTCTTTGCAGCCTCAAAATCAGAGTTATCCTGCCAAGTTTCAATATATTTGTTTAAAAATTGTGATGTAACTGGAAGTATCTTGAAAAATCGTAGAATTGCTAGTCACAGTCTTCTATGCTTTTTTCGGTGATGTGTTCGATATCAATCCTTTTTCTTTTTGGGCAATCCTCTACGTTTTTGATTCTTAGTGCATCTACCAATTTTTTCTTATCTTGAACTGAAAAGTTCGTCGTCAAAAACGCAAAAGACACCAACACTTCCGACAAGTATCATAAAAGCCCCGATAATTTTTCATGGCAACTTTGACCATTGTTTGGTTTATATTTTCAAAGGTTACCAGATCTTTTTTAATAATTGTAAATTGTTTCTTGGTGCTGAATATCCGACAGGAGCTTGAAACCAGTATTTTATAAATATTACGACTGTAAGAAAGACAAATATCTTTCACTGTTTACATTTCCTTTTTCGTCAGTTTAAACTGATGTTTAAATTTAAAAAAAATCAAGTAATACATAGCTTTAGTCATCCATTTAGTAGGGTGAAGACCAACAGGTCTCCTAAATGAAACTCCTTTTTCAGGAATTCCTCCCAAGTAAATGATGGAAAGATTCAATAGCTCTTTATAGTCCTCTTGAGATTGATACACCTGAAGTTGTTTTTGAACAAAATAAATCCTGTCTGAAAATAATGACTGAATTTGAAGTGAGGAGCAAGGCAGGGCTCAATCTCAATACGTACCCACAGGAAATAATTTGGAAGGGGGGGAGGGGAAGAGGGTTGTCTGTAGTGAAGTAGTGAGACTTTCTGCGTGTTATTTCATTTCTAAATAGACTAATAAACATACCAGAATCAATAAACCGGATTGATATTCAAGTGGTCATACGTTTTTTTTTTTCTGAAAGTTTGACTTATGGTAGCGACCTCTAAAATCTTTTTTTTTCTTAAAAAAACACGTATTCATTTTTTAAGGCAGAAAATTATATGACAGGGTGACCGCCTAATTTTTTAAAAGTTGAAAAATAAGGACCACCCTAATATAGATTTTTTTTAAGTTTGAATATTAGTCTTAAATGGTCTCGAGTTGGAAAGTTTAATTTACTTTTAATTCATTTTTTATAGCTTTACACTGATATTCGCGTGGAAAATTACAATATTTGTAAATAGGTCCCAAGGGCAGAGGCAATGAAAGTCCACATTTGTTTTAATATTCACTTGAGCTTTTGGTGCACACTTAGCTTAAATAATAATAAATGAGTTTAATCAACCAGCTTATGGTAATAACTGAAGGACTTTTATAATATCGAGAGCATTGTCGCTTCTGGTCGTAATAGTACTTCGGGGCAGAGCGCTGTTAATATTTAAGCACAAGGTTAAATTGCCAAAGTCTCGAAGGTTTCTCTAGTTTCGGGACGTACAATTCTTAAGTCCCGAGCTCAAGCGTGTAACCAGTTTCCTACGACCGTGGATATATAGAAGCCATAATACCACTACAAAGTGAGGAGAAAATGGAAATCCCACGAGCAATACTAATCCCACCAACAATACACTAATTATGGTGCGGGTTTATGCTATGGTGGATCGGAAAGTGGACTCGAATACGGAAGGCTGCAAAGTTTTCTCTGCTAGATTCGAATGCCACATAATAAAATGTATGCGTCTGGATTGGAAATGCAATTTTGTCGACAAATTTACTCTTGTTTAGCCAATACGTTTTTGCGGCGCTCAATTTTCTTATCAGTTCGAAATGGCGTCGGTATTTGCAGGCTGCTGAAAATTTAAAAGCAACTGCAATGTTTCACGAAGATGTATACACCATGTTTATTTATTTTGCCCCACTTGGGACGAGCTGTAAGTAGCTTAATGCATTGCTTTTAGATAAAACAGCGGCCATCTTGAATAATTGAATCTGAACAATAGAAAAATAAGAAAAGATTCTATTGTATATAAGAATTTTAGAATTCTTTGGGTGTTTGATTTACAAACATTATCTGATTGTAGCGTCGAAAAGTATTTTTCTTCCATTTTTACAAGATTTAGCACGAATTTATTTTTATAATGATAATATGGATGGCGATATCACTTTTATTTATTAAATAAACTAATTCATATCTTTGGTCTTTTACTAATAGACATTTAAAACCTATAGCTATCTTATCATACAACTTTGGTTAGTATTATGTTTTTCAAGGGTTCCCACGGAAACAAACGACATATGTTGTTGCAAATTGACTTTTATTGATATAATAATATATTTTTATTTTGAGTAAATTAATGTCGTTATTTATTGGTGATTAATATTTTTTATTCAACTATTAATGTCCATATGTGAATCAACATTTTTATAAACTCTCTGCAGATCAATTAGAAAATTCAGTAATTTATCGTCCCTTTATATTTACTATATGTACTATATGTATAGAGCAATGCTTAAAAAATTGCACTATATCAACAAAGTTCCCGCGCTACTACTTTAACCACGTCTACTGAAGTCCTAGCCACCTTGTATCGGAACTAGACGACGTTTATGTAGCAATAACTAACGTAAACTACTTGTAGACAAAAAACCATCTTTATGAATTTTAATTTAATCCCGTTGTGTACAATTTTTCGTATTTTTCGTAGTTTGTGGGAAAAAAATCACCATACCTAGAAATTTGAGAGATCGGAAATATTAATTTTTCCGATCGATTGTCTCGATCCAGGTTTATCCAGATTTATCAGAATTTGAAAAAGTAAATACTTAGGCGATTAATAAAGTCGTGCAGGAACAACCATGAGTGAGTGATTTAATTTATAATTTCATTCCCAATAATCCTATGCTTACTTTACCACGCGTTGAAGGCAAATGGGAAACCACCACATTCCTAGTAATCTCCTATTGATGTCTGCAAATATTAATAAATGTATTTTCAGAACAGAATCTGTCAAAGACTTTAGTGATTCTGTTTATTATCCTTCTAAGCTATTTGTAAGGAACATCGCAGCATCTATCAACTTGCACCTCGTTTGTAATTATTTTTCTATTAACGTTTGGACACATTATTCTACTTTATTTTTTACGCACCACTTTTTAACGTCTGCTTTAACCCTTCTGTCAATAAGATGGTCTGACCAGACCATTATGGTTTTGCAATGAGTTTTTTTTAATAGTATATGTATATATCGTACCAAATCTCTCCGACTTTGTCGTTTAAAGGGTTTTACAGAATTTAAAATTGAAAAATGAAGTTCGGGATCTTTGTGTTTCGAGAAAAATGGATATTTCTACTAATGTACCTAGAGCCAATAAAATTAATTTGGCCAGACTTAGAATTTTTTTTTTCATAGGATTCGTACAAGATATCACGTTTATCTTCATATTTCGTAAAGAAATTTTAATCCTTTCGCTCCATAAAATAATTAATCATATTTTTTACGCTGAACTGGCTTCTTTTGACTGCTGCAGAAAATGTTTTCGAACCACATATTTGTAAAAACCTTATTAATATATTTCGTACGATAGCGTGTTTACCTGTTTCATCGACGGGAGGACATTAAACATTTTATGGACAGAGGGTTTAAATCCTTGTTTTATTCGTTTTAAATTAATTAAATTGTATCCAAACATTGTACATATTATCTAACGCAGTTACGAAGATCCTTTATCATGTAGATAAGGTATTCGACAGCGAATTCATTTTGAATGGACTTTTTACTATTATTGAAGTTCTTAGATTATTTTAATGAGTCTGCGTTAATATTATTTATATTGAATGTCGACAAACCCTCCCCTTATTCTATTTATTAATCTTAAAACATTTTTTTCGTATATTTTCTCTGATTTTTGTTAAAATGAAGTTAGACCGCGCTCAATGTAATATCACGAGGGTCACTAACCGTTTCATTCAAGAAAACACACAAAAGACTCAGAAAAGGGCGATTTCTAAAAAAATGCATCGCATTCAAGGAAGGGGGGGGGGACACGCGCTCATGCAGAGAAAATCTTGATAGGCGAGCGAATCATTTACACAGCTGAATGACACCCCCTCGGGGTTCGTCTTCCATTCATTCCAGGATCCTCCCATCTCCCTGGAGCTCCTCGCGGTCCCGCGATAACATTGAGGGCAACGCGTGCGAAGTTGCCGTCTCCCATTTACGCCCGAATGGCACCCGTATTAAAAATTTCATTTCGACGAATGGACCTTTTGTGTTACTCCAAATTTCGTCCCGGCCAAATGGGCACTCAGCTCTTCATAATTTCGAAATCACGGTGCGTTTAGGTCCTTACAATGTCGCCACACTAAGTGCGATTTAAAACAACTTATTCAACCGCTTTATATTTTTGTTCTGGTCCATTAATTGTGTTTTTGGGTATCTGGTCCTTTCACATTGAGATTTTTACTTTTTTTTTATTAATTCATTTTTTTAATTCTAAACCCTATTAGTATCAGCATTAGAAATGTATTTATTATACACATATCATCATCATAATGTAGTCACGAAGGACTACATGCCCATGGCAGGACTAAGGCTTCTTTTATAATATATCAATTCAAAGAAAAGTCATGTACTCATCATACATCATGCCTCCTTGTATGCTCGATTTTAAAGGAAGATCGTTTTGTGAAGGATCACCCAGTTGAATATATCGAAAGGAGCTTTCATAACCGTTCCTATTCAAATACTCTTGTAAAGCCTGAATAACTTTTATGGTAGTGTAAAACTACTTGAAACAATCATGTTGATTCACTGAAAAGGTCCAGTCTATCTTTCCCTCACTAGGATCAAGTTAAGGGTCTAAGTAACGCTTAAGTACATATTAGTATCATTTCTATACATGTAATAGTTATAAAGCAAATATTTTATATATAAACTTCTCGTGCATTTTGACATTTGCATCCAGAAGAATACTAAGCCTTGGCTTTTATAAATTAAATTTGTATATTATATCTAATAGAAAATTTAGTATCATCTTGTTTATTTAATATAAACACTTGACTTTAGGCCACTTTTATTTTTCTAGCATTTCCAAAGAAGCACTATTAAGAAAACAATCAATTTTGCAATATTGCAAAAACATATTTGAATTAAATTACTACATAATGAATACTCAATAAGTTCGTAGGATTGTTCGTTTGAGGTTGTTTCCCCTTCTGACTTAATTTTTCATTCTTGATATTTAATTTCTCAAACAAACAAACATTTCTTGCTCAAAATAGATCGTCCTACTTAAGAAAATATCTTGCTCAACTATAGATAAATGTTTTTTTTTTTATATTTTCGCGAACCCCCGGTAATGGCTTCGCAGACCTCCAGGGATCCGACGCCAGTTTAAGAACCACTGGTCTAAACACACATCTAATGTTCAATAAAGAATTGATAAATCTTATTTATCCTGCGTGTTATGTATCACTGCTCTTTCAATGGAAATCAATTCCAACAAGTACGACACCTATGTCAAGGGTTAATATCTTTCAACCCCCAGATATTTTATATTCATGTAGATTATTTTATTATTTTTTTAATTATATTTATTTATTTCAACGGATATCAAAAAGAGCTCTTGCCCTATATGCAGTATTTAAATTGTATTCTACCCGATAGAAAGCTTAGCCGTTGTTTGCATGGATTTTATATATTGGGCTGGCATTGAGGTTGTATTACATCCTTTTGGTATTTGTTAGACTACGGGATCTATTGTTTCCAGAAGATTTATTTTTAAATATATAAATCTTATACCTAGCGTAAAAACGTTTCTCTTCTCGATAAAAATAAAAAAAAATCTCATTTTTCTATTCGAATCGCTCTACCCTTTTTTTTGCGTATATCCTCATTGTGTCCGATTTCTTTCAAAATTATTATTGAGTTTTTTTTAGGACTGGATGTTCTAAGAATACGATTGGTAAGCTTGTTTGCTGGAAAAAATGAAAAAAGCTTCCTACGGGAAGTTTTTCTTTCATTAAAACTTTCCCATCTGTCATGCGAACTTTTCAACCTGGCACAGAACATATTTCCCTTTTTTCTATCGCTTTTTTTGTATACTAGTTTTGCCCCTAATAACTCCCCGCATAGAATTTTCATGTTTGTTTCGTTAAAAATAAATTAATTTGGTTTTATAAGGGATGCCCGCATTGATAATTGCTTATTAAGATAATTTTTGCAAAGCGTTTCCGCTATCAAGTTACAAATTAATTCATATTTTAATCCATTTTAAACGCCTGGGAGGTTAAACATTGTGAAAGTTTTATCGTGTAATCAGCAAATCTAATTTCGTTTTTGCTCAAAAATGACCTTATAAAAAGAGCGAAATATCTAGACCTAGGGGTGTTCGCTCGGAAACAAAAAGAATATTTTTCTTCATTCGCGAGTTTATTAGATACAGTTCGAGTTTTGATAGCAGATTCGGCTACATCTTCTCGTATTTTTTTGTGTGTACACTCTGCCCTGCCGGTGTTTTCTTCTTGAAATTGAATCTCTCTTAATGGCCAATTAATAATTCGAGAAAGAGGAGAAAATTTTCCTCTGCTTTTTGATGAGGGTTAACGAGGTGATAAAATAAAAGTAGAAAACTTTGTGTGTGCATCCTTCGCTTGTTAAATTTTGCCTTTTATTTCCTGCAAATACATACGAAAATATGGTATTTTAATTATATTTGGCGTGGTGTGGGCGGGGTGGTTTTAAAAGGGTTAATGTTTAAATTTAAAGAGTTTCATTTCTCCTCCCTTCGCCCCAAATTAATATTTCATATTCATCGGAAATATGTATTGAGCAATAATGTATTTTTTGATATTCGATCGGATATGTTTGTTCATTTATATGTATAAATGGGATCGGATATGATATTTGATTTTATTTCATGGGCCTTGTACAAATAATTTTCTTGAAAGATATTTGGAATTATTGAAGATTTTAGATAATATTTGCATCGAAATATATTAGAGGATTAACATTATTTTATATTTCAAACGTTCCCATGGAATCAATTCGCGTGATTTCAAAATTCTATAATTACTACCAGCTAGACCATCAGATTAATAGTCATAGCAAATTAAAAATATAATATATATGAAAGCGAGGGTGGCAGTTTTTCCACGTCCAAGAGCCCAACAGGAGGCTCGAAATATCGCAAAGAGGGTAAATTAATGTAATTAAATCTAGTCCTACAGAAGTTAAATACTATTTTATATATATAGAACCTTGCAAATAGAAAAAGTATATCAGCTCAGCTACATTCCAAGAATATTATATATTGGATCGAGAATGTAAATAGTGAATTTTTAAAAAGCGTATTCATCATAAAATCTTTCTCGGAATGAATCGTTCAATTCGTTAAATTTAATTTTTGGCCGGTCCTATGATGTTCCCTGAAATAAAATTTTATTCCGCCATCTTCGGGAAATAACGTCCACGCCCGTAGGAGTACTAAGAAGATCGTCGACGTACTTCCGCCTCGTCGACGCCGGAAGCGCTCTCCTGACCGGCGAATAAATTTCATATCTTGAGCATCTTGTTTGGCCCGCGGTGTTGCCTTCTCACGATGTTTACACCCATGAACGACCCTACACGAGATTAACCGTCCCTTATGAAATCTTGGACCTTTGGGAATTCGTGTTTTTACCGCTCTGTATACAAGCAAAGTGGGCTGTAGCCTTAGGTGACCAGGCCTACCGGAAAATCTTGCCTTTTCCCTCCATGGTCCGCATATTTATGTCAGATTTCTTATTTTACGCCCAACACTTCGGATAGCATTGAAAAAGGGACTTCGCATTACAAACCAGAGATTTGTCGGTGAATAAAACATTTCGGTCCTCGATATTTTTATTTTCGACGTTAATGTATTAATAAAAATGAGAAATACTTGTGCTGAAAAGGCAGACGTGCATTCAGTCTCTAAAAACCACAAAGAAATAAAAATATCTTCAGAAAACTAGATATTTCTCAATTTGAAATTGAGACCTAGTAGGGAAATTGGAACTGTTTTTCTATCTCATCATTTGATAATTTCATTACAGAAAACTACTGATTTATAATACAGAAGTCTCAATTTAGTCGACTTGGCTAACATATCATATTTTTTTGCTAGTTTTTAAAAACCACTTTTATTGAATTGGCTCTTTGTTTCAATTCAATCACTGTTAAGATTTTACAGATATTATGTATTCGAACCGAAGCATATTTCCAATAAATCATCAGACGATAATTCTTCTTAAATGAGTCTTAAGGATGCTTGTACAAATATAAACATCTTGTAGTTGCATTGCACCAAGAATCTGCGCCTTTCGGACAGTGTGAATGCTGAGGGGCTTCATCAGTCGAAATTTTGTGATAGTATGTGGCCCAAATAGTATTTATCATATTTTTTATTAAGTCAGGATATCGGCGGATAACTAAACCATAATAATTAGATAAATCTCTTATTAATTTATTAGTTAGCTGTTCAGTTTTCGAAGGACTTCGCACAGAAATCGTTCTTTTTGTGCCCCTACTATCCACTTCCTTATTCACATATGTTTTTAAATTTATGTTTATTTTTTTAAACTTAATTTGCTCCCTTTGTAGAAAAAATATAAGAGATTTCTAACAGGAACCTCTGATTTGCAAACAAAAGCAGATATAGGGCAAGACTGCGACCGCAGCGGTCTCAGAGCCGTTGGGGCGCAATCTGGATGGAATGATTACTTCGAGCGCATTTCACAAATTAGCTATAAAACATTGAAATAATCCAAATTTCTTCACCAAGATTATATATTATATAACATTCTTAGAGATACGTACTTTCAAAAAGTGGAATTAAAAAAAAACGTTTTTTTTTTGGGGTGATAAAGTGAGATGACCTGTTAAGTCTAGTATTATTTTTAGAGACAATTTAAATTTTTACATTTATGTTTTTTTACGACTTTTGGTTTCTCTTTCAAGATATAAAAATAATTAAAAAAACTAAATATCTCAAATTTTTGTATAATCATTTAATTTGATCTAATTGATCAAATCAAACAAGATGTATGCATCATGTGTAGAATAAAATCTATCCTTAATGAAAAATTGTCTCAAATCTCAGATAATTAAGTCTTGCATATATTTAATGATTTATTTTATTGCCCAAAGCAATATGATGTGTTTTATTATTATCTTTGTTTTTAAGCATTCTTCGTATATTTTTTTCTCAAATACTTTGTTAAATGTCTTCCTCGTTCAAGCATGTTCGTTATTTGTCAATTTGTATAATTTACGACGTTTATAATTTCACGTCTCGCATCCCCTAATTGAAAAGCAATTCCCGCAATAATAATAATCTTTCAATTAAATTGGCAGTCGAAATTTAACGAGCGCCGTTCAAGCAAAAATTCGCTCCACAATACAATGTTGTCTTTCATTTACCGGTTGGTTCGTTTTTCTCGACTTTCTGGGCTATTATTGAAGCTTGGCAATTTTCAAACTTTGTAATAAATTTATTTTTTTGTGCAAGCCTTTTGGCGAGGATTCACGGTCGAAAATTATGATCGAAAACATTTTCGTTTAGCAGCGGGCGAAAGATTTCTTCGCCTCTTTAAAAGCCTAAAAGAAATTCCTAGAAGATGTTAACCATCGCCTAAAGCAAATCGTCTTTCTTAATTCGTCTGAAAGTATTTTCGTAGACGTTTTACGTCTGGGAGGGACAACACATCTCATTATCTATATGTTTACATAAACAACTATTCACAAAGAAGAGATTACTCGAGCGAATAGAGGCTGCTACGATATTCATTCGTGTTTGACGTCATTTCATCTGGAATTAATTTATTTTTAAACGATAAAAATCAGTTCAAGTACTTCAATATCTACCGTTTTACACTCACAATTACACTCACGTTACATCAATACAGCATTATTTATTAGGTGGAAATATATTATTTCATTGCATAATAATTTTAAAAACTAAATATAAATAGTCATTTAGAAATCAAAATTGAACGCCCATCAACGTCCAACCATTGACTTTATAAATAAAATGAAGAAATTTCCAGTTTCCTTCGTTGGACGTAACATTCGTCGGTATAATGACGTACGTCCACATTCTGCGCTTATTGCATTCCGCACATCACTTGCTTTTAGCTCTCTCAACATCCTTTCTGCAATTTTACATCAATCCCTCGTATGTTAACTTGTCATCTATTCAACTCGACCACAACTATTTTCATTAATTTTCGAAGTTGTATCTTGGTCTGTTGTTTGGTTCTGGTTTTGATATTATCTTCGTTATAATATATATATACATTCGGTTTTATTTTTACATTCATTTAATAAAATGATACCTGAAATTGAAGATAGATTTAAACTCATATTAAAAATAATATACTTGATGTTAATCTTAATGTTCAAAAGACAAACATTACATTGAATTTCCTAAGCATATTTTCTTTTTAGTCGAGAATAAATAAAACTGTACTATTTGTACTGTAGATTTTGAATTAATTATGTTGAATTTATTTTACCTTTTAGAGTAAGAGTATATTAATTAAATAAGTTATGCTGATAATTTTTATAGCTTAAATTAATTAATTATATTTTATAAATTGTTGTTTAAAAGTTTGTTTCCTTAAGTTTTTACAAGAACTTAAATTTATTTTGTAACACTTGAAAATTATTAAAATATTGTTACAGCACAGGGCCGTATTTTCTCTTTTGCTCCCTGGTTATTCTTGGCGAATTTTTCTTTGGACATTTTTTTTCCTTATGCGGCTTTGATTGTGTTCCATTAACTTTTTGACTTATTTCGCTGGTACTTAATGGATCGTCATGAAGAAACAATAACTTGAAAGGTCGTTGAAATTGTCTTCGACAGAAAACCTTCCTGTATTTAATGTTTGGTCTCGAGGCGTTCTTAGAACGTAAATTGTCTATTTATCATTTAGAGTGTAATCGAAAGGGACGTATTTCCTAAAAGGGACAACTTTCGCTCGAATTCCCTTCAAGCCGTTTCCTGGATGCGTTCAAAACAGATGTCTAATACCAAAAACAGGAAGACGGATGGGGCCATTTACGATGTTTACTGACGTTGTCGTTGGGGAACCGACATTTTATGGTGCCACATGCAGTACCTAGAGCCGTGAAAGAATGATAAGAATCTTATTTTTCAGGGATGATGGAAGACAGCCAAAATTGAAAGGTGGATAGAATGTCTCGTGAGTTCATTTGAGAAAAACTCAATTTTATATACACTATCTAATTTTCTGATACAAAATGTACTCGTATCTATTAGCTTAATATACTGAATAATTATTGATGTAATTCTGAATTGGATGTCAGCAATTGATTCAATATCAAACGACAAACTATATTATCACAAATACAAGATGTCCTGAAACAGTATCAACCTTCATGTCATGTCAAACAGCGAGTCATTGTCATATTCTCCAATTGAATTTCTGTGCTACAATACGTTATTACAAACATATGAGTTTGATATTGTATCTCAAAATTACGCATTTACTCAATTCGGAATATAATAACCATTGACATAGTTCTTATAAATTGTCCTAATTTTAAAACGAAATGAATCAAAATAATCGAAATCGTCGACAACCCTTAATCTTGTAGATGTCTTCCCAGGCAACCCTTTTGTCTACAAATATGTCGTTATTAAATAAAAGTGTTTCACTTTATTTCGTGCTCGGGTAAATTATATACACTTTATTTTGAAACTTTCTACGGTGAACTGAAGAAAATAAAAAGTTCGGGAAATCGTCGATTATCATCGATTATACTTTGTGTTTCCATTTTGCCAAATGTAAATATCGCGTTAATTCTACAAAATCTATCACAGGATTCCATTATCGGCACAATGATCTTCGGTAGAAGGAAACTTTTTTCCGGAGATGTTAAAATGTATTTATTCTTACTTTTCGAAGTTTTTATTGTATATATTGAAGAAAGATCTATATGTTACTGATTTGTAAGATCAAGCTGATATTAGATATAAGGATAAGTGATACAAATATCGATGAATTTGTCTTCAACGTTCCAGGTAAATGGATGTGAAATTTTAACATTACATATAAATATATTTTTTAGATTTTTCCATATTGTGATTATTTTAATTTTAAAATATACAATATAAGATTATTTAAGAATACACTAATGAAAGTGGATGTTCTATGGATGTTGTCTTTCAGAATTTATCTATGACTTGCACTCATTCCGTTTGCATTGTTCTCGTTATATCACTGTGTCTTTTAAGAAATGTTCACCTTGCATTTCCGTTGCCCTGATAATACGACTACTGTCTACCGAATCTGCTGCTTGACGGATGATACTTCTCGTCTTAAGGAACGTTCAGCTGAGAATGGCTTTTCAGTAAATTGAATGGAGCTATTTCTCTTACGGCTCCGAGGATGATAAATGATCTGACCGCTTTTTTGTTTCGGAACAACTTTAAAGCAGATGTGTCGGGTGGTGTTTTTTCTTTGCACAAAGGTGAAAAATTTGGATATCCGAAAGCTTTACGGCCTTTTAAAGAAACATTTGTGCTCGAAAGTCCAACATTAATCATCGCCGCGGGAGCGATATATAATGTTGACGCATTAATTCTACCGAAATAAATATGTTTTGCTCGCGGAATATTTTGACATCCACACCTATTGTTTTTAAATAAAAAATATTCCCACGGATGAAAATCAAAATTATTTTTCCCGACTCTCATCCTGGAGATAGCGAAATAGCGTGACCATGAATGAAATTTTTCCCCCTTTAAGTATCTTTTAGTCCCCGCGTTCTTATGGCTGTTTTTTGCCATTTTACATCATATGGATGAATTCTGCACGTGAAAAAAAAACTAGCGAATATATTTCTTCCGAATCCCATCAATTCGAATCGCTACAGATTTTTTTTACCCAAAGCGTTTCACATATCGAGGGAATATTAGATTCATGTATTGGCAAGGTTAGAGCATATTTCTTGTAGTGCTTGATTTTTCTTAAAGTAAAAAGAGAACCAGCGGAATCAAACGTCTTGGTTTTTCTACATATATATGTATAATATAACATTACTACTATATTTCTTTTATTTTAAGTTTGATTACTTTTTCCAGAATACTTTTTGGCCATTTAATTAATATAATTTATGCTTCTATAAACATTTTTTAGATCGATTTGTTTCATACTAGTAAAAGATTTTGTTAATGATTGATTTTTAGAAATTTTGCAAAAATAAATTTTAAACAAAAAAGTTTCACAGTGGCTTTATTTCTTTTAACAATTATGATTCGCATATAATTTTGCATACTTTTGCGCTGTGCTTAAAAGGCAAAATTAAAATCAGGGTAACCGTGTTATTAACGTTTGAATCATTCAGATTACATTCCCGTTAAACATGTTGATATTATTTATATTCTCATTCGTATTCATTTCAGTACGGATGAATAATTTTTCTTTGTGCTTTGATAAAGAAGAAAATTGGTATATGATTAATACATGTAGAAGAATTTATGATTTGACGAACGAGGAATCCTATTACCAGAAATGTTACTTTGTTCTTACTCATGATAAAAATTCAGTTTTATTATATTTTATATAAATTATTTAAGTGCTGTTATATATTGCGATATATATGCAATATATTGCAATCTAATGAGATTTACGTCTTCTCCAGCTCTATAAATATTTTTATCCTATCAAAGTAGAAATTAATTAATTATTCTCTTATGAAAACAAGCTTAAATTGTCGATTAATTTATTGCTGGAAATACTTGCGTGATAAAATAATTTTCCCTTGAAAATAAACGGGTATTATTTGAATAAAATAAAAGGGTGTTTTTCTTGTGTTGTGATTTTGTCATATCTGTATAAATAAGTCTCCTCTTAATGATAATGTCACGTTTAGTGACTCCTCGGAATAGAATCGTTCCCGACAGAGATTCTTGAGGATCAAATACTTTCAGCCTTTCTGTATTTGCTCTCCTTCTAAAGGATTGTCTGCTTACTAGGGCCTCTGTTTTCCGGCTGCCAGGCGAAATGAGTTCAATCCCACTTGATGGGGAAGGAGAGCACTGGGGATATACCAAATACTTCCCCTTATGGGGATTCTATCCTTCCGCAGCCTCCATGGAATTGATTTGGGAGATCTTTTAAGCGATACTTTTTTTGGCCAAATGAAAAGGGTCTATTGCAATTGTTTTCATTGATATAACGATCGCATCGGAAAACGATAGACCCTCGAGATAAATAAAGCAATCCACACGGGTCTGATTGGGAATGAATACATTCAATTTTATCAAATAATTACCAGCCCTAAAAATCTACATACTATACCCCATACAAAAACAAATCTTATTATTCAGTAAAATATATAAATAAAGTCATGCGAGCAGTGTTAAGAACTGGCGTTATTGTCTACTTATAAATGTCTTCATACGACAGTAACAATCTTGCTTTTTTTCTGTTCATTCCCCTAGAACAAGGATCTTTTACTCTGCCTGAATCTATTATTCCACTACAGTTTATTAATTAATGATAATTAATTATGTTTCTTTCATAGAAGATGATTATCTCGATGTTTATTTTGTTTAAAACCCAAAAATTCGGAATCAAATATTTAAAGATGATCAATTATTTAATTTAATTTACTTAAAACATGTTTGATTTTGTTGTATAATTTTGCGATGCACTGAGGATGGAGCATCAGAAATTTCAAAGTGTACTCTTCATCGAAGCATGACACAAGGATATGAATTTTTCAACCATATTTGCTCGGATGTCTACTTACGACGAGGTGAACCATGAGACTCTTTCCTGAATTCCTTATATTTCCTGAATTTTCATCTTTCATGCATCTTATTTCTGCATTCTTCTCACGCAAGCTGGTTGCGTCCCTTACGTATTCATTATTCAGTGCAGATTTGAAAATGATACTCCCCGCCTGAATAATCACAAGATATTGAATAATAATGTGAATTCCCTACGCGCATTCCACAATTTTCTCGTTTGTCTGTGTCTCATGGAATTCTTAAAAAATGCTCCCATTTTCCCCAACCGCCAAAAATGGGGGCGAGTTAAACACCAGTCGTAAATTTTAATATTTTATATACGCTTGTCAGGGGGGCTGCTTGATTTTAATTTTATAGTTAAAATGTGCGGACAGTGATCAAGGTCTTAATACGCGTTTTCAATCTGCGCCCTCAAATTTGAATATTTCGGTGTACACAAGTCGGACACATATAGGAAGCCCTTCAATTTACATTCGGGACACCAGCGCCGCAATTGAGCAAAATTTCCGAACAGCCTCCGTACGTGACCCGACTTCTTATAGGAGATTACAAGGCTTCGTCAGACTAGCAGAGCCTTTTTATCTTCGCCCTTTATTGCTCTGAAATGTAAGCCTTCCCACTTACACTTGTAATCGCGCCATACTTTCCAAATTTCCATTCTCTTGCTCAAAACGGAAGCGAATCATTTCCCAAATAAAAATATTGAAGAGCACCCGTGACGAATTTGATTATCCCTCAAATGAATTTGATTAACCTTTTTTCATATTTTACATGTCAATGCACCTTTTCAAATATCCTATGGGGGAAATATAACCGAATCGATTCGGATGTTCAAAGCTTTAAAAAAGAGATTTATAACATATGTACTATTGGGTTGGTGCAAAAATTAGGGCCGTTTTTTACATATACAATTAAACATTTTTTTTTTAGACTTGTAGTATTTATTTAATCAATTATATAATTTATATCTGTTCTTATAACCTTCTCTCATCTTTCTATCAACTTTTTAATATCATTAGTGTAAAATTCCGTGGATTTTGATGCGAAAAATGTAGTAAGGGATGTTTTTACCTGCTCTATTGTATCAACTTTTTTATCATTTAAAACATTTTGCAGTGATCGGAATAAATAAAAATCGGAAGGAGCAAGATCTGGAGAGCACGGTGGATGCTTGATAACATCCCAATTCAACTCATTTAGCTTGTGTTGGGTCATCAAAGTCTTACGTGGTCGCGCGTTGTCGTGATGAAACACTACCCCTTTTCTGTTTACCAATTCTGGTCTATTCTTTTGAAGAGCGATGTTCAATTTGGATAATTTCTGACAATATCGTTCTGCTGTAATTGTCTGATTAGGTTCCAAGAGTTCAAAATACACAATACCCTTACAATCCCACCAAACACAAAGCATAACTTTTTTTTGTGGATTTCGGCCTTCAAAGTTGTTAATGGGGCTTGTCCAGGTATAGCCCAATGTCTTTTTCTTGTCACGTTGTTGTACACGACCCATTTCTCATCTTCCGTTACCAAACGATGCAAAAAAGATTCACATTTTTGTCTCGCACTCAAAGTAACGCACGTTGAAACACTATCCAATAAATTGGCAGCTGACAATTGATTAGGTATCCAAACGTCGTACCGCGAAACCATCCCCATACGCTTCAAATGTCTTAATACGATTTTTTGGTTGACTCCCATCATCGTCGCGATCTCCCTGGTGGTTAGACGTGGATTGGTGTCAATTATGACTTTAAACTTGTCGTCATCAGACTTCAATGGCCGCCCGATATGTGGTTTATCAATTAGTGAAAAATCCCCAGATCGGAATTTTGTAAACCATTTTCGTACCTGTCGAACTTTGATGACATCTGTTCCATACACTTCGCAAATGTTTTTGGTTTTCACACTCGCGGTATTGTCTTTTCGGAATTCATAAAGTAAACAATGACGTAAATGCACTTTATCGACCGACATTTTGAAAAAATACAAGGGCTTTTCACTGTACTCTGGCCAGGTCAAAACCGAATAGAAAATAGAGGGAAAGCATCCTTTATACAATAGAATCATTTAAAAGAAGATCCTATTCATCATTTTTGAAGAAAAGTTTTTTTTACCTAGGATCATAAAAAACGGCCTTAACTTTTGCACCAACCCAATATATTCATAGAATATCTATAATTTTGTCATTTTTTTTATTGCAATAATTTTCATGGCTTTTAAATCAGGGATTGTGCTTTAGCAAATATTTTAATACAATCAATTTCAAGCAGTTTTTATTCTTAAATATGATTAAAATTCAAATATCATATTTTACATCGTCTTATATAAGAATTTGTAGCAATTTTAAAGCAAATGTAATATTGAACTGAAATATGTTGATGAGAACACTCTCTTGGAATTTGGTGGAATTTGCATGCATTACACGAGGAGCCGAAATTGACACCATAACTTCAATTTTCGGCGACAGTTTGCTACGTGGCAAATTAGGATATTCAGTTAACTCCTTTGGATCTCATTATGGCTTATTTAATTTAGATTACGAACAGTTTTATTAAGTGCAAACATTGGCTTTGAATCTGCGTATATCGATGCGCGCACTAGGCAAAATCTTGATTGGCTATTTATATTATGCGGACTAATTTTTAATGGGAAAGGCTAATGCCGTTTGAGCCACCGAGGTCCTGGCTCATGGCAGTCTGCGTCGCTAAATCTGCACATAAACGTCGAAAGCGCTTAATTAAGTGAAGCAGGAGGACGCAAGAAGGAGCAGGAAAGGACCCAAAGTTGGCCTACGTCGGAGAGAAACACCAACACCACTTGTATACAAGACGTAATTAAGACGGGCTTAATTTAGTACGATTTAGGCCTTGCGGCTTTAGATACAACATATTTATGAGTCTGGTGTCCTGTGGACACAGGGTCCTTCTGCGGCTTATAAATTGATACGCAAGCTCTAGCGGCATATAGGGGATTTGCAGAATGAGCCGGTTTGCAGCATGGGATTTATCGTTAGATTTGTAGACCGTTAAGCTAATGAATCGAGAATTGATTGTGTATTTTACATACGAATCGAATATAATTTAGTGCCGAATGACCCATTAGTTACTCGAAAATTTCGCACAGTGGGCTGTAAATTATCGGTACGTTTATTTGTGTCTTTTGACCCGTTGCCAAAAACCCGCTCCTGCCGAAAATGCTACATTGTTAATTCGCCGTCGACATACATTCGCAATTTGAGGCTTTCCTCGCTAAACTGCGCCCTTGAAAGCCTACAAGTCAATAGGGATTGTTTAATTAAGCCTAAAAATTAATTACTTGAAAATTTCGATTTTAGCCAGCGTCTTCAATATTCCGTCTCATCACGCTAATTTGATCTGTCCCTTAATTGGATTCATGGAAATACCTTAATTAAGCGAAATTAAAAAGGACGCTTATAGAAAAGTGATTAATAAAATTTTATAGGACGCGCCACCCGTGAGGTCCTAAAGTTTTTCATTCGCACCTATCCCTTGGTCCCGTCTAAAAATATATTCCTTTTGTCTTGCGGAAAAGAAGGGCCTTAAAAATTTTGATATGCTTTTAATGTTGTATAGCCCGATACAAATATTAAACTTATGTCTTAAATCAGCGTTAAATTTTGCTTGTAGATATATTTGCTTGTATCTTTATATTCTTCAAATATAATATTCTCTCAGATGATTGACAAACTTCTCAACGGTTCCATCTCTGTTGCTACTATTCGGAAACTGATACTATTTGTTCAAAATATTATAATTCTTATTTATGCAATGTAATAATTTCACCCTCATTCTATATTAAGCCTCATACTTGGAAACAAATTTAAACGTAAAATTAATAATAAAAGACATATCTGCTGCGTAGATATTTTTCACTTCTAAAGCTGTATTTATATATGACAAGTAATTCGATAATATAACAATGATATATACCGTTACCATACGGTTATGTTCGTTTTTAAATGACTTATTCGCGGATTTGTTTGATTTCATAAAGATATTTGTGCGTACGGATAATCAATGCATATAATAATTTAATTTCAATTAATCTTATTCTTTCTATTTCATAGTTATGACAAGGCTTTCGTGTTAGTTTAAATCTGTTTTATTTGTATTTTCCTTGCTTATGGAAACGATCCTATTTGCATTAAATGAAGATCCTTTCCTCGCATCTTCTTCACCCACGTTATCATACATTTTCTCGATGGCAGTGCACGCTTAGAAGATTTGACCTTAGGATTATTTGTTTTCTTTACGGTTATAGACCGTCAAAATGGGGTTAAATCCCACTCTCCCTCGGGGTCTGATAAACACCCCGTTCGCCAATAGGAATCGTTTGTTTTTGTGACCCACTTATTTTTGTTGGTGTAGAGAGTTTATGTGGATGTATGAAATAATGTATTCTCGGATATATATGATATTTAATGTGTGTCTGTCTGTTCATCACTTAATTCTACGTCGTTTTGAGTGATCTAAATTAGATTTGGCATATTTACTCTTCAGGAATCTGCGCAATGTATAAACGTTTTTATTTTTTGCGAACTCATGCTTAAATTCGTCAAAAAATCATATTTATTTTAAAATTTAAACAACCCAAAACCAGGCGATATAGCTAAATATGTAAGAATCACTATGATTTGTCTTAATTTTTTCGATGAAAAAGTTTTTCACTTATTTTTCGCTTTATCAATTAATAGCCCCATCAGCCATGAAGGTTTGCCTATTTTAATACATTTGTTGAACTTGGTGGCAATCCATTCATCCATTAACGAAATGTTTGAAAGAAGAAGACATAAAATACTGATAATTTGGCCTTTTTTGCGTTCGAGTCAAGCGAAATTGTATGAAACGAAATCTTGATCACTTTTCACGTCGTTTTTATATCTGAAATGGTGTTCAATGTTCTATTACAATAAAAATGCTTAGATGTATTTGCACTCGCATTTTACAAGGTTCTTTTGAATTTTCGTCTTCTTCCTCGATCGTTCCTTTTTATAGACGCTCGCAAGTACCTTCATGAATCCAAATTGGCTTGGACCGCCATTTACAATTTACATAATTTTCGTCGTTTCGGCTACACGGATTTCATTCTATGGAAGTACCTCGAAAAATGGCTACAATCGTCCTTTTCATTCCGACAAGAACTTTTCGGACAATTTTTTTTTATTGTCTCTCATCAAAAGACTTCTTAATCAAAAGTTAATTAATAATATTCTAATTTGTGTTTTTTTGCTTGTTCCAGGTATGTACTTTTTGTCTTCGAATTTGCTGATGGTTTGAAATGTTGAGTTTGTGAGTATAAATTAATTTAAGATTGAAATTATTTAAAATTCCAATATCTGCCGACGCTTCCAAGAATCAATCAATGTCTTCCTTTCGGTAAATTACATTATTCTCTCCTGACAAATATAAAAAGTTATTTTATCATCTTCAGCACCATCCCCGAAATATTTTTTAATCAATCTTTATTCAAATATGATATTATGATTGATGACGTTCTTAATCAATTTAAAGGCCATCAGCTTATTGAATCGACCCAGTTTTTCGGCACACCCGACTTATCAAGCGAAAACACGCATTGAGCTTTTTTAATAGAACAAAAAACGATGGATGGGGATTCTATGGGGATATTTCGGCTGTCACATTCGAAATGGGGCTCGTCTTTTTCACCTGAGGATAAAAGCAAAGCAAATATATGAAGCTGAATTCAATCAGAGTCCCGTTACATTTCACGGTCCGTTACCAAACGGGCTATCATTGCGTGCTCATAGCGCCTAATAGCCTCGCCTCGGTTTCCTGGGAAAATTCACTTCCTATAAGGAAATGGAAAATCGACGATCTTCCGTCGTGTTCGACACTAATCAATTGGATTTGCGAAATGGAACGGATTTAAAAAATATATTTTTAAACTGCCGCGAGCGAACGAAAAATCATTTATTCTTCATACGCATTTACTCTACGTAAATAAATACAATTTAATTCAAAGATAACAAAATGCGAAGCAACATTTCGTTTATTCTTAAAATATATATTTGGGGACCAAAAACTAATCATTTTATATTGTTTTCAATATGTATATCATATCACTTGTGTCATTTTCTATCGCCTTTTGCAACTATTTGAACACTATCTGATTTTTATCATTTAAACGCCAATAATCTATTATTAAGTTTGTATTTTCAAGGAAGCCACATTTATGAAATTATTTCAATCTATATGTATTATATATCAGATCAGTCCTAAATAGGGAATCAGATCCCGGGATCCCGGACAGTTTTAGGTACTTAAGAATCCCGGGATTAGAAAACGTAATCCCGAAAATCCCGGGATTGAATTTTTTATTTAACAGAAATCATACACCTCACCAGCACGATGAAGGCTACTAAATCGAGACATTTCAGCCGAAATCTGGACGCTCGGAAACAGTGGCGTTACTACTAATCGACGAGCCTAGGCGACGCCTAGGGGCAGCAACTGTCTAATCTATGTATACATATACATATGTATACGTACATGTATGTTTTTCAAATTGTTATATTTACCTTCCCCACCGGTGATGTATTTACTACACCTCGACGAATAATGGGAATATCGATATGAAATATAATAGATACGGGGTTCAGATTTTTTGTATTCCTCCGTAATATAATTACGAATCATATCAAAGTATTATAGTATATAAGTATTCATCTGCAGCGACGGAAATAAATAATTTGTCGGGAAATCGGGAATTTTGCGAGTTTTAGTCCGTGTCTCAGCAGAAAAGAATTTTATCAGTCACATTGATGGTGTTATACGAAAATGAGGGCTCAAGCGATCATTAACTCGAACTAGCATTTAAATATCTGATGATGATACTCCAACGAGTGTGGAAGCTGAGCGTGCATTTTCAGCAGCAAGTTGTCTGACTTCCAAAATCAGATCCAGACTAAATGACGAAACACTAATGTCTAATGTTAATGTTACTTCGGGCATATTTTCAAAATAATATTTGAATTTTTTAGTGTTTTATTTATCTATTTTTTAATTGTATTTTTATCTTTTCTTAAATAAATTCTTTGGCCTTCAAGTGATTTTTATATTGAACAAATGGATTTATTAGCAATTTTTGATCAAATTCATCAAGGTAATTTCTTAAAATATTGAAAATCCCAATCCCGGGATCTCGGGACTGGTCCCGGGATTGTCTAATGAAATCCCGGGATCGAAATTTTGGCTCGGGATTGGATTCCCTAGTCCTAAAGTTCGTGTGAATTTTTGGGAAAATTTTAAATAATGTAAATAAAACACAATTAAATATTTAACATTAGATAACATTAGAATTTCAACAATTTTTAAGTTATTATTTAATAAAACACTATTATTTTTTACCAAAGTTGTACATATTATACAGAGGAATTATATTTTATAGTTCATAATTAGATAATGTATGGTTCCTTTGTATCTCCAGCAGATAGGCGAAACACTACGAAGAATCATAAAAACCAACATTTCTTTCCAAATGCTGTCCTAAACACGATACATAAAATAAAATCACATGATTTTAAATATGAGTAGGGGAAAAAATGTAGAAACAAAATGTCGAGTCAGACTCGACATAGGACCGCAAAGAGACCCATAGAAAATCGATAATCAATACAAACGTGCTATGTTATATTTTTTTTAATTTTCGTGTGGCGAATGAAAGGCTCATTGTGGATTAAGAGCCACAATTAACAGTAGATCAAATCGTAGAAAGGATGGATTCATATCATGGAACAGTTTTTTGCCATTTCAAGGAGATTGGGAGCGTATCCAATCTGAGAAAGTGGGTACCGCATGAGTTATCCAAATCCAATTACCAGCAACGAATAAACATCTAAAATTCTCTTTTATCGCGCTTCGAAAGACTGACATTTTTTGACTGTTTGGTAACGAATGACGAAAAATGGATTATTTATTATAACGTCACAAGAAAAAGAACGTGAATAGATAAAGATAGGCAGTCAATTCCAACAGTAAAGGTATCTTTACATCCTAAAAATAAACTTTTAAGTGTTTGGTGGGATATGTATCGTGTGATTTATTATGAACAGTTAGAACCAAATCAAACCGTTAATGCAGATGTTTACATTGTCGTTTAAACTTAGAATTGATTAAAAACGCCCGCGATGGATGAGTATTAACCGTTTCATGAGTACTCACGGAAATATCCGTTTTGACCTTCACTATTCAGAAAGGGCACTCTTGTGCATTGAAGCTCCGAGGCGGACAGAGACAGAGAGAACTTAGCATAGTTCGAGAGACTGAGACGGATAGCTTCTTCATATGCATCGCATGATTGTATAGATCGTTAAGCCCAAATTTATCGACTTATAATGATTTCGATTTCAAGTGTGTTATTTGTTTACGCAAAGAAACGACCGAATATTGTGTTATCGAGAGTGTTTGTTTATCTTCTCTGCGTGTTGAATGAGTCTTTGTTCAATTATCATTTTCTTCTAAAGGAGGAGCAAATGAATCCATTTTTTGTGCATTGTTTATGTAAAGAAATGACGTGGTCTTGTATTCACTATCAAGTGTTCATTTAGAATTGACTCTGCCTCGAATTGAATATTGTCTTACGTTGATTAGGAGCTGACAGAAAGTAATCGGCGTAAACCGATTATGACATCAACGACTTCATCGATTTTAAATTTGCTCACTAACAAGAAGGTTAAGAAAGTTGTTTCTTCGTGATAACGCTAGACCGCATACAACTCAACTCAAATATAAAAGGCTTTCACATATCCTTCGGCAAGGATCTAGAACAAGAGTGGAAGAAATCCAGTTAACTAAAATTAAAAATGCGAAAAAAAAAAACGAAAATGATACAAATTCACTCTTGATGACTTCTTCCACAATTTAAATTTAATAGTTTTTGAATTCTTACCGTCTTGCAAATAAAAGTGAAATACATTTTATGGCTTTGTATTTCAATAATATTTTATTTGTACAAATATATTTTTTTGCAATTATCTCTGCGAATGTAATATAATCAACGCTTTTATTGAACTCGAAAGCCGCCCTCGTGGCGCCATCATAAAATTTTATCCGTCTATTTTATTATCGGGGTTGCAAATTTTAGGATAAAAGTTAAGCGTAATTGAGTACTTTCATCAAACTTTAATAAAACTTATGACTCGGATTGATTATTTTTCTGGGGCAGACATCAATATTTTTCAGCGGCTCTCCGCTCATCCTACGCCTTTAATCGTTGTTTATAAATCGATGCTTAAATACACATTTAATGGCGATGCCAAATTTTTATTCGAGAATCAATTTAGGCGTACTCATCGCCAGCGTCACGTAGGCAGTAAAGGGGTGATTTGTCGGGTTGTTAAATAATAAAAGATAAAACTCCCTTTTGTGTTGGAAAGCCGGAGCTTTAAATTTCGGACGTTTTATCGGTTTCGAATTTTTGTTTTATTCGTTCGACTTTTTTTTGTTCTAAATTAGATTTCTCGCCAATTCGCCGTATTTCGCTCTAAATTCGATTTATTTCTTATGTATTCGTCAATGTGCCGATTTTATCATTCTCTTTGCACCCCCGGGCTACGATTAAGCGCTCGGGCGGGTATAAGGAGGAGAAATCGGCGTCCCGGTCGAATTCGATACGGGAATTTCGTCCCCGAATATTCCGGCCCGATGGGCTAAATTTCGTTCGTGGGATTCGTCCTTCGTGTATGCGATAATTTGTTTTCGTACCCACTGATTGAAACGTATTTCTGATCGCCTTCGAATTGATTTCACTCGATACTCTTCGGTGTATGTTTTTAATAAGAGGCTATCGTGTTTCCTATTATCTATAATACGGGCTACGTTTCTTGCGAATACGAAGCGCCCCGGGCGTATCAAATTTCATCAAAATATTCAAAAATATCATATATACCTCGCCGTATTTTCTGCTGATTAGGGTGCTTGATGATAAACTCTTCAGCGATGGTGAATAAAACCCGGCGGAAGCATGTTTAATGGCCGAACGTAATGGTGCTTAATTATATATTTTATCACATAAAACATGTATTCTAAAGTGACATTATGTAGTTAAATGATCAAAGCATTTTCTATAAATACACATAGGGACTCTCGTGACATTTTGTAATATTTCATCATCGATTGAAGCGAGGACCTTTTGCGTTGTGTACATCCAAATTGATCTTAATCTCACTACAAGATATATAATATATCGTTAAAATACTATTCCATTTTCATATATAAAGTCCGTCAATAGCAATTTAAAATGTTATCCAATTATTTTAGAGTTATTTAGAAACATTTTTCAATACATGAAGCGTTTAATCTGCTCTTTGATGCACATTTTTCAGCATATTTTTGTGATATATTTATGTACTAATTTCATTCCATTCTCTAAAAATACATGCAGGATAACGATTATCGACGGTTGTTATAACCAAAATCATCATTCATTTTCTCGTGATATTTTCAAATTTGTGATAGACTTTCTTTTTAGCTGAATATTTAATTGCAAAACAATACAAAACGAAACGAAGCTCATAAGTATAATACAGCCTTATTTCCTATAAAAATTACATATGCCTTTCCTGAATTTCTCTTGATGATACAATATAATGTCTTTTCCTTAAGTCTCTTTGGTAAAGATGCTTTTAGATTTTATAATTAGCGTTTATAAAGCCTATTTAATTTTGATAATGATACTAATGTCTTGCTTACTCGTTCCAAGGATATTTCTTCAGGACTTTTGCAAAAATTTTTACAGAAAAAATTTTCGCATTTTTCCAATTTCTTAACTGCAAGCTCATTTAACCCTCAAGGTTTTTGAAACATCTGTTAGGTTTTTAAATTATGTGTTAATAATTTTTCCTTTAATTTTTTTTCGTGCAGTAGGCAATTTCATTTTTAATAAGCATTCTTATATCGGAATCGCAAATATTACTTTTGCTCCCCGTCGATTGTCATCAATTAATTATATTCCATTTATTAAGGCAACACCCGAATAAAATGGACCATTTTATTTGCAGCCTTAAAATCAGAGTCATCCTTCCAAGTTTTAACATCTTTATTCAAAAACTGTGATGAGATACCAAGTATCTGGAAAAATCGTAAAGAGTTGCTAGTCACAAAGTCTTCTATGCTTTTTTCGGTGATGTGTTCGATATCATTACTTTTTTTTCGGATAATCTTCAACACCTTCGATTCTTAAGTGCATCTACCATATTTTGCTTGGTTGGTGACTTTGGTCATTGTTTGGTTTATATTTTTAAAAGATACCAGCTCTTTTAATAATTGTAAGTCGTTTCTTTGTGCTGAATATCCGACAAGGGCTTTTTCATCCTTTTTCATCAGTTTAAACTGATGTTTGAATAAAAAAAAATCAAGTAACACATAGAATTAGGCATCCATTTAGCACGGTGAAGACTAGCAGGTCTCCTAAATGAAACTCCTTTTTTGAGAATTCCTCTCAAGTAAAAGATTCAGTAACTCTTTCTAGTCATCTGGAAGTAGATAAACTTGAAGTTATTTTTGAGCAAAATAAGTCCTATCTGTAGTAACATTTTCTATTATTTTTGAGGACTTGGTATCACAAATTACCGTTTTATAATCACTTTGATCAATTTTGTCCCAGTTCTTCTTAAACCTTTTAAACAATCGGATATCAGAAGCACTAGATGGACCGAGCGATTGACTCACTACAGCTTCTAATATAATTTCCATTATATGATGGCGACAAGCCAGGCAAAGCATATTTTTTTCCATTTTCTGCTCCAGGAGAACACCAGCTCCATTTCTCAAGTCGGTGTTTACAGCTGTAGTTTTAAAACATAAACTTAATTCTTCACCAACAGAAGGTAACTTTGATTGAAGCAGATTTGGCGTTGATTGGTCGATAAGCCAAATATTGGTTTTATTTTTAATTAATAAACTCCCGTCACTGCTTATGGACACCATGATAAGTTGAAACAAGTACGTATAATTGGGGAAACAAAAAGTGCGTTCTCTCGCTAATGACTGAATTTGGAAGAGCAGGGTAGGGCTCAATCTCAATACGTACCCACAGGAAGGAATTAAGAAAAGGGTGAAGGGTTGACTATAGTGAAATACTGAGCCTTTCTGCATGCTATTCCACTTCAAAATAGACTAACAAACGTACCAGAATCAATAAGTCAGATTAATAGTTAAGTGGCCTTATACATTTTTTCAAACTTTGACTTATGGTAGCGACCTCAAAAATATTATTTTTTTAAAATAAAAAACACGTATTCATTTTTTTAGGGCAGAAAATCATATATAAAATTAGGACCACCCTAATATATCCTTGACGTTTTTCTATTTACCCGTCAACGTTGTTATTATTTGTTTTATATAAAGTGAGCTAAATTTCTAATTTTAGACTTATTTATATTTTTTCTGGATACATTTTGTAGACTTTTTATAATAAATTGATATCTTTATCTTCTATCTTATGCATTTGAGTCTTCTATTTTCGTCACATAGATAATCAAATCGTTATTGAGCTCATTACGAATCACACGAATTATATAGAAATTGAATAAATAATTAAGTGGGAACTCTTGTAACCATTTTTTAAATTTATCAATACGATCGCTTAATGGGGAGAAAAGAACCATTCCGTTCGGGAATTAGATGCTAAATAAATAAATTAATTTCAATGGGATTCACTAGCAATTCCCATTTGTATCTTAGCAGCTTGCGGCATTGAACATTCTCGAAAGTCCATTTGCAATATGCATCGCCTTTAAGACTTATAATGAAATGCGGAAGTAAACAACTTGAATTTCCTTTGAAATTAAAACAATTCTTTGTAAAATTCAATATTTTATTACACTTTAATAGGTGTAGCTTTTAGTTGCATTAAATATTTTACGGTTGGGCTGAATGTACACCGTTTAGGGATCATGTTTAAAGGTTTTATATATTTTCAAATTTGATATTCATTGTAACCTGACGTTATTGATTCGTCAGGGATATTTTTATTATATGACAAATTTTGAGATGACAGGATTTTGGCCTTCTATGCGATTTAGTCCCTCGTCAAATATAAATTTTGTGATTTTTTGGCGTCCTACATATTTCATGGAATTTTTATATGTATTTAAACTTTTTTTCTTTTATACTATATGATATCCTTGATGATTAATATTCCTTCATCGTGCTGAAACAAAAGGAATTGGTTATTGATCTTTCTGTTATTCAATGTACGCATCCCATTGAGAGTGGGTTTTAAGGCCGAGTTTTGAATCCATTATTAGTGCATGGCGCTCATGAGCGAGAATCTACCCGGCTTAGTTGTTCTAATTATTGTCTTCTGACTGGGATTTGTCTGGAGCACGTAACTTTGCGGTATTAATTACTTAATACAATTTGGTTCTTGCATTAGTGTCGATGTTCACTATTCCCACTTCATTGAATATTCAGTTACCACGAGGTTACGCACGTGTGGCCACACAAGGGAGCCGAGAAGCCTTCGCACAGATTTAATTACAAGTAATTATGTCGCAAGTTGCGACACCATGGCGCCATTGCCATCTTATCTACTTTGAAGCCAACCTTCTTGCTGACCCTGCTCCGGAAAGTGAAATTGCCCCGCCGAAGAAATATGGCCGTCTAAACAAACGCCGCTTTGTCTACGCGTCGTGGGGGTGGAATTCTATCGATCTTCAATTAATTCCACCGCTCCTTTCATTACAATCTCACACGGCCGCAATTTTAATGGAATATCATATTTTTGTTTTTGAATCATCCTATTCTTCTAAAAAGGTTAACGTCCCCAGGTAGGAGACTCTTAGGCTATCAAAGAGGTGAGTGAGACACGCCTGTAGCAATTTTCTCACAAAAGAGACCACGAGTTTCAGTTCTTTTCATCGTAGCTTTTTTCGTGTGAGAAGCGTCATGTGTGTTGCGTGTATAAGCCTTATCGCCCCGAAACTATTTTTTTTTACCTCAACCCTTATGAAAAATATAACTTTACATATTATACAAGACTTACGAAGATTAATAAAGCATTAATTTTTGAAATATATTCAGTCTATGGTGTCCATACATCACCAAGCCATATACATCCAACCTCTTTTTGTGCGATTTCAAAGTTATGCGGTTTTTTTAAAGCATTTTTTTCTTTATTTTTTAATTTCATTATCAAGAATCTTTACTTTTTCTAAATAAGTCATGGCTATTACTGTGCGATTTTTCGCACAAAAAAAAGTGTGCATAACACTAAACGTACTAAAATTTCATAAAAACGTAAACATAATGCGGGCGTAAGCTAGGGGTTTCCATACTTGTGCCCGCGGGCACATATGTGCCTATGTGAACCTATTAATATACCCCTGTATTGAAATAAAAATCTTAAAATAAAGAAAACAAACTCTCCGAACTCTATGTATTATCAATGCATCATACATCGAAAATTCGAGTAAATATTTTATTACATAGATTGTTGTAAAATTTAAAAAAGTTAGTAAAATAATAGTATAATATTCCATCATATATATATTTTTTTAATGTATCATAGGACAAATACGCATTGAAATGATTTTTTCCATTCAAATTTATTAGTGATATAAAAATACAATACAATACAATACAAAAATGGGGGATATTAGAGTAATAATAGTTCCCTTTATTAGAAAAAAAGTCCATCGAATAAGAAGCTTTTTGATTTCGTGAGCATTTCGAATTTAAATAATATGATCGTAAATATATAATGGTGTTATTTAATCATCAATGTTTTCAATTGTTAAGATCTAAAATGGCGGCGAAATTTAATATTTAATAATCTGGATTTGAACTATTTGATGCAGATAATTAATATGGCTAATAATTATTATTTGCCCCATTCTTTTTATTCAAATACTTTGATTTTTAAAAAATCAATTTTGTGTGAAAAATATTTGATCTCAGGGTCATCACCCTGGAAAATCTGAACTTAACTCCGAGGACGATTCCACTGTTTGCTTAATCGCAAAGTCAAAATGCTCCATTGGACGATGTGACATTTTTCCGATATTTTTCTATCCAATTCTTTGACGACAAATTTATTATCATCGCCATCTCTATTAACATTCTCGTTTGGTTACTTTTTTCAATCTATTTTTTAAAACGCCGTTTGCCAATTGAATTGCTCATATTATATCTTTGCATAAGTTTGAATATGTCTGTCGCTATGTCTGTTATAATGTACGGTATTTTCAGCTCAAATTTATGCGTATTTAAGCTTTGCAGCTATGAAATAAAGGCGAAACAATTTTTTTCAGCCTTTACGTACATTGTATCCTTGTACTTGCTCGTTTTCATTATAATAAAGCAGATGGAACTGACTCTCAAAGAAAAAACAACTGAACCACTCAGACGTACTCGCCTCCGGGTCCTCTTCCCGATGAAAGGCCAGACTATTTTGTATACAAAGTCTCTGGTTTTATTTATTCAGTGAATTGCGGAGTGCCTCATTCGGTTACCTTCACTCCGAGAATTTAAATAAAGTCGTCAAAAACGTCCGCAAAAAAGAAATAGAACTGAATGAATCGTTTAATGATGCACATTTGAAGAACCGAGGCCCGGAGCTCTTCGCAGAAAATTTGGCATATAGGGTACTTCATGATGAATGGGCCATCGCGGAATTAAGTAGCACTATCGTCTGCTTCTAATGGAGCATTTAAGCGACGATAATCTTCCATTATAAATCTCGAGTGATCTCGTCTGGGTTTTGTTCTTTTTCGTTCCTCGACCACGGCTCGTTGACTCTCGTTCATTATGCCTGTTAATGAAAGGCTCTGCTCTCTTCATCTTTTTTCATGCGAGATTCTTGTACTTCCGGACTACAGAGAAAAACTTTCCCGGCTGGCTTGGCATTTTTATTCGCTGTAATCTTTTTTCCTGCCGGCTTTACTCTAAAGGCGAAATTTTCATTCAATCCTGAATGATATAATAATTACGTATTAAGTGTGCAATGGAGGATGAAAGAGTCTTCTGCGATACAAACCTTCAATGGAAAGTTCATTTTATTTAACACCCATTGAAAACATTTCTTTATTAGATTATAAATATATATATATATACATTAATTTTAATGTGATTAATTCTGCTATTTCGTTATGCTTAAAATTGGGGAAAACATCAATTATACCGGTTTTTTCATGGGCACTCTGAAATGAGCCTCCTTCCTCCAATCGTCCAAGCTCAGACTTCAGCGTCCATATTATTTTGATCCAACCAGGCTTTTGAGGTCTTCCGATGGGACTGCTGTTCTTCAAGCTCCGTGTTAAAAGTCCCACCCAGTAAATATGCTTCTATCTACATGTCCACGACCTCCCAATTCGATCTCATTGTCTCGGTACCAAAGAGCATAAAGAAAAAAATACATTCAAAATCTATTTTTAGGTTAATTTACAATAAAACAAATTTATTAAGATAAATCGACCTTATAATGCAGTATGATTTTTATTATAATACATTTTATAGGTTTTTTCTGAAAACAAGCATTTTTATGTTGTTGCGTTTTTAACTCTTCGCTGTCGGATCGGACGCGCCTATGCGCCTCTAATCTTAGTCGGAAGAATCTTGATAATAAGGACAGAGTCGCCTTAAATATCGACAGGGCTCCGCAGCCTCGACTCGAACTCGCAGCATACGACGGAATCCTTTATTTTACCTCCTACAGAGGGCGATTCTTGGTCTCCGATCGTTCATTCGACAATACCGAATAGGAGGAATCCTCAAAAAGAGAGTACCGCCAAAAATTAACAGGACCACTCCACAAGGCTCCCCAGAGAGAATATAATGTGTTCGTCCTGCAACCCTTAGAAAAGGCCTTAAACTGTTCATTTTACTAAAGTTCTTAATCGGATACTGAATTCTATAACACATATTTTTATATGGGTTTGATTAAATATTATACATTCGTTATTTATATAAAAATATATATTAAATATGAAGAGGGCTTCAATTTTGTGACATCGTTTTGAAGCTCTAAGTTGGCAATTTTGAATTGATTTTTAGTACAATTAAGAAACTATACAAGCACCCGGAGGTTTGAATAAATTATGGTTTATATTCGAGGTAATATTTTTCATTTGATTTATTCAGTCGATTTACACAAATGGAACATGGCACACATCCCAATGATCCACATAACGACATAATTTCGCGCCAAATTAGATAGTTTACACGGCTGTCAGCCATTTTGCATAGTAATGCCCTCAGGCAATTACATCGTAACTAGCTCATTTCGAATTCGATGTAACTGTCTATGAAAACACTATATTCCGGTACCGGGACGCAAAAGCTTTTACAGATTTTTTCCGCCTTCTCCGCCCCTGAAAGTTCGGTCGGGTTCGTTTTTTTACACGAGGATCCGTTAGGATTAAATGGGAAAAACAGGCGTAATTTAATCCGAGTTTCATCTTGTACGTAGAATAATTTATCGTTAATAACTTCCCTTCCACAATCCGAAATCCGCTAATTTAGGAATTCCGAGGTGCTTCTCTCCCCCAATTCTCCCGTTTCTCACCTCTTTCGTTACACTGAACTGGATTCAATGCTGAAACGAAAACTTATTTTTTGCTACTTATCAAGAGTTACGCCCTCGCTTGTAAAGCTTTTATTTTTTGAGAGTTTCAGCCCTTTTATTTCATCCGTAATTTTTATTATATCCAAATAATTTTGGATTGTTTTCATGTTCATACATATTTAACGGCAAAGCTGCTACCCTAAAGGCTTATTACTATTTTGAATACGTTCACTCATTTTTTTATTGAAATTATTTGAATAAATAAAATATTACCTTATTGTGTTTTCAATTTGTAAAAACAATCATAGAAACGTTAGTATTTTTAACGAATATTTGTGATGAATATGTAAAATTTAACAATGAAGTTATGAAATGATTACGAAGCTGATTATTCAAGTTAGCTGCAACGATAGTTAATTATTTCCATATTTATCTAAATTTCAAGAACTAAACAACTAACATCATGTTTTTTAAATTTATCCTCATGTTAACACGTTAGAAATCCATTTTACCATCGATCTAAATCTTTAAAAGCTTAAATCGAGAATAAGTTATAATAATTCATATAATATATGCATTTTAGCAAGGAATCATTCCATAAATCAAAAAATCATTGTTCTTTAGAGAGAACGCTATCTTCGTTTATGTAAGCATGTAGTGGCTTTCAAACTAATGCATTTTCTTTTGTAAGCTAAGGGAAGAATAATAAAATTACTTTCAAGGGATTCAGGATCCTCTTTTAGATTATCAATAAGACCGTTTTAAGCTTCTTTTCTTACATTGCGAAGATTTTCAAGTAGGGAAATATTTTAAATTTTCATCCCGATATCAGTATTAAAATCATTTTAAAGCTTCTAAGCGTTTTCTTTAAAGAATAAATATCATAACGCATTAACTGGCACTATATAAAATAATTTTGTAGCAACTTGATTCATAGTCTATAATATTGTTCCATATTATTATTTTTCAGCTCTATATTATGTCAAGCACGCTTTTAAAATATATATTCTATACAACTCCTGCAATATGTGCTACTTTCCTAACTTATTCGCATAGAGTTATGAGAATTCTCTCCTCTATGAAATATAACTCAAACTTCTGAAAGCTTATTTCAGATAATTTAAAATAAATCTAATGATCCTGAAATATCTTATTTTCTTCAAGAATATTATATTTTTTACGTTATTGTCAAATTGAACTTAATTCTAATAATAAAATTCGATTGGAAACGACAGCATTTTTCTAACGTTTTACTTTAATCCCCTAATGCTTAGTAATGTTGTTGAATCGAAGTTATAATTTAATTTATTCTTTCATATACACGCTTTTGCCTCCGACGAACGTCACATCCAGATCAATCCGAATTAAATTATCGGAAAACCAATTCACAGAAAGCTTGATTCTTTCGCAGCTGGACGGCTTCAAATACCTTAAAACTGCAAAGTGAACTGTAGAATAATTTGCTATAAAATACATGAGGGTTATTTCAGGATGCCAAGTACCAATCTAATAAAACGTTGCAGTGTAAAATTCTCCTGAGGGCTTAAGACTTTTATAGATACCAAAAATATGAAATATCCATGATATCATCCCTGCTGACCCATCGTGGGTAATTTCTATATTTGCATATTCTGAATATTTATATTCTGCAGCATTTCAGCTTTTATCTTATCGTCTATTTTTAATGAATGCTGCAGGGACTATGAATAATGTTTAATGTATTTCATATGAAATGCACTAGGGCTTAGTATTTGAAACAAATAGTTTTTGATAAAAAACAGCGTCTTTTCAATGCACATTTTCTTGATATCCTTGATATTGTTGTGTTCGCGAAGTCTGATCTCATGCTGCTCGCAATCTTCTTTTTCTCCCATTTGACAGTTTTATTTTAAAATCCCTGTGGATGTCAGCATTACGGGCGTACCAAAAAAACATTTATTATATTTATCAATGCTTTATTTTAAAATGTTTTTGATATTAGATTTTGGGCTTTAAACGTTGGCAAAGACAGTTTATTTTAGTGACCTAGTTTATCGTCACATCTTGCAAGTAAAAATGTCGCAGGAATCTAAATCCTTTTGAATAGGATGGGCGAAACACCAACTAGCTCTTTTGGATCTAAAGTACAGGTCAACGGAACAGGAAACGTGATCCAGTTTTCTAGCGTTCTTAGCTTCCAATGGATATTTTCTTTTTATATTGAGAATTCTGAACCTTTACGATAGTATGCAGGCTTTTTAAAAAAAATCTCAATAAAAGAAGACTTTGTCAGTTATATTTTATTGAGCATAAATGTGCATTTTAGAATTTAATAATTTGATCTTCCTGGGTACATGTGAATACCAAATTCAAAAAATCTTCAATTACATTTAATCTAAGATGGAAGATACAAACGGTCCATGTCTGATTTTTCCCAGGATTTAAATTTAATTATAAATTCAAGTAGTTGTATAGAATATTGATTTTTGTTCTTTAAATCCAAGAGTTCTTCAATATACTTTTAAGTGGGAAATCATTGTCACATAAGATCTCATAATGATATTGCAATAATTTAAATGGATTTTTATAAATTACGTTTTGGTCCAACAATTTTGCTAATTTTGATCGCGTTCGATATTATTAATAAGCACTTACTTCGAAACATTAGGTATATACGCGAAATTAAATTCACTATTTACATTCCATTTCGAACGAAATAATATGAGTTATTAAGTCCCACGCAAAATCTCTGCACGAGTTTCTAAGTTCTAAGTAATATATGATGTTCTTAAGCACAACTTCGCATCAAGCTTCAATAAATACATATATACCAACCAGGCATGTGAAAAACTCTAAAAGGCATCGTTACGATATTTTTCACACAATTGCCTTCCGCTTTGATTTCTTTAATAAAAGAAATCCATTGTAGTATTACTCGGCGTCAATTAGAAACGTTCGAAAAAGTTTCGCCATTTAAGTTTTTATTCGTTGGATTTGTACAGCCGGTGTGCTGGTGACATCCCGGATTCAATTTTTCACCATCTTTTTATTAGGTGGGGTGGAAAGAGGTATCGTAAAATATCAACGTATCATAAACGTAAGGCATCGCTTCTTCCTCGGCTTGCGGAGAAAGCCGTACGTATTGTTCCCGGTGTTTTATGGTCGATAGCTGTTTTCCCGGTGTCGGCAATATTCTTTTGCTGGGAAGCCTTCTGCTGGCGATGTCAGAGTATTTTATGAGCCCAGAAAAGATGTTGCACCAATTGTTCGGTAGTAAATAAAATCGGTGTAAATGGTGGCATGCTCTGTAGCGGGAATGCTGCAAAACCCCACAAGATGCACCCGTTTATATGGTTCGTTAGAAAGCTAAAACGGCCGATTTATTTATATTTTAATATCGAAGTATTTGAATTAAATATAGCATTCAAGCATCAAAAATGTAAAAATGCAAAAGCAAAATGCAAAAGTGTAAAAATGAAAAACGAGAGACGAAATGTCAAAAAAAAATTGATACATTATATTCTTTTCAACGCAACTTTTTTGCTCCTCAGTATTAAACTTTGAGCTGGTTAGACCAGTTAGTTGTACCATAACTTCCCATTCAAAATGTCTCACATTTAAGAGTATTAAATTATTCAAAAAAAGCAGCTTTTCTATGGACCAATGCTTATTCTTTAACTTATTCAGTTCTTAACAATACATTTGTTTTTTAAATATGCTTAGGTAGGCTCCGCCTTTGAATATTAATATTCACAATCAGCTATAACAATTTTCTTAAAATATGATTCCCTTTCCTATCTTTAATAACCAATTGCAGTTTAGCTGAATCTTCTCGGTTGATATTTCTACCGTAACATTTGAAAATTTAGCAGGATGAAAAGGAAATCTACTATTTTCATCCCCTGCTTGTACATAAAAAGTACTTGTACCACTACGATGTAATATAATTGAATGCGAAATCCATTGAGGTATAGGTGTTTGTCAAATCTACATGACAGATCCAATGTCCATCAAAGCGCTTGCTTAATACATTAAACATAATGACATTGCGAGAGGTAATTAATTGAATCGGCGTATCGGCTGTTTGTGTTCACAAATTAACACAACCCCACAGGGATATTCAGCGGAAATCTGTTGACTCCCTGCTCTCCTGAATACCTTTATCCTTCCATATAGGTTGTCTATACATCATACCAACATCCCATTATCAGAAATGCATAGGCTGAATACAGCATCCATTCATCCCAACAGATGCAGTAGCGAACCTACATCATCTCTAATAACCGACCCTACATAATGCATGAACTTCTCTTGTCTGCGTTGAAACGCAGTCACCACCGACTTTGCTCATTGGACACACTATTGTCAGGAAAGCCCTTTCATGCCGCACCTTGTCCATCATTTAAAAAATCTCATAAAAGCAACATTACTTAAATTCAAACGTTGACATTGATACCATCATTATTTATAGATATGAATGACACATCCAATACTATTTTTCTATCGCCGTTCTATATATATATATATATTAAAATAGAAAAGGGAGCTGCAATCATCCAGACGAATAATACGGTAAAGATGAAGAAGATTAATGGTCCGCTATGAAGAATATCATTTTGTATAAGATCAGCACATTTCTATGATAACATAGGGTGATGTTCAATCCCGAGGAATCCAATCGGATAATGCTATTGCCGCTGGTCAAACATTTATAATCGAGAAATTTAGTTTTTTTTTTTAATAATAATCTAGCCATTTAATAAAGACTTTAATATATATTCAAAGTGTAGATAACCTACTTATTGTTATAATTTTCCATTATATAGTAGTCTTTTCCTAGAAATAAAATTTAATATTTTACAGTAAAAGCTTTGCATTTTTTCCTCCTCCTCTTGAGGATTGTAGAGATATGAAAGATCACTTTGTAAATTAATAAACCTTTATTTTACTCGAAACTCTAATGCAATGAATACATCTACACAACGACGAGTTTTATCTATCTAGTTATTAAAGGATCCATCATGAAGTCATTCCAATGATGTTGCTTTTATTTACATATTTGTTAATATTTGAATCGCCATGAAAAGTTTGTATATAATCTATCAGTATTAGAGATTTGTTTACTTGTACAATCACTCGCCAAAGTTGTTATCTTAATATAACTGGGCTTATAATATGAATTATTTTAAACAATACATTTTGTATAGTACTGAACTGAAATATTTTTAGAATTGTACCAAAATTTAAGAGATTTGTCATTGAAATAAATGGTGTAGTATTCTATGATAGATATTATATTACCAATTTATTCATACAATATTTAATGTACAATTGAAATTAATTTGTTTTGGAGAAGATTTACTCTATTGTGTTACATCGAGGGTGCTTAGTTTACCTAGGAGCATCGGTCAATAGGGACTTAATTTTCACAGAACAATTAGCACAGGAGAATATGATACTTGCCCTATCGATTCTTGGTATTCAAGCTTAACTAGGCTCGCAATTATAATATTATGCTTATATATAAATTTTCAGATTTATATATAGTTTCAGCAAGATCGTAAAGTTTTGATATGGAAGACTGATGGAATATTTCCTATAGAGTTGAAAACAACTCGATTTATTATTAATGCAAAAGTTAGTGCATCTCATTTACGACTCTTATATATTTTGGATATATCAGCAAAACGACCGATTGAATAATTAACACAACTTAGCGTAACTTTCTGGGATAATCTATGAAACACGTGTTAAACGATCTAATTTATATTTGCTCTCGTACTAAGAACTTTACATTACTGCGAGAGCTGAGACTGAAATATAGCTCAAGTTTGTATTCCGCTCAGATGATTTAACACTGTTTGTCTGCCACTGTTGGTCTTAATACATTCGACTCACTGAAATGATATACACTGTCAATTAAACAATTACTTGATTTATATTTGCGTAGGGGAAACAACGTGTAACTTTCGCCACGCGCCAACCCTTCGATCTGCGAAGCCACCCCGTGTAATTTCCGACGCCAGCTTAGCCGTTTTTCGTGCGGAATCCTTAACTTTCCTTTTTTTATATATATAAAATGGAAAACCGTTTTAGCCCTGTGCAGAAACTGGGGCTCGCTCTAAATTATATTTTCTACGACCGTATGCGGTTTGAAAATATATTAGGACACGTGCTGAATAAGTTCTACCTATATCACATACGTGACGAGCTTTAAAAGTCTCCATTGTAAATAATTTATTTAATGGCTTGCACTACGCAAAACGGTCGTACGATTCGGTTACACCACTAAAACTCTATCACAGGTCTGCACAATTTATTGCCGTATACGCTTTAGACGAAAACTAACAATCGTTCTTCGATCGATTTATCCTACAGGAGAGCTAAGCCGCTCGAATTGTAAATAGCTCAAAAACATAATTATAAATTCAATATTTCGCATAATTTCATTAAACCAAATTTTTGTTTTCGAAGAGATTTTTAATGTAATTAACCGCTTTCACTTCGGCTATATTGAACCCTAAGCAGATTATCCCCAGCACCAACTGTTAATCCCGAGAGACATTTGGGCGACGGCACGTCAACTTTGATTACTTCTGTACAAAATCGTCCAAAAATTAATACCGTATGATAATTAATTACATGAAAATATCAAACACTGTTTTTTTCCATGTTGAAAACATACAAAAGCAATAAACGCATTCGCTTATTAAAGTATTTTCCCAAATTGCCCCATCAAATATTCAATGTAAACAAATTGCATTCGTCAACTCCCGCATGTTTATTCAAAATTATACAGCTTCAACTACTACATATTTCAATATTTACGATGTTCAATTTTAGATTCAACTGATAATTTTGTAAGATTCAGATTTAATTTTGTTTATGCTTAATACAAGCTTTCCAAGTTGTTCTACCTTGGGATCGTTTCTCCTCCTCCATTTACATTTCAGTTCTCGATTTACGACCGATATAGGTTTGTAGACATCGATCGTATGTCGAGTTTTAAACAATATTAATTATTTTAAAAAAAATGTTTTTTTGTATGATTGTGAGACGCACTCGACAAAATGAACAATATACTGAAAAATATGGATAATGAGGCAACTCCCGAACAGTAAATAAAGTGCCCACAGGTCAAGTGTACACATATCAAGATTAAAGAAAATAGTTATCCATAGCGATAAGGATAATGCTTGTGTCTTAACTACTAAAATAAACGTCTTGATTCATGTCTTAATTACCTTAGTTCTCAAAACAACCAAACAAAGGAGTTTCATCCTTTGCGGTCCTAAAAAAAATACACAGAAATAAATTTTGTCTCCTTTTTCCCACCTGGAATTTTCCTATTGGAACATACTAGACCTCTAGATTAAAAAACTGATTAATCGCTGCTGCTGTATATCCTAAAGGTTCGTGGTGCTCGAAAAAGAACACTAATTTCTTCATCTGAATCTAAATCTATGGTGAGGAATTTGATACTCCAGGATCAGTGCTATAGTTCTTTTTCTTTTTTTTATTGGTTATTTACACCACACTATAATAATTCTCTTCAATTTCTTCACCCATTGCTAATATTCTTGCAATTCAATATCCAGTTCACGCATATAATCACTGTCGTCACTATTTTCAAACTCATTTATATCACTGTTTTTTTTTACAATTTTTTGGAATTTTGTATATTCGTTAGTTTCGCACAAAAATATTATGAATATTATATGAAATAAGAAAAAAAATATCGTCAGTAGTCACTACCTGTGCTTAAGGTTTTATACGAGCAACAGCCCCTTTCCTTTGTATCTTTAGCAGGTAGGCGAAACACTATGAAGGATCATTAAAACCAACATTCCTTTCCAAATACTGTCCTAAACACGATACGCAAAATAAAATCACATGATTTTAAATCTGAGTGGGAAAAAAGTGTAGAAACAAAATGTCGAGTCAGACTCGACATAGGACTCACCGAAATAAATCGATGTCGAGTCAGACTCGACATAGGACCGCAAAGAGTTAAGTAATGCTTGTTACACGAAGCAGATATCACAATGAGTGTAAGATTGTAAAAAAAGATTCGGGATGATAAGAGACTGTAAATGCATCAGTAACTCATAAAATGAAACGTTTGGTGATTGGGAAAGCAAATAAACCTACATTGTAAATATAAGAAAACTCCAATGAAAAATCTTGCCTCTAGATTATCATACCCAGAAAAGGGCATGGAATGACAGAAAGACTTTTTAGAATGTTTAAAAAAATAAATGGGTTCCAGAAGTGCAAGGGATTTCCACAGAAAGCAATATTATTATTAGATAACACTCCTTTTCATCCGAATGAAATCATATTGAAAACAGGCGATGATTGCAATTATTATGATTATATTTTTTAATCAGCTTTTATAAGATTTATCTTTTGAATATTTTAGAAACGCATCTCTCGCAATGATATTCAAGGGTTGTAAATCAATCATCAGACATCGTGTAAGATTTCATAAAGACATTTTATTTTTACGTATACGATTGCTCAATAATATTTCAGTCTAAATAGCAATTAATTTTAAGTCCTTTTGTGAATCAGTTCGTAAATCATATGCGTGTGGCTTTCAAGTGTCTATCAACCCCTTTTAATGAATAGAGTTCATGCATTATAACATACACATTACATTTTGACAACATTTCAAATGTGCGTAACTGTATTTTGATTACATATTCAAGTGAATCAGTTGCTCTTTCTAAATTAGCTATCAACTCTCGTTAGGTCATATTATATTCATTATAATGAATTCGTTCGATATTATATCTGATAAAGAGATTTGGTTGAGCTGGATAACGCTCATAGTGTTGGATATGGTTGATGTTAATCCTTATTCGCTTGTGTTATACAGCTCGTGGTTAATTATTTGTCTTTATTTTGTATTTTAATTCGGCTTTAAAGGGGTATCAGCTGTAATATAGAACTAGGGGTGGGTTTCGCCGAATATTAATAATTTGATGGAAATTTATGGTATTTGTTTGGAACAACCATGGCAGGTTTGCATATGCATTTTTCAGGGATAAAATTGGGTTGTAATTCAAAAGATTACAACTGCGATGAAGAATTCTTCTTGTTATTTCATGTTGAAATTTTAAGCGGAACGATCCCAGCATCCATCTTTAATTAATTTGTGGTCCAACTATATATTTATTGTGAATATTTTACAAAGTGTTAATTATTATAAAAGTAGCTCAAATTAAAATATTCTTGTTGTTAATTTTAATTTAATTTAGGATTTTCTGGATCATTTTTAATTGAATTTAATTATGTAAGTATGTCACCGGGGGGGAAAGTAATGCATCAAAGGAATTGTTTTATCGACTGGGCCATATTTTACGCAGAAAATTTCTCAAGTTTGGTGTTGCCGCGTTGTTCGCATAGTCAGAGGGCATTACTCGAAGGCTGTTTACCGCAGCCTCCTGATTTATAATCTTAATTATATTAGGACCGAAATCGAGAGTGCGACATTGATTAATCGCTTTTTTGGTTTTCGCGAGATAAATCTCGAGCCGGCGGGGCGCAGAAAATTTTCTCTTTTATATTATGAGAAGCCTTCGCGCCGTGTTCTTGGACCGACACCGTTTAGCTTTGGCGATTATTCACAAAGATGCGAAAAAGAAAGTGTATAAATTAAAGCAAAAAATTTGAAATTCAAATACGCCTTAACCGTCCTTCGTTATAAAACTTTTGAGGTTTTCGGTATTTTTGCTTGAAACAGAATCATAAAATTCGCGTATTTAAAAACATTGAAATAACAAAAATTCCTCTTTGAATATTAATCGACGGTGGCCCTTTATTTTGATTCCCGGACGCGACCGATGGAGGACGAGAACACTTAATTTTTTTTTTTTTAGTATTTTACATTGTTGATTTTAGGGCGGTTATTATTATCTGAAAGCTTTTTGTCGTGCATGAATAATATTTTAAATCAGCAAAAAAAAAAATTCGGTACATCGAAACATGAATACAAATTAACGTTCCGACCAGGAATTAAATTAGAGCTCCGCTTAACAGGGTGCTTTAAATACAGACTTTGGATGAAAATTTATCAATTGCCATTAATCAATTGAGCCAAGCATGAACGATCTTTCGCAGTGTTTCTTGCAGGAACTTAAATTATCGACAATCCACAATTTAGGTGTATAGTAATCCCGTAATTAAAGCAGGAGAGCTATTTCATAAAATTACGACCAAAATTTTCTCTTCGTAACCTATCCATCTATTTTATTTAAATAATTTACATAAATAAATAAATTGTATAGTCTGACTATTAAAAATAAAATAACTATTTATCCACCCAAGTCATAACCGTATAAGTTTTGATATTGCGGACCACAATAAACTAAATCAATCTGTGATACGTCAAGATATTTAGCTAATAATAAAATGTAAACCATAACTTGGTAGGCTGTAACTTTCCTGATTTACATTATATAAACAATGACTGAAACAAAACATAGTTTTGTAGAAATGGGTGCAAAATTTCGGTCGCTACCTTTATACTATTAAGTTTACATCTAAATATGTTTCTATTACAACTAAATTTAGACCAAAAGAGCAACATAGTTTGTAATAATACCTGTTATTTATAAAGATATGTTTTTCTAAGTATATTTTCTATATTATGTTTTTTACACAATTAATTCTTCAAAAACATTATAGATAAACTGAAAAGGCGACATGCATTTTAGCTCACCCAATTAATCAACCATTAGTTCAAAACATTACTTCGATCTACAATATAGTAGTCAAGATTCTTAATGCATGCTAGAAATCACTATGACTAATATTAAATTTGATATTTTATATGCAAACTTCAGCTGCCAAAGACTACTCAAATGCAAAATTAAAATATATGTTTAAATCAATATACACTCATACTTCTTTTTGTGCGATTTCGAAGTTATGCGGTTTTTTTAAAAAGCATTTTATTTTATAAAGAGTACGTATCAAGATATTTTGGATAAACTATTTGAAAAAAAAAATAAAACTGACAAAATAAGACTAACAAAGAAGAATAACAGTCGCCACTTTGTGATTTATTTTTTTGATTTAGGGACTATGGTAACATCTTTACCAAATATGAATTATGTATATTGTTAGAAAGAGAAATTCTACGCAGAACAACGATGGTATTGACACTGGATATACTATTTCTTCTAAAGAAAAGAGCGATTTTGAGTCATATCGCAACGAAAATATACAGCGATGACAATTTGTAACCAAAATAATTAATATTTATCTAGTGAATGTCTGACATTTGAGATGCCAGATGTCGGACATCCTTAAAATTTAAGCTGTTGGGGAGCATCGACATACATGTATGTCCGAATTCTCATGTCCCAAAAAGAGCACTTTTGCACATTGAAGCTCGGAGACAGACAGAGAAAGAGAGAACTTAGCGCAGTTCGGGAGACTGAGACGGATAGCTTCCTCACATGCATCGCATGATTGTATAGATCGTTAAGCCCAAATTTATCGACTTGTAATGATTTCGATTTCAAGTGTGTTATTTGTTTACGCAAAGAAACGACCGAATATTGTGTGTTATCGAGAGTGTTTGTTTATTTAACTGCTTGCCGTTCTTCTCTGCGTGTTGAATGAGTCTTTGTCCAATTATCATTTCCTTCTAAAGGACTTGAATCGATTTTTTGTGCATTGTTTATGTAAAGAAATGACGTGGTCTTGTATTCACTATCAAGTGTTCATTTACAATTGAAGATTGTCTTACGCTGATTAGGAGATGACAGAAAGTAATCGGCGTAAAGCGATTATGACATCAACGACTTCATCGATTTTAAATTTGCTCGCTCCTCAACAGGTTAACCAATGATGCAAGACGTCCTTTAAATGTTACCAAAATGTTAGTTTTTGATTGTCTATTTATTTTCCTTTTTTATTATCTTTTTTTATGCGATTTTGGAAGTATTTTATATAGCCGGTTCAAAGTTATGCGGTTTTTAAAATCCATGGAACGCATCTTTACTTTTTTCTATGTAAATCACAGCTTTTTTTTTGTGCGATTTTCTGCGGAACTCATCTACCGCATAAAAAAGGTTTAAGTGTAATTATAAATATAATACTATTTTTTTGCATTTCAGCAATATTGTTTGGGTCCCATAATGCTAATCATTAAAAAAACATTATATAATGACCTGTGCTAATTTAATTAAATTTGAATAGTCTTAAGATATTCCATCTTTGGATATCAAACATATAGGATTCTCAAAATTTTATTATGCTGATTTTGATTGATTTTTGATCAATTTTTCCAATATCGTTTCCATTATTTTATATTCCACAAAATACCAAACCGTATCTCAGCAATATTTACCAAGAAATTCCATTATTTTTAATACTATTTGTATGCGTACCTGAAAAAACACTAAATCGATAACATTATCAATATATGCTCCATTTATTATTTTATCTTTCTCTGATTTATTTTATATTGTCTAATTTTTTATAAGATTTCATCAGTATTTCATAGAAAAAATAACGTTATCAAATTTTCATGAATATTTTGATATATTCAAAGAAATGGACAAAATCTTTTTTTTTTTCATTAGTTTAGATGACTTTTCAACTTTGAAGTATAGCTGTCATATTTTGTCGCCTCTTGCAGCTCTCTATTTTTAATGGCGTTAATTTAAGCTTACCGCTTCCAGGATAACGTCCTGTTCACCTAAGTGTTTTATTAAAAGGAAGTCTCTCATTTTAAATACTACACCTGAATAAAAAACCAGGCTTTATTCTCTATGCATTCACCATTTTTTCATTCCACCTTTAAATATACAAAAGGCAGTACGATGGTTCATTTTTGGAATTTCTTTGAATATTCATCCTTAGCAGTGATAAATTAAAATTAAGCTTTTATAATGCGAGTCTTTTTCGGGTCTATTCCTCTTTTTCTTTGCGGAATATGCCATCCGCAAATATCTGGTCTAATTAGTACATCACGGAATCGAGGGGTGCATAACATCCCTTATCTGCATGTTGTTTTTTTTAGCTGCGGCAATTTAATTTCTCACAAAAGCCATTCCTTTTCTTCTTTATGAATAAGTCTTAATTGTGTGGAAGTCTCCGTAACATTGATTTTAAAGAAGCATGAAAGATAAAAGCGCTGTAATTATCATGAACTACCTTATCAAAAAACATTTCTTTGAAATGCGAATTGATTGCTTCGTTTACCGGAATATAAAATATTCATCCCCATCCCGTGAATATTTCGTTTGATATTATAGAATAATTTTGCTATTCAATGCCTTTATAATGCTTCCAGTGCGTTTGTGCTTAATTTAATACAAACTCTGTGTTTGATATATTTCCTATTAATGACATTCATATTTAAGTACGCAGATCGATCGTTATATTCATCGAAATATGTGCCCAAGGAAATGTCATATTAATTAATCGCATCCCAAAAGGATTGCAAATATGTAACTTTATGTCGCAAAATGTTAAATTTACGTGCAATGAATATTGAAAATCGTCATTACATCATGATATTGTTATTATTATAGGAATTACTCCCTGGTGCAAATTATGTTCTAGGTCAGTGATTTACATTTTTTAAACCCTCGTTCGAATCCTTCGTGTAAGCCACGTAGATTTAAAAGCTGAAATATAAAAAAGTTATTATGCAGCAATCCAATATGACTCATTAAAAATGGTAATGCCGACTTTAAAAGTCACCCCCGGTCTCTATTTTTAATATGAATAATTAATAGTAAAAATAAGCTTTAAAATTAAATTCATCAGAGGGGGAAAATTTAGCAAGAACTCAAAGGACAATTGGGGAATTTTTAATTAATGAACAATTGTCATTTCGGTTATCCCCACTGCTAATCCTTTCCCCTCAATGGTACAATTTAAAACCTTTTTAGATTCAGTAGTAACTCGACGATGGCGATAGTCGAAAGCTTAATTGATGATCAAAATAATCGTTTGTCGATGTGATATTCAAAATTAATGTATTTTGTCGAATTGACTATATTGATACTGTTAAATTTTCCTTAAGTGCCTTGTGAAAACTCGATTTAAATGTGGTTCTTTGTTATATAATGTTTTTATCATAAAAAAGATTATATATTCCGTTTCGTAAAAGTGTAAAATTAATAAGAAGATTTTATGCCAAATAAATCTATAACGATAATAATAACAGCATACATTGTTTCATATTCAGGTTTCGAATTTTCAAGCCTTCCCATGGAAACTGAAATGATGTACAGCTAAATAAAGCTCAATTCAATATCAAGTGTGTGTTAAGGTCCAACCCAAACGACCTATATGTGAGTCTTATTATTTGTTTAGGTACACTAGAAGATTATCATTTATATATTGATTTTATAAATCAAGATTGAAATACTAGTTTTTAGGGTGAGTTTTTCTCTTTAAATGTATTTTAATATATGTGGAGAGCAACAAAAAATCACACCAATCAAAAACTTTTCATCCTAGAGCTAGTTTTTTATGAGGATATATTTAAACTCCATTTATGAAAATGATACTATTAGAAGTAGAGTACCTCTGAATATTTTTTATAAGTTTGATGTTATAATGTTTTTAATTTAAATGCTAATAATATTCCTTAATATGGGAATAAATATGATGTTTTCTATCAATATTATTCCTACTATTGCTTTGACGTCCTCCTAGGCTTGTTTTTAATATGATTTCCGATTTCCGACACAGAAAAACATCAAAAGAAACAAACTTTTTACAAAAATTTCAATACGAAAATACAATTCCTCCGCCATTTTGTTCTACAAAAAACTTATAGATAGTCAAACTGATCTCCCAACAATATTTTTATGTATTCCATTTATTTTAATAATTAATTATCTCTTCAATCCAGTTTTCTGCAGGACGATGTAGACATCAGGATAAAAACGTTGTTTCTATGCGCAATATTTCTTTTCGAGTTTCACCCCGGTATTAAATAAGTTTCATCCCCATTCAATAATTCAGCCGAAGCAGTGTAGTTTTCAGCATACATCTCGTATATATAGGGAAGGCTACAGGCGCATAATACGGAGCTTAATATATTACTAGCGTATAGCATGGGTGAAATCTCCAGAAGTTCTACACTCCGCGGTAATCTCTCGCGAGCCTCAAATTTCCATTATACGCAAATATGGCCTCGTGGAAAAAAAACCGCTCTTTTTACTGGGGATTAAAGTTAAGCACCGACACTTTGCGAAATAAATGACCTCTTGTTAGTCTCGCGCGGCTGCTACCCTTCGGCCACCCCTGGATCTTCACCTCACTCCGCTCACCCATCAAAACGACAAAGCAGGGATTGCAGATTATGTCTTATAAATTGCTCCTATCTCTTCCTTTAGACATTCCCTCATCCTCTCCTTCTAATTTGATAATACGTCCATTCTGCTTTACCTTCTCTATTGAATCAAACCTCTCATTCGAATTCAAATTCGGCGGACCTTTTTATCATGTGAATGTGTTTTGAAACCTTCGTTCTTTATGGGTACGTTCAAGCACTCTTCGAGTCGTCGAAACCAATTTGGAAATCATCAGATTTCGTTTATTATCTTATTATTTCAATTATTTTATTATTTCCATTTTAGTGTCCTTTCGATTATTAAGCTTTTTGATTTGTATAAATATCTGGAAATCATTCATATAAAAAGGCTTGGTTTGTGTAATTTAATAAAACGGATTTATGAATGAATATGTCAAATAAGAGTATAGTACCTATAAGTAGTCCAGCGATTAAATGATCGGTATACGATTAATAACTCAATCATCTTGGGTCCAAATCTACAGGAGGTATTGTTGACGACCATTTTTTTTAAAAACATATTCAAAGCCATAACTAGGGTATAAAGCACCCGTAGCAAATATCTCACTTAACGTCTCCTATCCCCGCCCCCTCCCCTCCGAAATACATTTTTTTTTAAAGTTAACTAACACTATTACTAACACACAAATATAGTCCCAAAAGTACCCGACCGTATGGATGCCGGTTACTGTTGTAAAAAATACTTTGATAGAAAGTGTCTAGACGCTACATTGCTTCTGTGATCGTACAGATCATAGAAAATACCGCAAAAAATCCTAAAAGAGAACGGAGTTACATATGGAGGAGAACATATGGTTTTTATGCTCAATCGGTCCGCTTTTCGGACCGCTGATATGACGAATTAATGATGTTGGTTCATGTAAAGTAAAATGGTTGAATAAAATAAAACCATGGGCAACTCTCGATCGGTATTCTGGGGGGTCTTGCTATCTAATTCAATTGTCCGTTTTCGTGAAATCGTCACTTTTTTATGAACTTATGAATAAGCTTATTTTATTTTTATGGTGCTATATTCCTTATTAGTTTTTTATAAACATTTCATTGATTGTTGCTTATTATCATCATCTGCCCATTTTCATTAATTTTTATAGTTAAAAAAATATTATGTACGTATGATTGTTGTATTCCGAAATCTTATCAGTGTTTCAAAACCATCTCCTATTAGTACATTCATTCTTTGAATCCACAAGAGTATAATTTTAATTTGCAATATTTAACTGTCGCTATAAGTGCATAATTTCAATGACTATTTCAAATATTCTATAGTATACTAATATTTGTACCTGAAGTAGTTCCGTGGTTAAGCGGTTAGACTCGGATCATCTTGGGTTCGAATCTATAGGAAGTGTGGCTGGCGACCACATTTTTAAAAACATATATGTCATGAAAAACCATGTTAAAATGGTTAGTAATGGTCCCATAAAAGGGATTGTTAACAGCCAATATCAACACCATATTTATTTAATATTATTATCATTAAATTATCAATTTGAATTATAAATGAAAATGCTGAACAAGTTATGTTAAAATATGATCATTTTGCAAATTAAAGCAAATGCTCATAATGATTACTCATTTTGCTTTATATATACAGATTTTAAGTTTTATGCTCGAGTTGAAATGAGTTATGAACTTTTCTAAGTAGAAAGTGTTGTCTTAATACTTTTAACGTCTCTTTGAGATGTAATTTTTCTTATCTAATTTGTTAAAAATGAGTATGAAATGCTCCCAAATTTTCTCATACGTCGGGCTGACGAAAAATTATTTTTGCTTTTATTATCGTTCATAACACTCTAAATCCTCCGTGTGTTCCCCGTAGGGTACTCAATATGGAAGAACATGAAAGTGCACTCAAAATTCGCAGAAATACTTTGCTCCATTTTAATTAATTGTTCACCATCCGGGTCAACAATTTAGAGTTGAATTATATTCAGCCATTTTTTTATGTGGGCGGGTTTACTTCACCGTGTTGCTAATGGTGTCCTTTTGGACGTGTTAATAGCATCTTTTGCTGTTTTTGAAACAATCCTGATAGTTTTTTTTCCATTACAAAATAAAAGTCTTATCTATTTCGACAGAGGAAATTGCTTCCTTTTTTACCGTTCTTCTTTTTTCTCTACCGCTGAAAGCTTCCCTTTTATCCCGTGTTACTTTGGAATCGGGCTCTTGGTGCCGTCTGGGGATTTCCCGAAAAACAAATGGAGACTTAAAACAATTGTGTTTTCGCAGCGAAATCGTAAAAACGGTGTCATAAATTTGAATAGTCGCAAAATGCACATTAACGCCCTGTTTTCTTTTCTATCGTTCGAATAAAAACATCTTAGATAATTATATCTTGCCTGGAGTTTAATCAAGTTTTTTGTTGTTTTGATATCTTGGTGCATTATGGTAATAGTGTTTAATTTCTCGGTGTTAGGAGCAGCTTAATTAAACGCCAACTTTGACTAAAAGTTTATTCCGCCCCAAGCCATTCCAGTATGATCGCTATTCAAAGCTGGAATTATCAACCTTACTCCAACCCAAATGCTATGGCTGTCAACTCCAAAAACTGACATCCGTTATCTGCCAGCATCTGGCACTACATTTGCACGATCTTCATTATTGCAGTTGCACTCGTAACAATATGGGATATTTAACTGCACCGCAAGTGCACTCACATCCTACTTCGTATGATATTCCATTTTACATATGAACATTAATATTGCATAATACTTCATTTCTATACGCATACTAATGCAGTTTCCCTTAATATTATTGTACTTTTTACTAAATATTGCTTTTTTTCTGTTTTAGGTAAGTCTGCGTGACATATTATGACAGTCTGGCTTGAAACGCAATTCAAAAACATCTCAATTGATCTATTAAGCATGGTAAATAGAAGTAAATCTCGTGTAAGTATTGTCCCGATTATAATGTTTTTATTCAGGCTCGATAAATAATGGAACCTTAGGGGATAAGAAGTATTGATATTTGGCTGCTTTTGAGTGACGGGTTTGAATATTCCAATTTAACCATTTGTGTATAATATAGATATTTAAGAGCTTAAGAGTGTAAGAAAGAAGCACAATAGTGAGAACATAATAAGAATTTAAGACTTAAAAAAAATTAAAATCCTTGTGTTTCAAGAAGAAAAGATATTTCTATGTATATACAATAGATTTAGCAGTCAATACAATAGGTTTAGCCAGACCTAGATTTTTTTTTTATAAGATTTGTACAAGATATCACGTTTTTCTTCGTAAATCCTTTCGCTCCATAAAATAATTTATCATATTTCTTACGCTGACCTAAATTTTTACACGTGTCCTTTTCCTTACTACTTTTCACATCATATGTTTGAAAAATCTTATATTTTTTATGTCTGTGCTGCAGAAAATGTTTTCGAACCATATGTCTGTAAAAACCAGATTAGTATTTTTCATACAATAGTTTGTTTATCTGTTTCATTGACGGGAGGATATTAAACATTTAATTGACAGAAGGGTTAAACTACCTTATTAAAAATGATTTTGATATTTAGATATTAATTTTTGCTTGGATATTTGGGTCTAATTTTTTAAATATAATTTGTTGGTAATCACATTCAACAATGCTTATTTTTCAGTAACTAGTATTAAACAGTATTCATTGATCAAAATCATACTGATTAATACAATATAATACACATTACGATTTTGAAATATTCAAAATATTGTGAGTTATTCCATTTTTTAATTTTTTGTCTGCTTTACATTAAATATATCCAGATTAAAAATATAAGCAGTTCTTCAATATTAATGGCATCAACTATATTGTATCCGTGTATTTTCGATCACCATGTTAATTTAATATATATTATTGGATGTATCTGATTTCCAGTCAAATATCATCTTATCCAGACTGAAATATTTATTGAATATTTTTCCTTATATCGCTTTTTCAAATAAAATTGATCTTTCAGCTCCATATTTTACAGATTTAACATCAAATTGCATTTATAATGATAGATGTTTAAATTTTACAACCAATAAAATACTAAAACTCTGTATAATACGCCTTTTTATCCCGTCCCATTTATTATTTGTCCTACTTTTTACGTAACGTGGAAGCTCGTAATAGTGCGATTTGTCGGATAAGCGTGGATTTTATTCGCTTTATAATGACATCGAGCATTAAGTTTTTTCTAGCGTAGTATCCACATATTCTTGGATATATTTAGGGATCGATATTTTACACATTTCCCGTAAACAAAAAGGGCTCTTCCTCTCAGCGCAAAATGAAAGGAACGATAACGAGCCTACATACTGCTCGAGTGTTAGCAAATCAGAAAAAAATGACTACATACATGGATGGAAGATGACTCGTGAACACAAAGGTTTCCAGTCAATTAGGGACGGTTTATCCAAAAATAGTTGACTTTTATGTTTGTATCCTGAGATATCCACCCTCCTGCCGATAACGACTGCTCAGACTCACGTCGTCGCTCCTTTGAATAATATATAACGTAATTAATGTCCCTCGGAGAACAAAAGGAAAAATAATTAGTTCCGTGCAAAGATTACGCTGGATCATTCGTCATTGTAATTTATTGCCCGTGCAAGAGCTCCGTAAATTGGTGTTTTTAAAGGGATGAAAAAAAGCGCGCGATCCCGATTAATATTTTTGAACGACGTGTATAAGACACTTCCTCTAGATTTCGCCTGATGAAAATGTCAATTTCACCGTTTTCATCGGGCTGTCCTCTCCAGCTTGAATTATGTTTTTCTGTCACCGTGTAATTTGAAATCTCAAATTTTCCCCCGAGGATTCATTACTCATATTTCGACGATTTTATTTCCAATCTGCGCCCCCACCACAAGCTCTTGTGCACCCCCCTTTACTTACAATTGCTTAATTCTGGAGTTTGCTTCACGCCTATTATGCTCGTCCTCCCTTACAATTCGCTTGCCACATACCGATAAGGAATATTTATTTCAAACTTAAATTGAGGAAAATCTGCGGCCCCTGGCATTGTCGTGAAATTGTCAGAAACCGACTCCTCTGAGGGGTATATAATCGAAGAATTGTTTAAACGGCACAAGCCATCTCGGCTAATATATGTCTCTTCTGTGTTGTTGCCATCACACATTGTTAACCAAGCGAAATGGTTTAAACCGCGAGATTTGCGACACGCGACGTTAGATTGTCTGCCTCCATGTTCTCATTGTTTGCTTGATTACCTCCTAATGTTTATTTGTATAAAGTTTATTTGTGAGGGATGCTTTAATAACGCGTCTAAATAGAATTTGCTACACATTTTCCTCGAATCCTGAATTCTAATACACTCATTGATAAATATGCTTCACCAGACTAAGTGTTACCAATTTCACTCCAATATAAACGTCAAATTTCAACGAAAAACGGGCGAATATTGGTATAATAGATTAGTTTCAGGAGATTCATTTATGAAAGTTCAAATACTCATCCAGATTGTCAAAGAACTTTTTATTGATTGGAAACGAGTTCGATCAGATTAATTTAATAGTGAATGATTTACAATGTTTTTATAATATTATTTAGAAATAATGATTATGTTGCGACCCTGAAATCATCTTCTACTTAAAAAGTCTTGGTCATGTAACCTTATCCTTGTTTTATTATGTGTAGAATGCAACGAGTAATTACCACATAGACTGAGTTGTAAAGATAAATGCAGAAATTATTATTAATTTCAGTGCATTAACTGTGATTAATTTTAAACCCTCATGGTTCTATTCTTAAGCTATTGTACTAAAAGTAGAGCATGATATAATACAAGACTGAAATGTTTTTTTGTTAAAATTAATTAACGAGCCACTCACAATGGGACTGTTATTATCCTATTGAAATGTATAAAGTTACCATATTTCACAAAATATCCTACATATAGGTCAATGGGCATATCTGGGTTAAAAACAATGGGTGTCATTATGAAAATATGAGGGCTTTTGTTTCATATGTTCTCTTTAATGAAAAAAATATGCGCTTCGTTTCATTGCATATTTGGTTTTTAAATTTTTGCACATAAATCATTGCATTTAATTGGATTTTAGCGTATCAATCGTTATATTCATCATTATTATCTTATGTGAGATTAAGCATTTTAATATTTTCTAATTGTGTGGATTATTATATATATCAATGAGGTTATATATTTCGCTGAATCTAGTTAAAATTGAAATCTGATTTTTGTTGAAAACAGTGCGGTAGTAAAACTCGAAGACGAATATTTAAATAATCACTACTGACTGCCTCTGAGGCGCTTTTGATATACAAGCGTATCTTATTTATGTATTATATCACTGACAACCAATAAATTCTTCGATGCTATTAATTTATCTGGTTAGGCGAAGATCCAAAGGTATTTCTCATTATGTACGTTCTTCAGATACTCCACCCCGTCCCGATCTATCATCTTTCAGACACATCACCCAATCGTCTGGAAATGACATCACAAGCCGAGTTATTAATTGCTATCGCGCAATTATTAATCAAATCTACTTCTTGCGCGCTTCCGACCGCCTAATATTTTCGCTCTGATTCATCCCACGCCACTTCTTCGACGCCGAGGCGTCTGGACCAGTCGCCTGATTGTATTCGATCATTAATTTTGGTTAAATTGCCATGAAACCATCGCCGGCGCGCTTTCGTTGTCAAAGGCATTTCTTAAACCACTAGAAGACACGTGTTGTATTAAAACAATCGCTTGTTCAACACCCTCGTCCGTCCGGTTTTTCTCGCCCTCCCCTTGACTGTGGCAAGTAGCACTTCGGCTTGGAGTGTTAGTCCGATACATTTTCGAGAAGTGGTTGGAAGTTTTTCTTTCATACTCTCAGCCGACCTCTTCACTAATGGATTTTTGAGAGTTATATTGTCAGAAGTTGAGAAACTTTTTGTCTTTTTCACCCGGATGATTTTTTGTTTATTGACATTGCAAGTGATACCATTTCACCCCTTATTTAAACGATATCCAATTGAATGACGGAAATGTTAGAATAACATGATATTCAGTATCTTATTTCAAAATATCAAAATAATAATCTCTTAAGAGTATAAGCCTCCACTTTTGAAATTATCCCTTTTATACATTATATAAAGACGTATTAAAATTTAAAAAAAATTTAGACTATACTGTAATAAGTTATAATTTTGTCCAATTATTGTTGGAAGTCTTGATAATTGAAAATTGATTTTAATGTATAAAAACATTCACATTGCGAACATAAATTTTATTTCAAATAATTGATACAATTGGAGATGTTTACTTTGTATTAAATACATTGCAAATCTTAAATTTTAATATAAGAGTATTATATTTGTCAGAGGCCATTCGTGGATTCAAATTATTACAAAGAACAATTAGAATGCTTGAAATGAACCCTCCAAGCGAAAATGAGCAATGTATTGTTTGTAAGAATCCACAAAAAAACATTTAATCTCGCTACATTAATTTAATTGGTATTGTTATAACGAAGGATAATAATCTTAATTCACTCTTAAAATATTATGCTGCATGAATTTATATAAACATTTATGAAACAGCAAAGAAGATCAACAAATCTTATATGCAGTTTAGTATATATTTTCTTGGAACGCCGTAGCTTAAGCCAAATTGAAAGAAATTGACGTGCATTGTAACGTAAAATAAGGATGACTTGAATACGTATAGAATATGCACAATAAGAATTCAAAGAATGTACATTCATGCTCAAGTGGTTCGAAATGTGTATCTTATGCTTAATAAATATGTAATGTACAGTAGTTCGTATTTAATCAGAAGAGTATTCGCATACATTTTCCACAAATTCCCGTGATATTAAATATTTTTAAGTTCCGTCTCGCCCACCGTGGGACTCTGCTAACCGTTCTGTGAAAATTAATTATGTATTTCCCGAAAGGATACAATTTGTTTCAATTTAGGGCTTCAAGTTCAAGTTTCCGTTTTGCGATTAAATAAAATTGAATTTGTTTGGCATCGTCCCAAATAATTGTATATTTTCCTCATCCAATTTGGGTTTCGTGCCCATAGTATTCAGTTCAACCCCTCGAACATTTGAGATCTTGAGAGAGGAACTACTGAAAAGTTTGATCGTGCTGACATGAATATCCTAGTTTAACTTCTCGCCGGCTTTTGCTGCTAGGAAAATAAGCTTCGTATGAAATTGGTTCTTTTTTATATGGAACTTGTAAAGTTGTTTCATTAACGCACGAAATGTAAAATATGAAAGTCTTAAAATGTGATTTTTCAAAATAAAATTGATTTGTTACAGCTTAAAAAAATATATGTTTTTGTCAGCATTTCTGTGGACTTGGCTTAGTATTATTTCAATTAAATCTTCTTAAATAAGGTCTCAAAGGTATCGCAATTTGTGGGGTATTTTTTAAGGCTTACTTTCAATATGATGGCTGCTTTTTACTTGTTCAATCACAAGGTCTCTTCGTCTTCGTAAATCAATTCGCAAGAGTATTAGGTTTGTTTGTTCGAATCGTTAATTGATAATTCTCTGAGAGTACCTGCTAATAAGGGATGAAGAGTTCAAACTCATCTCTCGGGACACTAGCCTGTGTTCCATAACAATTTTTCTATAAAACAAAAACAAATAAATGATCCATTCTATTAATAATATCAATTTATATAAAATGCTTTTCATGTACGTTAAATTAATACCTCATGAAATGTATCTTCTGTTTGTCTTATTTTAGTCGGGTTTGTATTAGAAAATTATCTCGAAATTCCTCGCAAAATAAATTCAGCTGAAGTTCTTCTTCTACTGTATTAATCCTCGAAGCAGATGTGATTAAGTGTTGGAATAAAAGTTTACACAGCAAAGTGGAAAGTATGTCGTGACGAAATTCGTCTAACCTTGTAATAATAAATAAATCCCTGTCGCAGCAACTGCTAACCCCAATCCTGCGTGCCCGAAGTTGAGCACGACCCCTAACATTAACATCCTGGGTTCGTATTATCCTGTGCCTGAATGGCATTTTGTTCCTCTTCAGCAGCACTACGTCTTGTTTGTTACGAACATAGTTTCAAAATATACGCTCTCAAGATTTTCAACTATTTTCGACCACTCTTATTCAAAATCCGTCATTAAATAACAAGTATTTTAAATTTAATTCCATTATACGCACACTCGACCACTTGGAATAAAATACACAACACTCATTTCGATCTTATAAATGTATTCTTTATATGCTAAAAATAGTTTTGATTAATGATTTTGTCAAAGGAAAAGTTCTTTTCAAAGCGATACAACCGTGAAGAACCCCTGGATGTAATATGTTAAAACCTACGTATTTTGTAGATACTGTGTCTATAAATATATTTTCTCTACTTCAGAAATATTTTATTACGAACCCAAAATTATGGCAACCATGTTATATCGCTAACAAAAATGATTAATTAATGCTGGCGTGTTTTTTATCCAGAACTTATTATCATGAGAATTAATATAGTTTTTCATCTCTATCCCCATTGTATACAACTTTATCGAGATATAATCCTTGAAACTTTAATATTGTAAACTATTTTATTACGATGAAAATGATTAATTCATTATTTTCATCTGCGCAAAACAGTCTCATAGATTTTCGTAAAACGTAACGTGCAATAAATTTTCTAAAATACCGCCTCTTTGAATTATGAATATTATTATAATAAAGTTATCTGTTTATTTATTCAATTATCATAACTTCGTTATCATAAACTTTTACAAATAAACAAATATTCTGATGATATTAAAATCGGTTGTATTTGCTTCCATGCATTCTGATATTGTACTAATTTTTCATACTTACAATACTAGCATATTGTGTTTTAACCTTTTGAATAGTAAGCTAATTTTAAATCATTATTAACATGTGTTTCTGAATCATTGGAATTCGGACACAACTCTGTGTCTTACCTCTTAAAGGGGTTAACACTAATTCCGTCCTGCTTTTAAATTCCTTAGCATTACCTAAACCCTTTATCTACCTGATTATTCCAGCGTAGGCGAGGTCTTTTGGCAGGTCTGCTGTCATTCAGTCCCGAATTTTAGACGATTCTAGCGACTCTATATGCTAGCATCCATTTTATGACAATTCTCGGCGCTTGATTATCGAAAAATATGATTCTGTATTAACATGGCACACATACTGATAATCGAGTCGCTGATAACGGTAGTCCATGCTATGACACATATGTTGTATCATAGACAATTGTATGTAAATACATTTTTATATCCTCATGCAAATAATGCATTTTTGTCATCAATCCTGCGTGTATCTTAAATATAAGAGAAATTAAAATTATTACAGTCGCAAATTTTATTCATATATGTTATAATATTTGTAACAGACATTTCTTATTCGATTGTTCGCTATATCCGTGATTTAATTGTATTGTAAATGTGCTCATATACATAAATGATTTTTTTAATGTGTTATTTTCTAATTATTTTTCTGTGTGAATTCAGCGATGGAAATAATAAATGCTTTTCAATCCATGTATTCAATTTATAATATTTTATATAGAAATTGAACTTTTCACTTAGGCACTTCAAGGGGACAATGTATTCTTTTCCAATATTTATCATTGTGTCAAAATACTTCAGAGGATGTCTCCTTCGTCGACGTTGCGAATATATTTTCGATGCTCCGTTATAATTTCTGACAACTTCGGTCGCGCCATTTATTTTTGTTCGATATTTTTGTATGTAAATCATTGTCAAAATTATTTTCCCATTTTCTCTCCCTTTCCCTTTCGTCGGGCGTTCCCCTTTCTTTCAATCTCTCTGATATCTTTGGGTGCCATTCCTGATATAGTCGGCACATAGGGTCGGGGGTAACTTAAACTTAAGCAATTAATAATAGCTTCACGCCATGACGACAACTGATGCCGTTACAACTTTGTGTTCACTCACTCTACCAACTTTTGCATTATTACAACACTCTATCTTCGCCCTGTGTATGCTTTACTTAGGAAATTATTAGAGCCGTTAGTTCATTCTTCCTTCCCTCTTTGGTGACGGAGAATGGGTTCATTCGTGTGTGAAGAGCGTCCTAATATCGTTTATGATTTCAATGTCCTAATTCGTTCCCCATATCATACACGCAAAGTTAGAAAGCTCTTACTAATATTACTATCGTACATATTGAATGTGTAATTATTAGCAACATTTAACCTTCTCTAATAAATAAGAGAGCATCTTGTTATTTTTGCACATCAGTCAATATGACAAAAACGAACGTTATTAGATTATTCTTCATCAACTTGTTTCCTTTTTGTTAGGAATCCTTTCATAAGAAGAAGAAAAAATCATGCTGTATATTTTCATCTTATTTTCGTCGTTGCTTCTCAATATTGTTCGATGACATTGGCTGAGACCTATTGTGTTGCCGTTCTTGTAGATAGGAACTTTATGGTCCAAACACACGTCAGTCCTAGGTATCTAAAATAATGGCTCCTCTAATGTTGAGAGGTCACCCTTACAAAACCATCTTGTCATTCGCAGGGCCTCCATATTGTTCTCTTTTCTTTGTTGTCAAAACTTGATGCCCGGGGCGTGATTAATTCCACGTTCACTTTTTGATTTTCATCCTACGCAGCACATTCCGTTGTTATTTCCATTTTAAGCATTATTGTAGGCGAGCGAAACAAAGTATTTATTTATATAAACAAGCAAAAATGGCTTCTGCACGATCAAATGGCTAACATAATTGCTTTTATGGGGAAAATATTTAATTAAAACATCCGGTTTCAAATAATTCATAACTAATTATTTGTTTCGTGATGTAAAAATTTGAATCGAATTACAAGAAATTTGCGTGCAAATCATGCTCACCATTTCAAGAAAATTTGTTTGAACGCAATCATGTTCATAAATATCATTACATATTATTCACCATTATTTTCTTTGTGTTTTTCTTAACAGTAACTTATTCATTTGAATTTACCCAAGATAATTATATTTTTATTGGAAAATCATAGAAAAAGTATCAACTTTTATAATTGATTCCTTCGAACCGATTTACAAGAATAATCAAAATTATATTAACGAATGCTAGAAATTTCGCGACACGGTTCGGTCCAAATTTTCTACTACAAATATCCCAATTTATCCACATACAAAAATATTTAGAAAACCACCACAAATAAATCCTCACTCTCCATGCAAATTTCATATGGATATTGCCGCCTACATCTGATAAACGGATATGGCACAATAAGAAGATGAAACGGGAGGCGATAAGAAATTATGTCAAGTCATAAATTTCTAATACACTCGGGCCTCGTATAACACGGCTATATTGTTCCGCAAAAACGTCGTGTGTTACAAATCCGTGTTATACAAGGTTTGAAGCTCATACAAAATTAGGGTTTGTGTTTAAAAAAAAATCGAAGTTAGTTTATATAGGTATGTAATTTAAAATAAACACATGCATTTACGAAAATAGTTAAAAAAAAACTTTAATAACATTCATTCATAATCGCTATCATTTATAAGTCTATGTTGAGGGTTTCTATCATCAAAGAACTCTGGAGTATTTCTGGTTTTAGGCTTCAAAAATTCGCTTCATCAAAGCTTTCTCCACCGATATCACGACAAATGTTTATTGACCTTTAGTATTCATCTTCTATTGATGGTAAGACATTTTCTCCAGAGACTACTTCTGGCCACAGCTTTTTCCAGCAAGAATTTAAAGAAGATTGTTTAATTTCTTTAACAGATGCAGAAACAATATAGACACAATTTCGAATAGTATTTTTTTCCAGGCTTTTGATAGTGTTAATTTTTCATCTTGATCGATAATATTTCAATTCTATTGTATTTATAGATTGTGCTTTATTTCTATCTAGAAGCCTTCAAATATCGAAAATAAAATCTCTGTCGATGGAATTTTAGCATTTGCCGATTTTAGTTTTCAATTTCGACGGCTTACGATGGATACCTCGTTTGCATCCAGCACATTTCTTGTAATTACGTTGGCGATGTTTTTAATAAGATATTTTGATTGATAATTCAATTTATAGCCCGTATTTAAAATCCTAAAGCCCGATGACTCGTACCGAGCATATTGCTTTAGTGATTTTTTTAGAAGCGTTCTTAGAAGGGAATTCGAGCTATTTTTCATTATCATATCTGGAATTCTGCAGCGATACTGTATATCGGATAATTTCAGTAGTTTCTCTTATCAAAGCATTTTATATAATATCGGAATACCTTTGGCGAATTCCATGATGTTTTTTTTTTTTCTTTGAAAGATTTTCATTTTTATATTAGCAGCGTCTTATGATATTATACCGAGAATTCTGCACAGGAAAAAGGATGGTCTTAATGGCAGATTCTTGTATCATATTTCACAATGTTCGATGTAAAAGATTACAAGGCTTTCGACTTTATTAATTCTTCGATTGGTATTCGTCGATACTTCCCTTTTGAAAAACGTGTCTTTTCAAACTTCGATACGAAAAGGCCTCTCATTGTCGTCCAAAATTATGACTCAACTTAAACGGTTTACATTTTCGCCAAATATTTCCAGTCAAAGAATCCGCCGACGCTGAAATTAATTTTCTTTGACGAGAAATCTCCGAAATTCAGCCGGGTTTTATCATTATGTTTTAATATATATCGTGACTCGGTAATGGTTGTGCTTTCAACCAGCCTCTAAGTCGACGTACCATGAAAAGAATTGCGGATTGTGAGGATTGCTCGTAAAATTTTGCACAGTTTCTGCGTCGATGCTTCATATCGAATAGTTGTATTTTGGGGAATGTCAATTTTGGCTTGAGGGGTCGTAAATTTCTCTAGTGATATTGGAGACATATTAAACTATGATCCATAAAACCACACAGACGTCGCTGAAATATTATGTGAACTGCTTTTGGTTAAGCTAAAATAACAAACTAACCAAAATATAATATAATACAAGGTTGTCTTTGGCATTTGTGATAACAATGTTTGATTTTTTTCATCAGAATTATACCATTTTTTGGTCATTGCTTAAGCTCTATCTTTTCTGTTTTAATTTTTATTAAAAAATGAGTTTTAAAAGACCTAAATTACCTTTTTATAGGATTTTACATATGCCGTTAGCTTTATGGACCCAATTTGCCTTCTATTAACATCGTTATTAAATATATGCGTCCTTGGACTTTATTTAAATTATTATATAATGGATTAAATCCAATATATTAAGTTTATTTAACGTTCATTATGTGCTGTTTTAAAATATTTATTTTGGAAATAAAATCTCACAGAAAATCTTGGAGCTTTTTCGATATTGCCGAGATTTTGCTTTTCAGCTATTTTAGTTGCCGAGTAAGCATGTCGTAGTCGATTTCATATTTTTCTAACAATCTTGAAATCATTCCTTATAATTTAACTGGTTTTATTTGGGAAAGTTGTGGAATTTTCCTGGTTATATTATTTAAAATGTATATATTTGTTGTTCAATATAACTTCACAATCGCCCCATTTAATGTTCATTCAAGCTTAAATATCATAAGCACCATTCTTTACATACATATCAAATAGAAAAATCCATTTTGTATGACCAAATCTTTCCAGAAATAAAAGGTGGGAATTACATTATATTCATAAAAACATAGTAGAAGTAAAGTATACTAGTATTAAATGTTAGTAAATATCAGATAGCATAGATGATATTTGATCTTTTCTTTTAGAATTCCAATCGTCAATTCTTGATCGATTGTAGATTTTAATTAAAGACCTTTAACTATCAAATGTTTCTTGCGTGAATTTGAAGTCGTCAATCCGTATTCCGGCACTTGTAATATATTCCCATATGACGTGAATTTATATCAATATTATACATCTTCCTCTTGAGGAATCATCCCCGTGGGGTATTTCGCTGTCTTCGTTATTAAATTCTTCCAAACGTGACTGTCTCACGTGTAACATTTTTGGGTGGGGGGTGGGTGGAAGTCTTCGGCGACACAATTCGCGGGATTGGTGAAAAATTTCTTCGCTCTCGCCGCGTTTTTGTGTCCCGCAGTCTCTCATTACATAATGTCGAGTTATATAGACGTGTATAACCCGCACAAAAGTCGTGAAAATATCTGAAAATCGCTTCACTCGGTGAACTGCGATGTTTACGCTTGGCGGCTTTCTGCGTAAAGAAGAAAAAAAACAGCCTTTTTCTTCCACCTTTGCTTGCCTCGAATTTCGGCGAGAAAAATACTTCTCCTCACCCTCGTCCCTCGGTTAACTTCCACTCCCGCATTCGAGGATAATAAAGTAATAGATAACATGCGATCGGTTTTGTTGTAAACCGAAAAGTCAACATTCTTTGCCGCTATTAAAAAGGGGCGATTCGGAGGAGCAGCTTTTTTATCTGAGGGAAATTTGTGTTTTCTAGAAAAACGGGAACTCGGAATAGCACCATTGAAAGATAAGATATTCCGCTTTAACAGGAATCTTTCTTTTGCTTTTTTAAAGCATCGATTCTAAAACTCGTTCTATATCCATTAGTACCATGCGTGACCGCATGTTCACACGATTTTTTTGTCTTAATGAATACAAAGTTGTGTTTTTGGATAGCATAAATAGTAAAATTAAGGGGGGGATGCCAACATTGAAAACATCTATAAATGTTATAAATTTAAATATTTATTAAAATTTACGAGTGTATGATTAAAATATTGATTTTTAAATAGAACCCATTTTATAAAAATGCTTTCAGCTTTAATAATTTATAAAGCAAAAATAATCAGATTTCTGAAGGTAAATCCTAGTAAGAGGAGGTCTAGTAGATTTTTCTCCGTTCATATTTAATGCTAAAGGTTTTTTTTTTATAAAAATGATCCTTTAAATCTTGTAGTCAAGAGTGTGTATGACCAATCATGTCAACGTTCTGAATGGCAACATAAACTGAGCTACGATAGAATGGATATATTTCTTTTTCACTTGTCAGGTCATTCATACTCATCCAATTTGCTTAAGGTTTGCGTTCTTCAAAACTTTACTGATAATTGAGGACTTTGAAATAAAAACATGACCAAAGAGAAATCTGGTATCATCTGTATTTTTATGTTCAAACTTGCAGTAGATCTACATTATGCATTATTTTGCTACAATATTTTATTTTACTAATACACATAGTAAGTGTATTATTTAGAATAAATTTTGTCTATCCATATCCAAATTAAATTTTCGATGGAAATGCTTTCATACAATATTATCCTGTTATTTATGTAGGCATTGTGTAGGAGCCAATCTGAGATGCATTTTTGCGTTACCTCACAAGGAAAGGACCCTTTGTACTCTAGAAAGCTTTTTCCAGTAAAATCAACAAGGTCGCCTAGAGTAGTTTTTCGCTATCTCCTAAAGAAAATTACGCAAGTCTTTACAAATTTCCTACATTCCCTATCGAGACGGTCGCGAAAGCCCTTCGACAAGTTCATCCAGGTGGCCCGCTAATTGAGCGTTCTAAATGAAACTCAGAGATCATGCTACCTTCAATATCGAGCGAACAAGGAGGTGAATATGATACAGATGAATGTATGGATGTAATCTCTTCCTATGAATGGATATTGAAGAGGCCCATAATTCTGCAGTGGATTGTTTGTAGCTGTGTGATGTCATTTTCACTATTTTGATAATACTGTATTTATTTTATAACAAACAAGAGCTAATATCTATCTTATCCATACTATTCAAATCATTCAATATTTATACAAAATTTATAAATTATGCCATAGTGAAAAATTAAACAAGGTCTGTCGCTTTGTTATTTTCAATGTTTTAAATGAAAATATTTGTTTTGTCAAAGTGACATCAGAAAATTCTGACCCTTGAATGACCGCTGCGGGAAAAAATATGAACTGAGCTGGTCGTATCTTTTTTATGATCACTCATTGCTCCCAAATATTAAAAGCAATGTTTGGAATGGTTTCATCTACGTGCAAGTGATACCAATGTCTTTGCTCTTTCAAAACGTGTGCTTTTGCTTTTTCATAAAAAAAATGGTACTATTTGTCTGGCTGATTCTAAATATGATTGTCAAATGTGTATTTTAAAATAATGAATAGTTATCAGATATACATTTAAATATATGCTTTCGTATTTATGTACACGTGACATTAATGCTTACAATTGGATCGGACGCTAATGAGTTTAGTCCATCTAAATCCGACATATAAGCCCTCCAACATTCCAAATGCCATTGATAAATTGATTTGATATCCATTCAGATATATATAGCGTGTGGATAGAATATTTGTTACAACTTGTATTCTTCTTTTTTTAAATGATAGTATTATAACAAATAATTAAAAATAAGATAGAGCTGCGGTCCCATTCATTGCCAATATTTTTCAATGAGCATCTTTATTTTTAAAGGCAGTGCATTAAAGTTTTAATATAATGCATTATATTAAAGCTTTTTTGTGATAAAAATACGATGAAATGGTTTCGGTCTCGCGTTATTTTACATTAAAGGGTTCATTAAAAAATAAGATTCAAGGGTCTAAATTATTTGAATAATTGAATAACTAATTCCGATGCGGATGTTTGCCTTAACAAGGGTATAAGGGGGCAGAACACATTCATTATATATGCTCATAAATTCGGGGATTCTCATTCGCTTAAACAGTCGGCATTATTTTTTTAAGACGACTTTCCTAACGGGGGTCGAAATTAGAATATCTATTATATTCGAATAAATAATATGGAAAATAGTATCATATATTATCGCACAAGGGTCAAATGTAAGCAATAGATTTATATACTCGTCGTTACATATCCCATTCATTACTGAAGGATATATGGCGCATGGCATCCTTACCATACAATTGTTGCCCGATGACAAAAACATACATTTGGATAAAAATGTATTTGTAATACGTACAGCCTATTCAAGCCAGGAAATTGATGTGTTCAGATATGATATTTTCGGACGAAATTACAATTTTCTCTAAAGATGGCTATTTCATTTCGACGATACATTTGCGACGTTCGTACGGGTCCTGTGTATACAATTGTGGTCACCTATAAAGGCTCTTCAGTATATTCAGAAGATGGATGCGGCGAGAGATGTATGGAACGGGAGAAAATATAATAACAGGAAACGACCTGACGGCCATGTCAGATCCGGTACGATCCCTTTTCACGAAGCTTTAAGAGTCGTCTTCGGTGGATACCATGAGTTCAAAGAGCTTTCTGAATCTTAGAAAAAATGAGAAAATATTTTCATCCGAGTATAAATGCTATACATTCAGCAGAAAATCCTAGAGCGCTTTTAACTCCTAATAATTATCAGGCGAGATAAATATATCTGCTTGTTAAACTAAAGGGAATCCATTTTTTCATTGAATACTTTCATTAATAATAGCAATGTTTGATCAAATTCAACCATTTTAATACGGTGCGGGATTTTGACCAAATAAGATGATAAAAATTAAAAGCTATGACTTACATAGAAAAAGTGAAGATGCGTTCCATGGATTTTAAAAACCGCATGACATTAAAACAGCTATATGAAATATGTCCAAAATCGCATTAAAAAAATAATAAAAAGACAGGAACACAATAAGGCAATTAAAAAATAATATTTTGGTAACATTTAAAGGACGTCTTGCATCTTTGCTAATAATTTTAATTACAAACTATCATCGCTGTATATTCATTTTCGTTGCGATATTACTCAAAATCGCTCTCTTCATCGGAAGAAATAGTATACCCAGTGTCAATGTCATCATTGTTCTGTGTATATTTTCTCTTTCAAACGATATAATTCATAATTAGCAAAGATGTCACTATAGTCCCTAACTAAAAAAAAATCACAAAATGGCGAATATTAATAAAAATCAGTCAAGACATTTTTTGGCCTTATTTTGTCAGTTTTGTCAGAATTTTGGAAATCCCTTTGGAAAATGTATTTTTAAACGTCGAAACATTGGAAAAATATAAAACACTAAATCAATTTTTTCAAAAATCAAGAACCAGAATAAAGGGCGTGATCATAATTCAGCGATAGCAGATGCAATATGATTTATACAGTCCCAAATTATATTTTTTTTCCAAATTTCGATCAGTATTGATGATTTATTGCCTATTTTATTCCAAAATATCTCGATTCGTACTCTCTATGAAATTAAAAAAAGGAAAAAAAAGACATTAAAAAAACCGCATAACTTCGAAATCGCACAAAAAGAGGTTTGTTATACTTTGATAATTATATAGCTCTCTTTATTTTTGTTCTTTACCACATCTTACTCATGGATTTATCTATTATTTTATAGATACACCGTAATAGAAAGCATCCCATAGAAAAATTTCAATGAAAATGACTTGCAATAAATATCTATGCAATGTACAATATGATGATTTTCAATTTTAGATTTTATTCAAAATTATTATTAACTTTGATATCGATCACATAACATCTTGCAAGCATTTTGAATTGCCAATTTATTGTAATGATCAACGTTTGTCATTATCATCGTTAGTGGGAAGAATTTGAAATGTGTCATGTTATCAAAAATAAAATACAGATCAATCCTGTTCATCATAGGGTATACATTCTGGAGAAAGATATAAGGAGAATCGTGATCAACGGGGGACCGATAAGGGTTAATTAATTATCCACTTAATGCTTTGTTGTTCCTTGCTTGGCATGTTTACATTTATTGCATAAAATGTATCGACAAAATTTCCAAATATCAAGGAATTTAGTCAGTTTTCTACTTAATGGAAAGATTTTACAAAGGAGTGTTGATACTCGGCTCACTCCAAAAAGGTTCCACGGTTCAACTCGGCCCTACTAGAGCATTTTTTTTGACGAGGAACATATTTAATGAACTTAAGCATTCCGAAAATGAGGATCCTCGTAGAGGAAATCTTTGGATTAATAATCCTTTCATGGAGGACGTTATTTCATGTACTCTTACGAGTAGAGAAAAAGAACAATTAATAGAGTTGTCTTCGAATGCCACTCTGATATCCACACACACAACATTAACATTGCATTAGATTTGAATAGCAGTTAAAAATGAAGTAAAGCTATAAATGTATTAATGTCATTTTTAACAACCTATTCATGCGAAAAAGCATTTTCGTCCATGTTCTTAATAAAGTCGAAACAATTCCACTGTAGCCAAGAATATCCAATATATTAGCAGAAATGCAACAGCAGGTTTCGGATTAATTTTTTGAAAAAAAAACTATTATTTTTGTTAAATTTTAATATATAAGACTTTTTAATTGATATTTTACACTTTCATTAATATTTTATAATTTCACTGGGATTTCGGATGTAATCATCTTTTTAAAATTCAAATTCACAAATCTTATTTAGATATGAATGCATTTTACTATAAAAAAATGTAGCACATGTTTATGTTTCATTTTATAAATGTAATACAAACGGAATAAATACGCAGAAAGATATACACAAAAGGAATAAGTCTTTTTTTACGATCGAACTTATTTCTGCGAACCAGCAAAAAAGGCTTTATATTGTACATTACCCAAATGCTGATTTATATTTGAATATTTCTCGATTCTGTTTTAACCGTTTAACTTCATATTTATATTCTAGCTCCGACAAGGCGTGCGTATAAATTTGGATTAAATTGGTATTTTTTTAGGACATGTGTATTTAAAAAAAAAACAGTTTTATCGCGTATTTTTTGGATCGTCTAGGAGTTTCGCTAAATGCGGTTTTATAAACTTTCTCTCGACCCAGACAAAGAACGGTCATATTTGAAACAAAAAATCATTACGATAATATCAAAGTTATGATACTAAAAGCTCGAGGAAATGGCGATGTAACAAAGAGCAATATATTGTCCGACGAGAGCAGAACGCCTCCCTACGGACAATATATTGCCAAGTTAGATCAAAATACATACTTTCAGTGGGATCGTACACAGCCTCCGATTTATACAGTACGTATGTGTCCAGATTGCAAAAAAGCTCCCCATGCTGATATGGAAAATTAAATTGTCGGTGAGAGTGGAGCAGTAGATGGAGTGGAGGAGTGGATGCCCGCGGGTCTGTGCGAGTCTCCTCACGTACATAGGCGCCTATTTACTGAGGCGCGCCGGCAGCCGAAACGCTCGCACTGCATAATAATGCCATCACTCACCTTCTCCTTGTGAGAGACCTGCTTGTGTTTAACATTTCTTTTTTGTTTTACACGGCGACCGACCTTGGATTCCATCCAATTTTATGCTCCCTTTGCATCTTTCGTCCCCTCGCGCAGCATCCGGGAAAAGGGGCTTATCGGACCAGCCACTTAATTTTTTTTACGATTGTTTCCAAGATGTTTTTTTATCGACGGATTTTATTACAGGTATCATCGCCCACTTTGTGCGGTGCAGCCCGACTGTAAATCGAAGTGTTAAGCCCCTCTTTCTTCTTCAGATACGAAAGCTAGCAAGATAGTGGGCTTTGCGATTTATTCATAATCGATTTTACTGTCGCCTTTTCATTGATTTTATGGCAATTTATTAGCACAACCATTATTAGTGTGTGGAATATTGTTCTGCGAGATGTTTAACGGACGCACCATGTTGGCACATATTGGTCTGGTGGTCGCTAAGATAAACAAAGCGTAGCAACCGTCGATGTCTCATGTATTACGCTTTGGATTACCAGTTCAAGCTTATTTATCCGTGTTGTCCAGACAATTACAAGAAGCTGGATTTCAACATTTCAAAATGAACCATGGAACATTGGAAAAACCTTCGGCATCAGCACGGCCCAACATCACATACTGAGCACTTGCATGCAAACACTCCATTTCTTATGTGGCAAGCATTACAACGCATGCTGGGTATTCGCTAGTAATTAATATAAATCATTATTCCACGAAAATCTTCTTTTCATGGTGTCAAACCAAATATCAATACGTTACCACCGCAAGACCACTCTGCCACAAATTCCGAAGACAACGATGTCGAACTGTGTTAAAGCCAACATGAAATTGATATCATCGATCGAAAGTGTGAAGTTCCTGGAGAATCTTCATATAGTGAAAATTTTGATTGTCCATAAAATGGGTTTCACTTTTTTCTTCTTAAAAACATACTACATTCATATTTCACGCATTTATTGAATTTGACGAGTATTCGTTGACTTGATGTTTTATTTGAATCTTTAATATAGGAATCTAAAAAGACATATATTACGCAATGATCAAAGATATATTTAATTTGATAATTAAGTATATATATTGTACCATCAAACCAATTAAGCGTTTTATCAATATCCTTTAGGGAAAAGAAATGAAGTATAGTTCCTTTAAGGGATCAGCATATTTTTTTGTGATTTTTTGCCCTTTTTGAATTGTCTTCAGCCAAGGATTAGAAACGATTATTCTTTTAATCGCTTCGCGGAATATGAGCTTGTCGAACATTTTTAATTCAATCATATTATTTCGTAAGTCAGTTGAATTGACATAGCGATTGAAATGAATTATACCCTTCGCATTCCCTTTGAGACATCCCCTCTTTATTTATTCAAGCACCTGGACACCAGGTGCAAAAAGCAGACATACCATGACACTATATAATTATTTTTTTTAGTGTTCATTAAATGTTTAAGGAAAGTGTCAAAATGATGTTTGATTATAATTTATGGGTTTTATCTGAATCGCGTGATAATTCAGTGGGATCCCAATATCGAAATTCAAACAATAGGCATCTAATTTTGCAGCATTTATAGATCAGTCTGATTTGGGCCCTTTCAACTGCCTACCCCATTCATTTCAGTCTTACATTCTTTCCGGGAATCGTCCCAGGCGGACTGGTGTGGGCAGCCGAGGGGTGGCAGATTCGTCCTTACAAGTAAAAAAGGGCAGGGGATTCTTCCAGGATAAGAATGGACCGAACCTTTGAGATGCGGATTACCCAAATGGGGTCATGTTGAACTCCAATTTCTCATTTTTACGGACGTATCAGAAAAGAATGTCGTTCTTTTTTTTCGACTCCCGTCACCGGATCTTCTTATTGTACTTTTTTATTTATGTAAATTTATATTATTTTATGTATATGAAGTGAAATACATTTTGGACTTTCTTCGTGAATTAAATTGTATAAATAATTTGAAACGATGTATCCTTGACCTTTTCCTGTAGAAATAATTCGTAATTTGGTTTTCTGTCCTCGCGTTCTGAAGAAAAAAGTTAATTGCGTGTTTGTAATGAAAATAGTATTAAAACGACGGAAATTTCGTATACAATATGACCATAAACTCATTAAAATTTGTATCAAATATGTTTTATTATCATTGCTTGATTTTATATTTTATCATAAATATGTTGAGGATTTAGAATTTAGCCAACCGTTGTATTAAAATATCTGATACCAAAAGTGTTCAATTGACAGTTTAGGATGTTCCAGCTGCGTCTCCATCTTCATCCTCCACTTAACCCTCTGCCAACACCCACATCAGTCAAATTGATCAAGCTTAACTCATCCAATTTTCAAAGTAAAATTGAATTAGAAAGAGTGATTGCTTAGAATTTTTTTATTTATTCAAGTCGAACTCTTATCGAGATTGAAAATTTACGCGGATCTCGCTGCGCAGCCCACGTGTAACGAAGTTGAGCTCGTAATTTCTAATGGAAAAAGGTGAAAGATGAAATGATTTTGATACGTCTTTCAAACGCTGAAAGCTCGAAGGACGCATCCATGAAAGTATTCCCTGCAGCACGTTCATTTTCCGGCGTATCTTCTATCCGATTCCTCCATTCTCCGCCACAAGTAATCTCACAGACGACTCTTCATTACATTACGCGACCACCTGATGAAAAAAATTGAGACCTCACCTTGTCAACTTTCATGAGAAAAGCTCATCGAACGAAACGCCCACTTCATCAGCACATAATCCCAAGGTGACACTGCCAAGACCAGACGACAATTGAATGACTAAATAAGAGTTTTCCCAACTTAAATATATTTCCAGTCGCACTTTTTAATCCCATTTTTGCGCTCGCGACAAACTTTTGTTTTACTTTGTTAAGACCTTGATGTAATCTCACTCATTTGTGTCGTGACTGTTAGATTTCTTTCATTCAAACAATGGAAACTTAAACGAATCATATCTCGAAGAAAGTGTTTTTATACACTCGGCTGCGCACATTTGAAAAGCAATCGGACACTTAGATAAATTATACGAAAGCTTAAAATAATCTAATTTAAATCTGAATATTGTCATCAATTACTCGTTTATGAATCATTATACTTTTCTAGTCTCAATATAATTAAGATTGCTTAACAATGATCTGATTCCACTACTTACAACTAGTAATTATACTTAAATTTTCATCATTATGGATAAACATCCGCGCAATGTTTATGTGCTTATATTGCATACCAAATATAGTTTTATAAATCATTTTCATAAAATCTCAAATGGATGGTGTGATTTTAAAACTTATTTGGCTTACAATGAAATCCATTTCTCTCTTTGTAAATGCAAATACTTTTCGAAAAGTTTTCATTGGCATTTTCTCTCGTACTTCATTTCGGTCTTGAAGTGCGCTGGCAATAAACCTCTATAGCGCATAAAAATTCAATCCTTTTACCGACGAACGCCTGCAGCAAGAACATATTCCAAAATACATTTCTCCGCAAAAAGCCGAACCGAAAAGAGAATAATAAATTACAATTTCCAAGAGAGGCTTTGTAAATCATAAAACTTCAATCTCATTCAGATAATCTCTTTAACGTAGCCTTAAGTTGCTCGCGCTTGACCCGATCCCCTGTCTCCAATAATGGAATTCCGGGACTTATAAATAAATGCCAAACGGCTTCTATCTCCCCCTTATTGATTCTTCGCCACAATCGCATTAGTATAACATATTGATACAACGCAGTGATTCGATCCAATGGCAGACTTTCGGTTAAACTAAATTAAGGTTTACTCTTATGTTCGCAAAAGAAATTGCCTTCAAGATAAATTGCATTAGATTTTCGATCGGAAGGCTTTGACCGCCTTCTTTGTTGTCTCGTCGCAAACCTTGATCACAACCTGTTTAGATAATGGTCTCAAAGTGAGTTGTGAGATTTTCGGCATGTCATATTGTCTCCTAACCACTTTTGTATCGCTACGCCACATTTCATTTTGCCATTATGATCTATATATCGCAGGAAATCCTCCTTTTATATTTGGCTTGAGTCAATTGAGCGTCCTGATCAAATTTAATATCATAGAACATGATGGATATATGATCCATAAATTAATTCATAAGATATATTTCTAAAAACAATATTGACCCACCAAATGTAATTGATGTCATAATCAAAGACAATTTACCTAAAACATGAGTTTTCATAATATATGCTATAGAAAGTATTGGATTATTTCAATAAACACGAGTAAAATGTTTGTATATCGTACCATTTATCGTTTTAATGGTACCAGCAGCTTCGTGAAACGGAATACCGGCATTTCAAAGCGGACAGAAACTTCGTTGAAAATGGTTCGAATAGTAAAACCCGAATCGAACGAAACTCGAAGCTATATTATCAATTTCATTCATTGCATGCTAAAATATGGTCTTCGTCTGAAGTCATACAAGAAGTCTTCTCGAGTGAGAAGATATTCACGATACGGCATTTTGCCAATAAATAATGCAATCGTGCTCAGTTAATAGGAAAATCTATCATTTTGAACAGTGAAAGACCATTAAAATTTCATTCAAAAGCAGCGAAATTGTTGTAAATATTAGCGTAAATGTTAAAGCAACATTAAAATAACGGTCTGAAATTTCACAAAATGTATATTTTTAAATTTATAATATATCGTATAATGTTGTGTAACATCCTCTTTTATCATGTTTTCTCCTCTCATTACAGGGTTTTATTCTTGATTTCGAAGAATTATACAATATAAATTGCCTTATTTTAGATCATCGAATTGTTTTTTAATATATTTTCTTGACGTGCTATATCCACGAACATTGTTACAATTTAAGGATGTAATTTAATTATGTCATAGATCACATTAATAAATCAATGAAATCGTGTTAATTTATCAAATTTGCTATCATTAGTCCAATGCTGCAATAAAGGTATACTTGGTTGAATGCTTCCAAGATATCTATTGATCGAAAATACATAGCTCGGGGGTGGTGATGACGTCTGTAGCTAACAGCTTATTGCAGGAATGTTACGTGAGCCTTCGATGTTAACGATTGACGTTTGTAATGCATCCCCTGCCGATAAATCTATCGTCGTTATTATTCGTATTAATATAAAACTTGTACAAAATTAAATTCGCTATGTATTTCGCTGAAATCAAATTAAGAGATAACAAGGGACATGCACAGCCCGATGGTTATTGATATTAAGCTCACAATTCCGAATATATATCCCGGTCACATCGAATTAAACATGAAACATTTGCTCAAAGCGCGATTGCAACATGTAACATATAAATAGCATACGACAAGCCACCATCGGGATACTTGTATTGTATATGGGATTTATGTGTTATGCAAACCCTGCAAACTTTACACATCGTCGGGAAATTAGCCTCGGTCGGAAATCGTCGGACACACTTTGACTCGATGCAGTTGCACCCTAAAATTGTAAACGAGCCAAACGGGCTATACCCCTTCCGACTGATTTATGTTGTTTGCATTTATGGCATTCGAAGTCGACGACATACAAAACAGCTTACTTTGAAAATACATAGTACGAAATACGACTCTGTCGATGGATTTTCGAGCTATATCGCTTTCCATATTGTGGCGATAACTCCTCGAAATAAAATATATTTGAGGGAAATGTATGTTTATGTTTTGGTGGTATCGATCCAATATTGAATGGATATTGTCATCGCTCTCGGTGATTCGTCTTTCGTTTCGGTTCCCATTTTATCTATGAGTCTCTTGAGATTACTCTCCAAAGATTGATCTCATCCATTGCCGATATTGAAGGCTTATCACATTTCCTTCCGGCCACCATTTGAGGGATTTGATTTCGGCAATCGCATCATACACTCAATTCTGTCCGCAGATGAGTTCTCGATACCCTCCACGGACTCTGACCCAAACATTTTATATTTTATCCTTTGTCATTTATGACTTTGGTGCTTTTCACACAGTTCAATGTCGACGTTATTCTCATTCGATTGGGCATTTTTTTATTCATCCAAGGATCAAAATTTATTTTTTATTCGTTAAAAATTTGACCCACACAAATCTTAGAATATTAAAATATAAATGATGTATTATATAATAATATTTATTATACTACAATAAGTCAACGTAAAGCATACTAAAATACATATTAAAATATGACATGTTTCGTCCTTTTAAGACCAAGATCTCATTTAAAATTAGAATCTTCGCCAGCTTGTTATTCAAATTCATATTTTTCGTCGAGCTTATTTTACTTATTTCTTCGTACATCCATTTTTCTGAAATGCCAGACATCCACTAAAGAAATACTAATTATTTTATTTACAAACTGTCATCGCTGTATGCTAATTTTCGTTGCAATTTTCGATGACTCAAAATCGCTCTCTTCATCGGAAGAAACAGCAGATGAAATATGATTTACACAGTCCCAAAACTATTTTTTTTCCAAATTTCGGTTAATGTTAATCATTTATTTTCTATTTTATCCAAAATATCTCAATGTGTGATCTTTATGAAATTAAAAAAAGGATAAAATTGCTTTAAAAAAACCGCCTAACTTCGAAATCGCACAAAAAGAGATTTGAGTGTCTATATTAAATATGTTCGAATCTTTCAGTGAGGTAGTGATTTTATAATTTAAGGGTAGCCGATATTTTTGAAACCATAATTTATAATTCAACTACAAAGAAAAAAATAATATTTGCATTTTTCGCGTCTCTGAATTTATGATCCCTTGGGCGGTTCTCCCTATTGCTTTCCTCATCTGCCTCTTTGACATAATATATATGATATATATGTGTAATGCTCATCACATAATTTAAATTTAAAAATTCGCTTCAATGCCAATTGAATTTAAAGCACTCCAGATTTATAGATCCATTTAGTTCTCTGCCATTTTTGAGGGTGCATTTTATTCGTGATTAATAAAATGCATAATTTCGTCACTGAAAAAAGATGGCGGTTGCTCTGAAAAACAGTTGCGCACGTATTGTTCGACCACAGCGTTGTCTTGAAATCGTTGTTCTCCTAATACCTTTGTAAACATGTTAGTCATATGAGGCCAAGTCTGGACTGTAAAGTAGATATTCCCAGTATAATTGGGTGAGTTTATCACGAGTTATGGCTGCTGTATGCGTTGTCATGCAGAAGGACAATTCGAATCGTTTTTCTTTGTCTTTTATTACAATAAGTAATCTTAGTCATCGGTCGCATTCATCGTCTGTCTATCATGTAGAAAATCAATTTCAAAATAAAAAAAATGTAGATCTTACTTAGAATAGAATCACCAAACTGTACCTCAATTCTTCTCAAAATTTCACTTGATTTCACGCCTTCTCTTATAAGAAAACGATTAATTATGCGTTGCGCAACAGAGAATGCTACGTCTCGCCTTCTTTCTTCAGTGACGGGATCAAGAAGCTTCCTATCCAACGAAAAAAAATTCTAACGAAAAGAAATAAGATACTCCATTCACTAATAAATTTGTACAGAAAAATTCCTATTTATATTTGAGTCCCATAGATAGCCACTATATCCGACGATGCTTTTTGTCGTACAATATACATTTTTAACCTATCTATGTTCTATATCAATGGTCAATAAAATACTGCCCGCAGGCCGGATCCGACCCTTCAAATATTTTCATTCGACCCCCATACATGTATATGTATAAAACCTAGTAGAATTTCAAAAAATATGAATTTTCTTTCAGCCATATTTCCAAAATTCCGAAAAAATCTTAATCGTTTTTCAAATTGCTTAATGACCTTTGTTCTTTAAAATCTAAGTATTTTTGCTTAAGTATGTATTGTATATGCAGTGAAATATATTATTTCAAATATTCCATATGTTGTAATTAAAGCTATACATTTTATATATAATATGTAATGCAATTGTATTTGTATGTATGCTAATTGAATATTATATGCAAAAAGTAATCCTTTAGCATATCCATTTATACAATAAACAATTATTAAAATGTTTCAATTAGTGCAATATAAATATTTTTCTATGGTGAATATTTATTTAAAGCTATTGTCCCTATGGAATTCATGTAGTTCATCATTTTATTTGTTTTTCGTATTCAGCGGATTAAGAATCACCAAAAACAGTAAATGCTAATCGTCTTTATCCAACGTATTCATTGAACAATCATGTTATTTTATTCCGTCTGTGTGTATAGCTGCATTATGTTGAATATAGAGACTTCCTGGAGCGTGGAATTGAAAGCCTCCAAGTGTTTGAGCGAAACAGTAATGAGGTTAGAATCAGCCGTGTATATCCGGTGGACATGTGCTCCTGGTTACCCTGAAGCTGGAACTGAAGTAATACGAGATAATAGAGTTGTGGCGTAATCTGACCCCTGTTAACCCTTTAGTGACTGTCATTAACGGGGAAGATCGATGCGCAAAAGTGACTGGATTCGTGAAAGATTTTCATCAATAAATTTTGTTTATATGTCGAGAGCTAAAAATGATTATGCAATAAAAGCTTAAAGGAAATCTCAACAAATAGTAATTAAACACATCATTGAGCATTCGATAATCTAAGTTTTAACATAGTAAGCATTATCGTAGTTTCATCTTCTGATGGGGGGTGATACAAACCAGGATAGCTGCAGGCATTTTTTATATTTGGGCTTAAATAATGTCATTGAATAGGTTCGTGAATATCCTCAATAGAAATTCTGCAAAATAAGACTATCTTCCAATCCCTTGCAGGGCTTATAAGAAATTGCGTGCTTTTATGCCATTACTTTGAATGAAAGCCATATTCAAAGGTATAGGTTTCGTATCGTAACTCTGAATCTGTATTATTAATACATTTAATATATTTACCATAGCTCTATCTCTTGAATTTTTGAATCATAATTATTTTTGGAATAACATGATCTAACAGCAAATAACTGTTTTCATATTTTACTCAATTGAATCGCCAATGAATTATTCATCAAAGTATTTTTCACTAAAAAAAATATTGTAAAATGAATATTTTTGATGTGTTCTTATTTACTTTATTGATATACTACGCTATGATATATGATAATACATCACATAACAAAATGTAGAGCTTATCTTTCTTTTTGCTCTTATTTTAGACCGAAAATATCAGATTGTCCTTTGGGAACAACTGGCAAATCATTCTTAGATCTGATACTTTTATAAGTGGATTATTCTATTTTCAATCCATTGATGTCTTCGCTGAATAAAATCTTTCGCAGAATTTGGTAGCGTATATACGTTTTTTACCATTCTTATTTATTTCCCGAAAGAAAATCTTTGGTTATATAGAGGTACAAATGTTTCTGTATAGGTGGACTTCAGTACCTCATCAGCCAATGCCCTGGGCACTAAGATTAATAGAGTTGCGGTGTAATTGGATTCTCGTTCACCTCTCGTGGCTTCCTGACGATACCCAGCTTCCATATAGTACAAATTATATTTAAAAAATATTATTTAATTATGTAGATGGATCATTTTAAGCTTTAAACATTTTAAACCAACCGATATCACATTTTTGAATCCTATTTGTTACTATCGAAGTATTTTACGCACATATTCTGCACAGAATGATCAAAATAATTGATGTTTAGTATTCGTAATTTTTTTAAGGACTTAAAGAGGTGAAATGATTAACGAATTTGCGTTTAGTGGTTGAAATTTACGTCAGTTTGTCGAGATAAAAAAACAATATTTTTGACTCGCCAATGGATATACTCGAATTGATAAATGGTCGTTTATACCCTTGAAAATAAGCACTCCACTGCCTGGAAATAATTCACACAAAATTCACTTAAATCATTCAATTTGGCAGATTCTGCCCATGACGTGAATGTACAATAGTTATGCCTCTTTTTAGAAATAACTTCAAAGTTCAAGTTCAAATATTTTATTTGTTAATTAATTTATTATCTTGATGTAATTCCCTATTGGAATTGTTATATTTAATGTAAATCTGGGATATGTCTTATATTTTTCTACAAATCGCGAAGATCTGGGAAATGGAGACATTCCGTGTATCGAATATTATTTCATTATTATACTAAATTTAATTTAGTATAAATTTATTGCTAATAATACAAATACTCACATTGTCCTAAACATAGGTCAATAGGCACTATTAAGTTAATATGAAATTTATATATAATACTAATACATTTTTGAATACGCAATACCCAATTTTAATAATTTATTACGAATAACAATGAATCATCCCTTATATCCCGGATTAAAAATGTGTCACTGAAAATCCTGGAATTATCGAATCCCTATGGAATCGTTTATCGAAACAAAGCAGATGGAATTAATGAATACAAAATTATGCCGCTTCATTATTTTTGTATGTATAGTTTTATGTCTGCAATTATGGTTTTATTTACACAATGAATGATACTATTATTTTACTTTTTTACATTTGTGATAATTTTATGTGTGATGTTTCTTCGATCGATATTAGAATCCATACATTTGATGAAATAATTGGCTTCTTTGCGTCTATAGAAGCTTTTTATTCCAAGTGAGCATTTGCTAAACTTCATAAACTTAATGTATTTTCTCAAAGCAAATATAGTTGTTGGTCAAACTTCCCCTCGGTGCTCAGATTGCAACTAATTGCAAAGTTTGCCAATCCATCATTTTGAAACCCACCTAAGATTTACACAGGGACACTCGAAGAAATATTTCCCCCAATCCTATATAAACATTTATTTTGTATAATATACTCGGATTAAAAAATATGAATTTGCTGATCTGAAGCATATTTATTGTCAAAATTATAATATTTATGAAGCTCATTCGACGAGCTACTGCTATGAATCGTACGCTTTTTATCTCCGTGTCCGAATTCGGTTGGGTTGTGTTTTTGCCTCATAAACCTTTATCCGGGATAACAGGACAAAAAGATGGAACTCGGAACAACCCCTTCAAAAAACCCACCACCGTATGAACAACATTCGTGTTGAACGTCAAAATCCGAGTTGTATTGATGGCAATCATTTTTCAATCCGGCTCTATTCCGGCTGAATACTACTGATTAAATTGAAAATTGAAATACATTTTTTGCAAGGTGTTTGTCACATACAGTGCCAAAATGGCAGTGCTGTGTATTCGTTTTATTTCATTAGATTTATGTTCGTACTTATTTATGACATTTTGAATAACATATAAATGTGGGACATCCATTGGGAAATAAATTATCTGGATTACGCCAAGATTATTTCGTTACGTGATATTTATAATTATGCCACAAAATCGATCCTTCTTAATTGGATGTCAGCCATTTTTCCCCTTTTTGTATTAAAGCGAAAAAAATATTTGTTTACTCGTTAAATATAAGAAAGGTCTAATTATCCTCTTGGGAAGCTTAATTACATATTAACCACATTAAGAACCAGGCGACAGTTAAGGATATATATTCTATGAACATCGTAGCCTTATATATTTTCTCCATGTAAAATCTATAAATATTTTTTTTTTAATTATTTAAAAAACGTATATAATTTACCGTCACTACAAAAATTGGTAGCCATATGATTACACAATAATAAAACATAATCTTCTATTGATTGTTATAGAATTTTGAATTTGTCACTAAAAGGGTACATTTCTAAAAGGAAAAGCTTTTTTATTCTAAAATTGTAAATCTATGGTGTTATACGCTGAAGATGATACATCATTGCCATTCTGATGTGCAATTATTCAGTATCACATAAACCCTCGCCCTTCAGTATCATATAAGGCCGAAAGTAGGGATTAGACTTCGTATATTCTTGAAAAACCTTTCCATTAAAATCAACATGGTCATCTTGAGTAGTTTTTCTTTTTACTGCTTTCTAAGAAAATAAAAAAGCCTTTATAATCGCCCAAATTCCCTATTGAGAAAGCCTCAAGAATACCCTTATTGCTTAGCGTCGGTAAATCTTTTATCTCCAAATTGAAAACTAATTCGACTTTAAACCCATATGATTAACATTTAATAACTGATATTAGCTCATTTTTACTGTTGAATAATTATTATCATTTTCATACATTTTACGTCTAAACTATTTCGCTTATTTCCATTGAAGATTTGCTTGAAATTTCATGACTATATCCTGAAATTTATCGATGCCTCGATAAAAAAATATGAAAAAATTGCATATCAATATTTTATGCGTTGTAATATCATTAGATTTCTATCTGTAGTATTTGTTCTGATTTGATTGTCCTGTGATATGTGGTCTAGACATTCAATTAATTGAATGTGTTGCATCCGATGTCATAATTACTATCCTCGTTGTCGCACTCACCTCCGATGACAGCCATCAAAGAGAAGTGTTTATAGTTATGAAACATGCAATCAATGGTGATGACATATTTCACACAGCCTGTCAACTTAAATGGCGAACTGAAAAAAATAATTCGCTGCGAATTTATTCGTTCCGATGGAAAATACTGGGAAAATGTACGGTTTCAAGTTGTTGAAAGTTGTCGATGGCATCGTACGGGCGTATCTTCGCTTTTATTGACGTTTATTTGTATGCGATGTCCTCCCGTCCTTTCAATCACTTGGTCCCGTTATTAGGCCGGCAGCTGAGTTTCGCTCCTCGCCTTTTATCACTCCCTGTCCGCCCATTACCACCAGGTGCGACCTCGCGGGGTGACATGAGGGGAAAATATGTCACTTGGGGGATGAAATAAAATAATGCAGGTTAAGTACGTCCCTTGTCTGACGCTTTGCGCTGCCTTTGATGTATGCTCCCCTGGCGTCTATCGCTCCTTTTCATCCCCCTCCGACGTGAAAGGGATGGTCGCGTTCTGTTTTGCCAGCATATTGACCGCGTTTGCCCTTCTCTCTATTTTAGGACGAGCTATACTTTAATGGCATCTTAAAATTGGGTTAAATTTATCTTTTAGGCGAGTAGTTTCGCAAATACAAATGCACTTTTGCAACACAATTGTAAAGTGTGGAACGGAACGAAATATCTCAATAGTGGTATTCAATTAAATCTGCAAATCAAATCAAAATACCATACTCCCATCAAAAAGCCCCAGCGAGCGATGTCATTACTCTTGGTTGGGTGGTGGCGTAAGAATGTCAGAGTGGTTCGCTAATTACGGTGTAACCTCCACCATGACCATATGCAACCTTCGCTACCACCCCTTGGAACCATTACGTTGGTATTCCCATTAAAATATATTGCATTTCTAGGGCGCACTACATTTAATTTAACTAAAACGACCAATATTGGTAAACAGTAATTTGTTACCAATTTCGCACAGTATTCAAATGCACCATCGCCATGTTATATAAAACCACATTTTGAGCTATTTAGTAGTAAAAAATAAGTAAATTAAAATTATAAGTAAAACCAATAACTACACGAAATTCAATACATACACAAAATATGATGAAGTATCAGGTCAGTCCAAAAGTTCGTGCGCATTTTTAGTAAATTTATTAGGCAAAATTTATTTTATAGGGCAAAATTATTTTCACTTTTATATTTTATAAAAACATTTGACGTTAATTATTTCATAACATTGCATTTTTTAAAAAAAGTAAACCCCATTTCTTGAACCAAAGTGCATCATTTATACATCTGGCATAAATTTCAAGAACTTTCCTTTTCACTATATGAAGATTCCTCAATCTCTCCTCATTAAGTTTCAGGAATCTCAATTTCATCCTCGCTTTAACACGGTTGGATTCTGTTATCTTTGGAACTCGTATTGATATTAGGTCCAACATACTGAAAAGATCTCCGCGGAATATTTATAAATAAAGCCCGTTTATTATTTTATTATAGAATAAGTCGAATCGTCAAGTTGACTTATCGGTAGAGATCATACATAACTTTTAAATTACAAATCTGAGAGACACATACATTTGCGTGTACATTCCTTTACATAAATAATAATAAGCATTTTTTCTCATGAAATTCAAATGAACGAGTGCTATAAATCTAGTATTGACACTTTACTGTCGAGAGGTGACTCTCGCTCACCATGTGATTTGATGCCGCAACTCAAGAGACGCTCACCACTTGGTTTGTAGCAGAAGCTCGATGCGTGGCATTAACTGTTTACGTTTAGTTCCTTCAAGCAAGTCCCTATGCTCGTATATATAATCTTATGAAGTGTAACATGACACCCCTTCAAATAGCTATATGATTTTCGTATCTGAAATTAGTCCGTAACCACAAATCGGACTACATGTTAGACTTCAACCTCCGATTCTAACAGGAGTTAAGAAGGATTGCAAAGTTTGAAAGATATATAAAATATTAAAGTATAAATGTTTTATACATTAATTTGTGTGTGTAGTTATTTAAGTTAGTGGTAAGAAATTCGCCATAAATACTGCGAAACGTCTCGAGTTGCTGGTTCACAGCGCAAAAAAGGATCTCGAGTGCAAAGGGTTAACATTTTCTAGATCCTCATATATTAATACACACAATATATATCGTATATAAGTTCATAAGATTTTTTTGGACTAGATTACGAAAAAACAACCCCAAATCATACAAACTTATTGAGTGATATGTTTATTTAGGCCAGTGGTTATATCTGGGTCGAATATGAATAAAGCAAAAAATTCAATTTTCAATCAATTTTTGATGAATACGTCAAACAAAATTACGAATTTATTTCATTATTCGTTTGATTTATGATCCCGTTTTAAAGAATGGTTTTGTTCAATTTTTTTTTCTATAATACTTTAATTTAAATATATTCACCCAGCCCTATACCTATCGAGCCTTTCGTCTAAGTCAAACAATTCTAGAAAGAAAAGTAATTAAGTAGCATAAAAGCCTTCAAATCCACTGCCATAGGCCATTTGAAACTGATTTCAAAAGACGAGCATCTAGAAAGTTTCACTCCATGCTGTGAGATCCAAACAGACAAATTTATTGAGCGAGCTTTATTTTTATCTCGTTTAAGATTAAACGTTGAAATTTGACTCTATTTCTGATCGTCTATCTAATTGCCATGAAATTATTAAGACAACCATTGATGTAAATCCATCCTCTTTCGCCCTGAAGAATGTCAAGTTTGTAACGCCGTTATTCGGAGTCTGCCCTAACTTGTATATTGAGAGAGCTTTTATTATGAGCACTGAATGCTTGAGTGCTATGCGTCCGAAAGCTGTCACACAACAGAGGGACAAGGGTCGAAAGCTCGGGTTTTCAGTTTTAAACTCGGCTTCGAATCGATCTTTTAGGGATGTACTTTGTCATGAATAATTTTATGTAATTTTCGTTATATTTTATGATTGAATTCGCCCTTTGCGGAAAGGGAATGCGTCATTTTAACGGGAAGGGACACGATTAAAATTCTCCTTTGACATAAATATTGAACGCTGTGATGCATATATTTGAAAAGCATTATTGCATTTTCGGCTGATGGCACAATGGAATCGAAGCTTTTATGTGCTGTAAATGCAAAGCCGAAAATTATTGATTTTTGTACTTCTTTATACTATTATACTATTTCGAATAGAATTCCAATTTTGTGAATTTAAAATATTGATTCACATGCTGAAATATCATTACATATATATTTTTTATCTTTATTTTATAACATAAATGCGATTTTATCAATAGTTTGACGATTGTAGTTGAATATTTTTGGTAACATTTGATCTGGTGAAATATGTATAAAGGCTTCAAAAACTTTTCATATTAACGTAAAAATTGGACATTTAAAAAATTCTCGATCACCATTTCCCTTAAAAGCATTTGCTCAAGGATATATTTCACAAAAATGTTTATGAATTTTCTGTTATCGTAACCAAGTTATTTGTTTTACAAATTGTATTCTTCGCAAATGCATTCCTGCTTATAAATTTTGCTGATGGGTTTTCGGCAATTTTGGCCATCTTCCAGTATTTTATCCTTGACAAATTTCATCCCCTAAAGCTTGTATAGACGGTTCGGTGCTCGTCTCCATTTTTGTCCGAGCTCACCTCATTATGTGAAACGTCCTCATTAATCTCTCCTTGGAGGGTTTCTCTTCTCTCTTAATTTATACTCCACTTATTTATGACTTAGTCAACCTTATGCCGAGGCTTTTGAAATCCATCAAGTAAGCTTATAAAACGTGAATTACCTCTAAGGTTGCCATTATCCCCGGTCGGTCGTATGGGTTGAAAAAACCCATAGCTCGCTAAGGACGCGGCTTTATCTTGAGCTTTACAAACGTTCAGCTTTGTTGCGCCAAATTTCTCTGTCTAGACACTCATTTTGTTATTATATAAAGAAGTTATCATCATTTCGATATGTATGTTTTATTCTTAACCCTTCGGGTGATGATATAAAGTGATAATGGTATAAGCTCAATGAATTCTTTTGATATAAGACCTTCTTATGAACGGTTACAACCAAGAGCAACATGTTAAGATCGTTAGCAAATTAATTAACTCGAAGTAATTAATTCTCTTACGTTTACATAGAGCTTCTTCATTGCATTAATTTGCAAATTTTCTTCATGATGTTATAATTGCTTCAGCGTTTCAATTTAAGCATGGATCATATTTAGTCTCCTTCTGATAAAATGTTATTTTTAAAATAATGATTTTAACAATATTTTTTGTGATTTCAGTTGGTCGGCGGAGAATTCGACATGGAGTTGAATTTTGTTATTCAAGATGCTCAGAATATACAGCATATGCTAGAATTATTAGATCATTGTCCACCTAATTTACAGGTAAGTCTCATTTATTTTTTAAAATTATATGTACACAAACAAATTTAAAATAGTTATTACATTCTATGAATTACATCCTACGAACTTATTGAGTGATATGATGTGTATTTTTTCTGAATTGTCTTTCAAATTAACCTAAATGTATTGAGTCAAATTGATGTCTATTCATTTTGATCCTAATGTTTGTTATATAACATAATTAAATATTATTTTTCTATTCCTAATATATTCGCTTATATATCTGAGATTCTATCTAAATTATGTTGTCCGAAATAAAAGCGATCGAGCATCATCATACGCTCGTTATTTATCAATATTCTTTATTTAACCATCTCATCAAAAGTTCGAATGCCAAAAAGGAAAGTCATTAGTATTAAGATGGAGACCCTTCTATTTTGGTCCAGTTGAAGAAGAATCGACAACCGGAGAGTATTTTCGCTAATAAAAGAAGCAAATCGAAAGAGGTCGCCTTTCACGATAAACTTGTTTACTCTACCATCCAAAAATATTATGATTTTATCCTGTCTTGGACATAATAATTAGCCAAAAATATTCTACGACCTCAACGAAAATATCGGTGACATATTTTCTCTCGGCATCTTCCTATTTTTCTTCTGCGTGGGCTTGCAAGAATAATATCGAACGATGTCTCCTTCAGTTTTTCAGTCTGCCCACGTCCACTTATGGAGAAGAATGTTGGCGCCGAGCGCTTTCCCATAGCCGGAAAAGACGACGTATGCTTCTTTATGTATTTTCCGCATTTTCGCGACCCTATTGCTTTGTAGCCTTATTGAATGGCAAATATTTTAATTCCCCAAGTCTTAAGGGTGCACGCACACATCGCCTTTAGGAAAAATCATTTAAGCCGCAAGATAATATATGGGGATTTTCCGCCATTTGTGGCGACACTGCCGGGTCCTTCTCGTATAAATTACTTTAATGTGCCCAGGTATTAATTAGGGTTCACCGGTGTTATCCTTTAACATATAAAACGCTCGGACGCCTGAAAATTTTAGTCCAGGCCTCCAACAATTATTTTTTTACAGGACGCACATTCGAACGATACTTGTGCTGTCCTTTTTTAAATTTATTAATGCAGATTTCACCTTTTCGAACTATGCTCATTAAATTTTCATTTCATTAAAGCAGCGATTAGCGCAATCTCTTTTTCTATTACATCTTATTGCTCAGTCAATACTTTCATCGTATGCAATAGCATAATGATAATGCAATGTTTCGTGTTTATAACAAACATACTACATTTGGATTGACATATAATGGATTAAAATTGTATATTTTTGTAAAAAAAATGTCAATTTTCCAATCATTGATCAATCTTTTTAATGATGTAAGAAACAAATTTTATATCCAAAACTCATAGTGTATTGAATGTCTGTGGGTTGATTACTAATTGTGATGTCATCAATGCTAATGAAGTTAATGAAATAATTTAAAACAAACATCAAACATATCGGTTATAACAAGCGATTTACGTCGATCTATTGATGTTTGTTTTAACCATGCTCAACTATATTTGCTTTACAACGTTTGAGATCGCGATTTATAATTTTATTTCATACACAATTTTGCTTCGTTGTTAGCTGAAAATCTATTAATTCTATAAAAATAACTGGCAATTTTTACAGAGTTTTCCTCATTTAATTAACTCTTATTTAGTGATGTTTGTAGCGAATCAATATATTTCATTTCATGATTCAGGCTTTATGCAATCATATGCAACCACTTTTGGCATATAATATATGATGCTTTATCACTTGCACAATATTACATACGCAACAAGCAACTAACAATAATGGTTGTTTTAAATAATTTTACATTTATTCAAAGCTTAACAATGGTTTGTTTATAAATAGAGATTTCTCCGGTTCGCGGTCAAGGATAAAATCAGACCTGAAGAAAACTCAGATTCTTAGGTATTCTGCGGTAGACAGCGGTTGATCGATTCATTAATTATCAACCATTGGACCGCAACCCATTGGGGCTATATCCTCGTCGAACCCTACCAACCTTAACTTACTTCAACTCCCCTCGTCCACCCTCTCCACACTACTAGACCAAATGTCGGCGAATTAATTTCTTCCAAGTCGTCCAGGAAACCTTCTCCAAAAATCGATACTCGTTCAGCTCTGCCAAATCTTTTCGAAAGCAACTTTCCCCGGTTTTCTTTGTTTACCTTCGATCGACGCAAATTTCTTGCCTGCGGTAATGCACTTTTAAACTTATGTTTTTTATCGCACTTTTATGGGTCCCGAGCGTATTTATTCACCCGGGGAACGTCATTTTTCATACATTGTGTTCGCTGTAAAGTCGGACCCTTTTTTATAGCTTTTAGTGATCCGGAGCTCTCTTCAAATAACCCAGATACTTATTCACCGTAAGCTGAGCCCTTTTTTAGGCCCTCGCTCTTTCAGCTCTGCGAATTACTTTCTACCTTGTTTTCCTATTTAGCTCCTTCGTGCCATCTCGCTTCGGCTTAATGGATTGCTGCTCAATAAGCCAGAATTGCCGGAATGCCTACTGGAAATGTATCAGGACGAACAGACGAACCAATTTAGCCGGTGGTATTCCAATTTTTCCTGTTTTATTTAAGCTCTGCGAGGCCCTCTGTAGGTCTCGCTGTCCTAGTATTAAAGCTGGAAAGATTTGTGGTTCGCCAATACCTGTCCCAATTCCTACTTCTCTCCGTTTGTTTGTTTTTCGGCCGTTATTTATTTAGCATCGGAATTTATTGAATAGAAACTTTTGCTAAACTCTTTTAAAGCGAATTAAATTGAAAAACAAATTTCAGTGCGAGCTTAAGGCCTTCAACTTAATTGACGGCCTCAAGTTGAATTTCACAAGTCGGAACATTTTTAATGCATTTAATTTTCGGCGCTTAATATTTTAGATGGAAAATCAAAAATTAGTATACCAGAGGTGATTTTATCCTTGCAAATGTATTTTTAATTACTTTTGGATATGCTCGTCAGTATGTACCCATCGAAGTAAAGAATTAATCATCCCCAAATAACCGAAAACCGATTTATCATGCCAAAAAAATATTTTCAATGTTTTTTTTAAATACACTTGGATAAATACACGCATATAAAAAAATCGCATAAAAAATACTTGAACTACATAGAAAACTGAGGGATAGATTTCATTATTTTTTAAAACTGCATAACTTCAAATCAACGTGATAGAACGTACCAAAAATCGTACAAAAAAAATTGCGACGATTTAACTATTATTTTTTTACGCAGTTCGTGATATTGAGACATGAAATTCTTTAGATCCCGTTGTAATTTGAAAGCTCGTTCAGAATTTGAGTCATGTAAAATAAATAGATTTTCTACTTTATTGCAAAGTTGACTAACTTCTTGTATAATCTTTACTATAAGGAGGGCAAGAGTTTCTTAGACTTTCATATTGTCTTCTGTTACTTAGCTGCCATGTAAAATAAAACGAATAATATATTCGTCGAAGTCTATGGAGTTATCTGAGATACCGCAAATGAAACGTTAATTTTACAGTCCAAAATTGAAAACTTTTTCCAAATTTCAGGTACATTAATGACTAATTTTCTAGTTTATCCAAAACATTTTGATAAGTGTTCTTAATATAGTACTTTTTAAAAATGTAAATAATTCCCTAGTTTAATGGCCGAATGTCGTGTTAGTTGGAAGAAACACTATTTTCACACTCAGATGCTCTAAATATGGATGACTTGAACGGTTGTAACTTTCACTATTGTTACATTTAGATTTTTTTAATGCGCATTCGCATAAAAATAAGCTTTGTCTTTTATAAAAAAATAAGGATGGGTTCCATTATTTTTGAAAATCTCATAACTTCAAAATCGCATAAAAACAAACCTAAGTATATTGTATATTTATTGTATACCTATCTTTAATATAATTGATATGCACTATTATTGATTTAAATTATTACTTAAATTCGTTTGCTAATATATATAAAAATTAACAATTTTCTTTTAAAATATCGGATTTTAAATAAGACTTTTAACTATGTTTAGTTAAAATTTTCAAAAAAAAGAACAGACGAGGCGTTGTTTTTCATCACGATAACGCCAGGCCTCATGTGTCTTTGCTCATCAGAAATAAATTATTATCATTTGACTGGGATGTTTTACCTCATCCTCCATACTCTCCGGACATTGCCTCTTCAGATTATTATTTATTTATTTCATTGAAAAATTATTTACGTGGTAAAAATTTTAATTCAAAAAATGTTATAAAAACATACCTTGATCAATATTTTGCCAACAAATCTGGGAAATTTTGGCAAGAAAGCATTATGAGGCTTCCAAAGAGACGGAGAAAGGTAATTGAATAGAATGGATCATATATTATTCAATACGTTTGGATGTAATACAAATTATTGTTTAATTTTTTCTTAATATGAAAACGAAAGAAACTTATGGGACACCCTAATATTTAGAACTTTTTCAATGTGATCAAAAAGAGTATTTGAAGCATCCAATTAAAATTCATCGCATAAATGTTCTTATATGATAGAAAACATAAAATGAAATGACCTATGTTTCAATTCAATTCTTTTCGTTAGACTAGTCATTTGACGTGTTTTATATGCATTTCGCTGATGAATATTTAGTCTCACTTCTCAACTTGTATATCCATTATGCAAAAAAGGCTGTTAAGCTCGACCAGGCACTAAGTGCAACCTCCAATTTGTACATGTAATGCAGTGGCTGCATTGCAGTGCAATTCGGCCGAGATGAATTTATTAGAGCTCTGAGAATGGCAGGTGATTGCATCGGAATCCGCATAGATAACCCATCCATCCAATTATTCAAAATCTATTTTTAATACATGATACACTTGTGCCCGCTCTAACAACAGAGACACTATTAGTTATGGACGCAAAGTTTTAAATAGATTATTTTCGGAAAGCCGTTTCCAACGGTGTGTAAGATTAAATGTCAAGGGTCGATTGCAAAAGGTCGGAGTGCCACCCTAACGTGAATTATATCGCATAGCCACGTATTGCCACATTGTTTACCCCTACGAATTGGGGTCGAAAATCACAGGAGCTGTTCGTAGATCTCATGTCAAATGTCAAAACTTGAAATGTATAACCGAAATTTCGGGCTGAGGTATGATCCGGTCACGACCTTAACACCGATCCATGACTTGAAACATTATATTGCTTCCATTGGGACTCATTTACACCGCCTTAATGCTGGCCATCCCTTAATGTTGTTCGCACTTCGAAAATGAAAATTCAGTAGCTACAATTTTGATCTTTAACTTTCCACGATCAAGCATTTTATGAATTAACAGTAATATATAGATTTAAATAAAAAATTATACCTATCAAGTTTCAATCGAGTATTAATATTGATGTATTTATATTTATTAATAAGGCTTAAAACTACTTTTACTTATTTTATGAAATTTCTTAAGAAGTTTGATATTTAATCTTTGATTAATTCTACCGAAAAAGTTACACACATCTACTCCAAGATTCTACATTCCGCTAATCATGAAATCATCAAGAATCTAATCCTTAAACAGCAGATTTTCATGGTATTTAACCATTTTATTGTTGTAAATCTATTAACTACTTCACAATGGAGGTAATGTTGCTTGATGGCGTTACATGAATAGTATAAGTGGGTTGCTAATTACACGTCGCTTCGCGGCATACCAACAATAATCGAATGGTTGGCTAGATCAAATGCTTTAATGATCATAAGCTTTGAGATGCTTCTCAATCTCTAATAAAAGTTAATTATTTACAAATATATTGTACTGAATTATTAATTACTATTTGAAAAATTTGTATTTAAATCCAAGTAATAAAATGTTCTTATGCATTTTTTTTTCTAGTAATAAATAGATTTTTAGCTATAAAATGGTGTGTTTGTGTAATATATAATAAAATAGGCTTTCTACTAGACGGCGTGGCGCATGCGCGTAGCGTCTTTATGATGTATACGACAGGGGACGTAGAATCTATAAAAAATTCTTATATTTTTCCGACCAATTGCTGATTGGAATTTCACTTTCCGTGACGTTCACATGACATATATTTTTTCATAGAAAGATGTGGTTATGTATTTTGGTTTAACTAATCAATGCTTGTTTGAATTTATTGTTTTATGTCTTTTATAAAATAATAAATTCTTACATCAAATGGCATATGAAGGTAAATTAATTCTTAAAAGCCTTTTTATCAGATTTAAAAGTTTTATTGAACAATACCTTTTGCATTAGAAGTATTCAAAACTCGAAACCTTTAAGCTCAAAAAATTATCTTCATCAGATTTATGCAAAAATACAGCTCTCTAGATATTTGATTTTCACCGAGCCGGACACACAAAATAATATTTAAGTGAAGACTTAAGTGAATTTAATTAGTAAAAGTTGGAAATTCTCAGTCATTTCGGCTTAATTAATAATATAACTTGGTGAAACTTGGTGGCGGGAACTTCCTACAAGACGAAATTTTCCCAACTGAATATCAAAGAATCCTCGGCGATGCCTTTAACTTCCCCAAACACCGAAACGTTATTATTTTTACTCTGCGACGTCGAAATACGGCGCTTTAATATTTATGAATAAGCATCGTTTTGTATTTAAATATTTGTCTGAGCAAACTCTTCAAAAAAGGGGGGATGTAATGCTTATGGAGTGTCGTATTACGTTTGATTGATATTTTTCCGCAACGTAATGACGTTATAAACGAGATTGACATATTAATTTACGGAAGTATTATACTTGACTCTGGATAAAAAAAAACCGCAAAAAGCGTCAAGTCTTTGATAAAAAAAAAGCTCGAGGGACTTACTGGCATCAACCTAGGGAAAAAATATAGAAAATTTGGCAAAAATAAATATTTGGCGATGCGGAATATACCGAAAATAAGTGATGAAGGTTCTATCTGTGCTTCAAAAGTATGATCCATCAAATATTTTTTCGCTTAGCCACTGATTTGTGAAATAAAAATTGAAGGTATTTTCGGTGCTGGAGTGTTCCTAAGGAGATTTTCTGCCCCTGTGACAGATCGTTTATCATTTTTTTTTGCGAGCATCCCTTATTTTACTGATCTCTTTGTTTAACTCCATATAATTTATTTTCCGCCAAATCTAACATCCTCGTTTATATTCAATTGAGACAGAATTATTGATGCATTCAATTGATTTTCGCATCCATCTTGCCAATTAATGCACCCGATGTGCAGCCATATACATATCAGTAGAACTTATCTAACTACATAACCACAGAATCTTCATTTATTATCCTTCATTATTCAGGCAATAGGAAACCGAACCATCTGAATCGACAAACTGCATCGACTACCTTATTGAACACTTCTATGGTGAAACTTCGTGAATGTTTGAAATTAAACAGTCTAGTGTATTGACATTAGTGCCATTACATGTATTAAATTCACTTGTATAATATAAATATACTTTTATACATGGTATATATACAATTTTGCTTCTAATTTTTAAGAAATATATTTAGTAGTTTATCTTCCGTATGAGGAGTGTTGAATAATTTATATTTTATTACCATATGAATGATGGCAATGGGATGTTACATACACAACTATTAGAATATGATTGTATCATGATCACTTCTGGGTAAATTTTTAATAATCTCTTTGAGTTAAAGCAAAGAACAGTTATATGTTTTTATTTAAAATTTGCGCGATGGAAGTTTACAGGGAATCTTCTCTTTCATTCCACAAAATTAAATTTTGGGGTAAGAAGAAAAGTGACTTCTGATAAAATCTGTCAGAAAATAGAATACTTGTTTGTGGTAAATTTATTTATTTATTTAATAAATAGGTAAATGAGGATATTTCCAACAGCGAAATATATATGTATCTCAGTGAGAGGGTCTAAATAAGTATATTTTTCAACTGAAAATAAATTCGATATTGTATATAAAAGAATATGCATATTTTTAAAATAAATTAAATCAGGAATCACAGTTTCAAAATTAGCAGTATTTATTATTGTGCCAAATCTATTCATTTTCAAATATGAATTAAAATAATTGGACTGAATTAATCATGAATAGATTTACTATTACTTTAGAAAATGACCAGAAATTGTTACTAAATCCCGTAATTCAGGCTCATATAAATGTAACCATTATTTTAAATTGCTTGATACCAATTGTGCAGGACTTTATTAACCGGTGATGCCATACGGTAGCATTCAGAACTGGGCTCACATTCCAAAAACAATACTCGCAAAATTAATATCCATTTTTCCTGCTATTTGCTCTTCATCAATTCGCCTGCACGTAAAAGTTCGTTACTCTTTTTGGGTCAATATTTTCGAGTCATTGCTTTTCAGCAGCGCGAATATGAACGATTGCTGATAAAGCTCGACGGATGATGACATTTATAAACTGACCGACGCCGTTTGATTGCAGATCAATAAAAGACTGAGTTTATTATGCGTCATATTTAGTGATGAATCAATTTTCGGTCAATTTACTAATTATTTTTTGGTTAAACGATTTCGGCTCACGGTTTGTTATGGTGCTGCAATATTGGGTCGAGTTATTACCCCGTTGGCTCCTATAAACAGGTCGAATGGCTCGAGATAATACAATTTTGAACAGTTCAGATTGTAAAAGTTTATTTTCTGTTAGAAGAAACTTCAAAACTCCTTTACCGCCATCTAAAAAGTCTTAAACGTTTCCCGTTTCATCATAATAGCTTGTTTTCTGGCAAGAGAAGTATTAAGGGCTTAAACGCAGCAGTTTGAGATTTCAGCCTCAAATAATTTTTTATTCATGCAATTAAGGCATTTTGGTTTTAATTTGCTGTATATTTTTGGGCTTGTTTCGAGGCAAATTAAAATATATATTCTAATAAGTCAACTTTTAATGAGACTCTATTCATAATTTCTTTTAATGTTGCTCTATAATATTTGTGGTAAAGTTGGCGATTTTCATATGAAACTTTTTGGGATTAAGGGTTGCATTAAAAAGACATATCACTAAAACACTAAAAAAATCAAATATTATTTTGAAAATATGCCCGAAGTAACATTAAAGCATCGAATGTTTCGTCATTTAGTCTGGATCTGATTTTGGAAGCCATGCAACTTGCTGCTGTTGTTGGGCTTGGCTTAGTGAACCCCCGTTTAAAACCGCTGCTCTATATCATCTATAAAATCTAAAAGTATACTAGTATTACCTCACTTTTAATATCGCGTTCAAGAATATCTTAAAAGCTCATAACGCATGCGTCCTCATACAACATGCATATTTTAATATGGACATATTACTAATTCAACATCAGTATATTTATCTTAAACAAATTCACTGCTAGCTACATTATGAGAACGTATGTTTGCTGCATATATACTCATAAAATTGGAATCATAATATAATAAAACCTCTAATGCACGATGTATTTCGCTAAGCAATTCAGATTTCGCTAAGGGTTCTTATAGGCAAAAAATCTTTCGGAGAATCTATTCCCCCACTGAGCAGTCAATTAATTAGAACCATTGATGTCAGGATGTTTTCATTGCATGATCAATTTTATCTATCGATCTTGGAATCTCATAACTTTTGTCTGTTAATAATTTCATTTCGATATCATTATTCAGTCCTAATTTGAAAATCAATCATTTTTCAACGATTGATGTAGCCCAATTATGTCAGATGATTATGGACGGATGATCGTGGAATTTCTAACTTGTTAGCTATTTCGCGAACAGTAAATCGCTGGTTTTCTTCGACCATGGCTATGATTAGATCTGTGATCATTTACGAAAGAAACTTATGGGATAATCTAATATATCGATAAACTTCCATTTGTATGTAAAATTATTTGTCACTGAACTATTTTAGTATAGATTTCGTTCAATTCCATTGGATTAATCGTTTGCAATGATTCTGGAAAAAATTGCATTAACTTAGTTTTAAATTAATCTTGTATTCTGTTTCGAATCCGTTTAGTATTTGTTTTAGTGCTAGATGCTTCGGCACGATTTCACCGCTGGAATCTCTTTCGATACATCAAAAATTCATGCTTTTGTAATTCGATTTCGATACTTTATCGTCTTGTTTCAGAATTTTATTATAAGTTAGTCGCAGATATGTTCCAGACCGATGTTGCTTTAACCCGAGGCGCTCGATTTGGCCACCAGTCGGAGGAATAACTTTGTTTCTTTTGTCCCAAGGCATTCGCGTTCGGAATACGCGACTTAAATTTTCCTTCCATTATTTTTTTGCCTCGAATACGCCAAAGCGCGAATTTGCGTCATCGATGGAAAGCGTACAATGGAAATACATTATTTAAGGCTTTGGGACCGAAAAAAAGGATATTGTATCATCTGTCATTCGTGGAACTCCGCCCTTCGTTGATATTACAGATGTTATCTTTGGAGGTATCGAATTCAGTCGCTGAATTTCACCCTATTAATTCGCGGTTCGATTTTGCGGGTCGCGTGATGTTCGTGCCTCGCGTTCGGCAATTTCATCGCACCCTCTTTCGGTATTGTTTTACAAATTTGTTATTTGATTGTATCAAATATCAAAGGCTGTGTAAAGTTGTTAACGAAACATTTATCGTCTGATGTTTGATATGTCTCCCGGGTGCCGTACGAATTATATCTACTAAAGCGTTCGCTGGCTTTTATGCTTCGAACTTTACTGCTTAAAAACACGTCTGCTTCGGAGATTGCCACTCTCAATGCTTCGCATAAAATTGTATGAGGGCATACATTTATTCGATTGCTCTCCGAAAACGTTCCACGTGAGGCATACATATTTTATTCGCGTTTAATTGTTCATATACGGCTTCTGCTTGAATTTACGTAATGATTTCACTCAATAACCACAATGGTTCATCAAAATCGGTGGTTAAATCGTAAGCTTTTGGCGTAAATTCGGATGCAACAGCATAAAGCCCCTAAAATACATCAAAGTGTTAATTAAACACCCCTACCTCGATCAAATTCATCATGACGTATGTGCAAATGCAACGTAACACATCACAAACCCCTTCATTATGCCGCATTGTAATTGCATTATTAATGCATTTCGTGTTATATTCCAACCCCATCAAATATGAATTCGTTTATGTAAAATATATTTCTGCAACATAAACCAAAATAATCAAAGGAGTGCTTTAAAAATGCTTTCCATAATGTAAATGATGATATATAAGAGTATATCTGAGCTTATGTTTACCCTATTATTTTGTGATTTTCACATTATTGAAAATATTTAGGAAGTATTCTATTATGTTAATACCTTTTTATTTCTGAAATTCAATAATGTTCATCTAATTCATTTCAATTATATTCACCCAACCGCAGACCACTAATATATTCGTAGTTTTCAAATTATCATGCAAGTGGATGAATGAATCTATTGCGTTTATATTGTCAATGTACTATGCAAATTGAGCGGTTTGATTTGAATAAATATTTTTTAATTGGCGTTCATGAATCTCAAATCTCATGGGATTTGTTAATTAGAATGGAAATAAATAAACGATATTATTAGGGTCTTGCATTAAGAAAATCCTCTTAACTCCCGAGGGATTCGTTTGAGTCGACATTCAAATTTCTCATGTAATCATTGCTCGGAGAATTGTGGTATTTTTGGCCTCGTTATTTATGTAACAATCAAAAGCTCAGCGGCGCGTTATAAAACTGTCGTTTCGTACATTCGCAATATCAAAGGTAATCTCCCATTCGGGACAGTTCCGATAAATTTTAAGTTCTGGAAATATTCATAAATTCAACACATCCCCCCGGCCAGCTTATAGCGTAAGATTAGCATTTTTTGCTGATACGAAAAAGAAGAGTCGCTCGTTCGTTGTCGTTCTGATTTTATGTCACATATTTGCATAAGTATCGTCCTCATTTTCCGTCGCTTTTCCCGATGCCGTGATCATCCGGGGGACGTGTTAATATTACTATTTACATTGTTATCATCCCTTCTGTATGTACATATATTTTTTCAGGCCGGCAAAATGACTGTTTGTATTTTTGTCATACGCGTTTGCCCACTTTTTACTGGTCGTATCACCACTGCCGTATGCAAATATAATGCCCTGCATATTTAACCGTTTTCTCCCGTTTCGTTTGTGTGAATTTAACCCTATTCTTTCTTCCTTTTTTTTGGATTGCATGTCGTAATATGTATGTGCGTCATTGGATTTTCCCATATATTTTTTGTAGGTGGCTTTATTTGAGGGTCGCCGCATTTCGTTTGCATTGCTGCTTTATGATTTCATTGCGCTCGTTTCAGAATTTTCTTCTTCGTCTGGCCGTTGGATTAAATTAACGACTGTTGAATAAATTTAGTTATCTGGAAGGAGCAATTCTTACGGAGATAAGATCAGTGCCTTTTTGATGCTTCGGTACTCAAAACGTCATAAACCTTCGAATGATATCATTACGCTTTAATGCTAATAGATGCTTAAGATAACAATATAGATGAAAGTACTCAAAGCGCATTTATAGAATCATTCAAACATGTTTTGCGTACCACACCCTTAAGCGATTCTTACATTTGAATAAAACTCATGAACTTACCTCGCTCAACACGGAATATTGTACCGCAATTTTCAGAAGTCACGGTTACCTAACATCTGAGATTTGTCTTACGTTGTTGTACCCACACACAGCATTAATTAATATTATCATATTAAATGCTCCATTATGTGTTTCACCTGTCGAGTTTCAAGGTTCAGTGAACGTAATTTCCATTCAATTTCGGCATGTATTGTTTGCTGTCTTGTAACTGCCTCCATCATGCTAATATTTGCTCCTATATTCCATATTTAGATGGCTTATCAAGCAATCATTGTGGATGCTTCTAACTAATTTTATTTCAGCGAAATTTTCATTTTTGTTGCTATTTCATTCAAAAATCAATTTTCGCAATAGACAAACGCCCCACAAATCCATAACAATAGAGACAATCAACTATGCTCATTGACGCTCATTCATCCCTTAACAAAAGAAATCAGCTTGATCTGAAACGAAGTGAAAATCTTTGAATAATTTATTGACTTTTTATTTTATTTTACAAATAAATATTATAAACTCATGATCATTCATATTGATAAAATTAAACAGACAGTTACGGATGTTTTTTTTTCGGATATCAGATATTGCTTTTATTGTCATGTATTCTGGCATAAATTAATAAGTCTTTTAAAAAATCAACTCAAAACGATTGCATATGTGTCAATGAATTTGAATGAATTTTTATTATAATATTTTGAATAATTGATACAAATGTTCGTCATTACTCTTGCTGGTGTGATTCTTTTACGGTTATGTCTCTTAATTTCATAAAATCAGTCGTAATTTTCTTTCTCCATGTTTCGTTACATACATCAGTGTAAAATATTTGAATTTGATTTAATATTATTTTTTGTTTTCATATTAATATTGCACAATGTTTGAAATTTAACGCAATATTTTATAATAATAGTGAGGTGTCTGATTCATAGCGAACAGCATAGCCGTAACGAGAGTATAAAGCGCCTGTGACAAGTATTTAACTTACGCACCCCCCCCCCTTCCCCATAAAAAATGCCGCAAAAACCCCCTTTAAGAGGACGGAGTAGCCGCAAAGTCTATGTGTCCAACCGGTCCGCTTTTCGGACCGCTGACATGACGAATGAGCACCTCGCAATCGGACGCCATACCTGAACATATCTACAGAACGATTACTAACTCTCATTGCAAAACGAAGACTGATCGGGTGGGTTCTTTAAATTTTACAATCGGTTGAAAATATTGTTGTCTTTATTTTATATCGGGCCTATGCCGGCTGGGATCGGCCCAATGAAAATCAAAATAACGAAGAAAAGAGAGATTAGACAATTTAGTACATATTATAAAACGGACAGGGTCAATCAGTGTTGATTTATGAGTGTGTTTTGCGTCCCAAGCCCAGATGCGCCCATGGCGGGCGCCTGCTATGTCGCGCCCTTGTTACGGCCCTAGCGGATGGATTAATTTTACACTTAAATATAACAAACCGAATTTATTTATGAAAGTATATCTCCGATAGCAAATGTAAAATTTATCAGAATCTAAATATTCCACGAAGATCTTCTTTCCGATGTTTCGAACTTAATATCGATACACCACCTCGAAATTGCTCTGCTATAAGTTCCAAAGGCAACGAAATCGAACTTTATTAAAGCGAAAATGAAATTGAGATTACTCTGTTTAAAAATGAAGAGATTGAGGAATTTCCACGTTGTAAAAAAAAGGATGCGAAAAGATAAATTTATAAAAACATTTCGTTTCATGTTTCCGCAAGAAAACAACCTTAACATTAAACGTACCGGTACTTCACGTATACCTATTCCTACCACAGCGGGTCAAGTGACCCGTCTTTAAAATAGTATATATATTACTATGTATAGCGAAAAATAAATCATTGAGCAGAATTTGGTACATGATTGGTACATGAATAAAATTTATTTTTTAAATAACGATTCCAAATAAAATTTGGAAATTGTGAAAATTTGGAAAATAAAAAAAATTATATGCTAACTTTATTCATGTTAAGCGCAAATTTTGCAAATTATTGGGTCCTCGAAGGCACATTTTCCACACACACATATTTGTTGCATATGAAACAGATTTTTGTAGTTTTTTTTTTTTTTTTGCAAAAATTGGAATAAAAAAAGTTTAAAATGGGTCATTTGACTCGTCGTGGTAGTTTACGTCTTACAATATTCGAATATGATTTTATGAATGCACTTTCACTTGCCAGAATTGTGAGAATATTTATTGAATTTAGTTCATTTATTTATCGACGTAATCAAACTGATTTTAAATTTTATAAATTGGTATTAAAAAAAATAGGTATTTTTCTTTGACGATCAATTTAGCAGGATTTTAGCAGTGGTGTTTAAAGCATCGGTAAACCCAGCTTTAATAGCTGTTCCATATTTTTGCAGTAATATCGACGTGGGTTATTCAAAATAATGGATCACCTCTTCATTTTTATTTCTTCTCATCGTTTAGCTCGGCTTCAGGTCGGATCCAATAAAACCCGGATTCAAGATGTTAAGGCCTTCATATTTCAAGCACATAAAAGATTGCTACTCGGCTAAGGCAGCGGAAGTCGGCGATTTGCAATGCTGTGGGCTGAAACGGAAACAGGTACAAAATGATGGCACTCATCAAGCGAAGACGGGATCTATAGCGCCGATAAAAAATCTCCCCCAACCTCTATAATTATTTACGCCGCCGAAAGGTTGACATCCATGGGAAGAATTAATAATTACGCCATTTATATGCGTAGCTTATCACAAAGAAGGACGCAAGAATAAGGGTAGAAAAAATGATATGGCACGGCATCGCCCGCGGGCGGCTGGTATCCAAGGGCAGAACACGTACGGAGGTATCTCTGGCAAACAACTGCTCCGCGTAAATTATTTGCATACGTAAGCCCTGGAGATTTGCTCCGGTGAGAAGATATCTCCGCAACGGTTCTGCTCACGTATGAAAGGAGTTAAGAGTAATCACATAGTCGGTTGAGCACATCAGGGTGATGTTTGCATGAATCATCCGGCGTGGATTATGCCGATGGCGCACCGGTGCGTGCCTATAAAGCAGCACCCGTGCGATATGCGCGTGTGTCGAGTGCCTCAGACGGGAAACAATGAAGTTGTGAAGGACATTGAGCGGCCACAATGGAAACGGCCACCGGGACGTTTCAAATTCCTCCTTTCGCCAGGATACCACTTAATCATTCTAGAATTTGGCGGGATACTCAAATATGGGACGCCGAGTTTATTACGTGGGACGATTCCGTCTTACTGTTAATTTGATTAAGGACAGTCCTTCTCTATCTGAGGCGCACGTATTTGGGCGAATGGCATCAAACAACTGGCAATCCCGTCATAAACATATAATGAACCGTCCATGATAATGCTTGATACGAATAACTAATGAGTTGCTACAACCCTCAAATATTCGTAATCCCTAAAAACAGATACATTTAATATGTATTCGATTTTATTTCTGCATGAACATTTTGTCACCCGGCAGTGTTCTTATTAGTTGCAATTCCTACCCTTGTATTATTTGGATGGCTTCCTGGCGCTTTCCCCCTCTTAATAATGTGTTTATCCATCTGTCTTTTATTGTCGAACGTAAAACCATGGACTTTGGTTTTATATTCTTCTAAGCTAGCCTATGCAATGAGGGTTTTCATGCCCAGTGTCCATTTTTATAACCAGTGTCAATATTCATCCCTTTGACATGAGTAATATAATTGTGTATCTTAATATATACATATTATTCTTTCAATCCAGAAAAGAATATACATACCTATTTCTACCATTTTTGCATTCCAAGCATTCTCACAGAACCAACAAATTTGGAATGTTTGAAGTATTCATATTTCTGATCAATCTAGGTTAAACCTTATTCCAAGTAATCTATTCCTAATTTAAACACATGTGGAAGAAAATGTCTAATCAGACATCCAGACTTTCTATTTAAAAAATATATATACATGGGAATATTCATTGAAGCGACCATCATCGCCAATTCCTTGCAAATATACGCTTCGAAATTCAAATTCTAATTGATTTAATTGATATCCACTTGTACCAACATCTAATTGTACAACATCTTCACTGAAGGATTGGAAATGACGCTCCATTGAACAGACATCTCCATTTATTCGTTATAGAGAACTTGCAGCATAAATTGTTTTCCTGTAATTGGTATTCAATAACCAATGAATATTAATCTTAACATTTATTAGAATTGCATGCATGCTTTATAATAACGGAAATATGATCGATGTGCTTGATTAAAATTTATGTTGCTAATGTGTCACTATTATTCTATTGAGTTTTCATCTTGGCTCTTTGTAAGTAGACAAGATTTGTAATGAGACAAAGTGAAGAATTTAATCTTCTTCTTACAAAGAATTAACTTTAATAAGCTGGGATGCGTTCAGTAGAGTCCTCTTTTAAGTCCTTGATGAATAAAAGCTTTTTGGAAGAGTGTCCTTATGCTCTTGGTGCTGGTAAACTTAAATCAGTGCGTAAACAGAGTGTTTTTGACAATTCAAAGACAGATTGTTTCTGTGCTATTAGTCGTTCGATTTCTTTGCTCGATTTCGTCTTATTTTTGATTTTAAATCCATAAAATATAAGTCGAGTCAATATCGTTGATTTTGAATATGCGTCAATCACAAGTGACGGATCATTTCATCATCCTTTGATATGGACTCCAATTCCATCGTATGGTATGTTTCTTTCCTCAGGTCGTTTTTTCACATCAAAACCGCTTTTCTTTCCGGTGCGACATGAAAATCCGGTGCGTTTCCTCGGCAACCGGATATTTCTTTAAGTTGCCCCCACGTCCCACCATCGAAAACCAATATATTCAATCGAACGACAATTTATATATCCATATAAATAATGCGATACAGAAGAAAGAGCAATATTTTGATTTAGGGCCTTTCTCTGCGCCGATATATCACGGAGGCTTTATGCCCGTATTCAATATGCTTCTCATAAAGGCCTTATCATATTATACCCTGTATAAATAATATAAAGCTCAAATATTATATATTTAATCTTGGACGTATGCGGATAAAAGAATCGAAAGCCGTGCCGATTTTTTCCCTAATACATCATTATTATTTACTATAAAAATACAATGAATAATACAACGCATTGTATTATATTTAATTTAGATATAAAGCTATTATTATGAGGATGATTTCTTGATAATAAATTGTCAGATAAATTCATGACAATACTCTGTATATATTATCCGATAATTGAGTTGGTTAATCACAAAGGTAATTAATTTGACATTTGTCGCTTGGAAATTCAGTGCATTCAAGTACCACAAGTTGACTGCATCTGTTCATCATCAAATCATTTGCATAGATTAGGTCTCTTCATCGTATGCCCGATACATCTGAAATTAATTGGGGCCCTTCAAACCTAATTCTGAACGCTGCACTAAAATATTAGATCACTACTCAAATTAATATACCATTCATCAGCCATTACTAGTACTGCTATAAAAGCAGCAATGAAACATTATATAAATTCTGAATATTAAATATAGTCATGTGATTTTGATGATAATTTTTATGTAATATTTTCATCATTGAAAATACACATATATAATCGGTTTTATATATATATATATTCTTCTTAAGGGATTAATAATTGACGAAATTATAAGCCGACGAGGAGAAGCTGCTCTTCGTGAAGCTGAAGAGAGGAGAAACTTTAAATCGGTTTTTCTCGAAACTACTTTTTTTTACAAGCTCATGGAAGTGCTCCTACACGCCCTAGATGAGCATTCGTTATGCAATAAATTTAGCAGACACGTGTATAATAAACAGTCTTCGTCGTATAAACTACAATTCATCCAAATATATTCAACCGTTTTTATTTTACGAACAAAAAACTACAAAAAATGTTGGTAAAATCATATATTTTTCTTCCGATCACTCACTATATTTATATTTTTCAATATATTTTCTTAATTATAGTCTAAGCTATACACACTATTAGACAAAGTAAAAATATGTTTAATTTATATGCTGCAAATCATCTGTTCAGGACTTAGGACTTCCATGATGAAGAATGTCATCGCTCGTCCATCGACTCGACATCGATTATCAGACGTATGATCTCTACAGATGTTTTCTATGGACATGTGTTCTTTGAAGAATTGTAATCCAATAAATGTTATCTTCTGCATATCTTATTTGGTTATTCGTTTTAATTATATTCGTGCATAATTTATTTGTCGATTTTTTATGTCTCAAAAAAATTCTCGTCTCGTAAATTAATGCAATTTTTATTAAAATCCCCCCATGACGCCAACAAGGACATGTCAAGGGGGGTTTGTTATTCAGAGGGCTTCCGATAATAGACTTTTCAACATCGACAACGATACTGTTTTCCTTGTTAAGCTTTTATCGCCGTGTTACATTGCAAAGCTCTTTATCGCAAGAAATTTAATCTTATTTTCCGCTTATTACATTGACAGCGAGCCATTGTTACCATTCAGAGTGGCACCATATCCACGTGGAAAATTCCTCGGGAATTTTCTCCGCGGATGTAATTTTTCATGAGATGAGCCCTTAGTCAAAGCTTTCGTTTTACTCGAGAGCTTTCGTGCTAAGTAGAGCAAGAATTTGCCTTTACATCATTAAAAAGACGGCAGTACTCGTAACCATTACGATGAAGATACTCTTCAAATATTTACTATCGCACTCGATTTTAATAGTTATTCTGCGAGATGAATTCGACTTGGAAAGATCACGAAGTAAATATAGCACTCGGATGTACAAATCCCTTTTTTAGATCCTCCCTATCTTTTTCCTGTGTCATAATCGCGCTTATTTTTTATTCCCAAATATTCTTATTATCTATAGTGTATATATATATCCTTTTGAAAATATATATTCCCGGAGAACAAAGGGAAATCGGGTTAATATGGATTTTGTAGTATTATATCTCAAAGTCTACAAGATTATGGGTGGTTTATCTTGAGGTATGGGAACGTGCATTGTCTTGATGATGCATAATTCCATTTCCATTATGTGGTGCTGGACGATCGTTTACCGAAGCTGTTTCTAATCTGTCGAGCTGTTTGCGGAAGAAAGCTCTTTACCAAATTTAATTGGCGTATATTTCATACAAGCCTTTGTCCACATGTCCTATAAAATTATGTTTAAAATTCAAACATATTTTTTTAGAGACGATCGTGTTCTTATATTAACATTAATCGTTATCTTTAAATATATTATATAAATATATATATCTTGCACATTGTGCTGCAATTGATTGAAAATTTAGATGAATGATCTAATAATAAAAAATTATTTTTTTCTTAATAAATATAATTGTTAATGTGTGCATATTTTGCTGAAAAGTGAAGTTCTTTCAAAATGGACTTGTATGAAAATATGCGGTTTTTTTTTAAATTTCCAGTCTAGGCAGTTTTTCATATCTCTTGTGGGCTTTGAAATGTGGTTATCATTCATCTTCCACAAATTTAAGCTTTCGCTCTACTTTCAATGCTGAAGATTTTTAATGTTTTCTAGACATGTTCGTTCACAAAAAACTTATTTAAATTATCATTTTTATTTGGGATGGGGAGGTTTTTTTCGGAATCGAACAATATAAAATTTGAATTTTATCCTCTTTGAAGCAGAAAGCAAATTTAATAATTTCGTACGTTCATTTTATTCAAGCGCTTAACAAACGCCCACGAACGAAGGAAAAAGCGAGAAAATATTTCCTCCGCGTTCTTCGCTTCACCCCGATCTTAATTCCATTTGATAAATTGATTGCCCACGATAGTTTCTTTTTTTCAATAAAACGATGGGAAATAGAGCCTTTTCATCCGGGGTGTTCATTCAATTTTATTATTGATGAAACAAGCGCCCATTCTTGGTAGAATAGCTTATTTATCACATGGAGATTCAATTCAATTCAAGTTTAAATGGTTTGCGGTCTTACGTGCTGGCAAGTGAAAAGTATTCTTGCAACTGCCATAAAAGAGTTGTACTTCCTGTTAGATTAAAGTAGAAGTTCTGCAGGTACAGAGCAAACACATCGACTTTATTAAGCCATTAGATACGGCAACAGAAGAAACGAGACAATTTTCTCAACGATCCTCAAGGGCACAACCGAAACGTTACTTCTATAATGAAAGGAAATAAACTTATTTTTATTATTTTTTTCATAGAGATAAAAGAGGCATGAAAACCCACAAGTTTAGCCTTCGACGTCTCACAGACGTACCTGAGAACATTTAATTTCCAGAGTTATTTCAATATGGAGACGGAATTTGGTTGACGGTTTGATTCAATGCTTTTACCTTGTGTGTGTCATCAAAGCCAGGAGGGACTGCATGTGGTTTCCTTTGATTCATCAAACAGCTTTTGTGCCATTTACGTGGTATCAGTTTGAATCGAATTGTTCAATTATGAGTCGATTCATTTCTCTCCTTGATATATTTCAGATTGCTAATTTGAAATCGAGTCGTCTTTTCGAGTATACGGAATCACATTAAAAAGTTTTTAATTTACCGCAGCAGCGGAATCCATTCATCTGGCGTCTGTACTTTCATAATTCTATTATTTTCTCCCAAACGAACTTTATAATCAAAAGCTTTCTTCTCCGGATCTACTTCTATTTTTGCGAAAAACTTTCAGTGACATTACCTTGTTTAATAATCGTAATTAAACTTTTCAGGCTGTTTTCGTTGCCAATGCATTCATTTGATAATTCAAAGGCCTTAAAGGCTTTTATGTGCTTTTGTCAAATTCAAAACATGTTATTCGAGTCCGAAATCCTTTTGAAGTTTGTTAATGTATTAAAAATCACATTTACGACGATTCAACGATTTAAATTTAATATCAATATTAATATTTAAATATATATATACTTAGACCTTTTTTGCGCGTTAGATGCGTCCCGCGGATAATCGCATAAAAAAGCTATGACTTACATACAAAAAGTGAAGATGCGTTCCATGAGTTTTAAAAACCGCATAACTTTGAAACAGCTGTATAAAATATATCCAAAATCGCATAAAAAAAGTTAATAAAAAACCAGAAAAAATAAGGCAATTAAAAAAATTTTGGTAACATTTAAAGGACGTCTTGCATCATTGGTAAGACTTTTTTATAATGTGTACTAATTTCAATCAATTTTATTTTTAGTTTTACATGACAATTTTATCGGTTAAATTTCTTAAAAAATATTTTTTCTGTATTTATATCAAACCACTATATTAGTACACGAGTCTCACGAAAAGACTTGAAATAGATATAAAATATTGTATATTTAAAAAAAAAAACATTAAATAAAATATATAGAAAGTAGCACCCTGTGAACATTTTTGGGCTATTCAATTTACTACATCCAATCGTGTTATGAGTGTCCATGACGACTTTATTCAGCCTGTCGCCAATGACTGTGCAAATGACGACATGCGAAACCAACAACTTTTGACACTTTTCCCTCCGGCTGCGAATAAAGAGCTGATGAACAGGTCGAAATGAGTTTCTGAACTTTTCGATTTCTGAATATATGGGTCAAACTAATCCGAACTCAACAAGTCGACCATAGCATGCTTTGAGGGCTCAGCTGAAATTGTCCTAACGGAAAACTTTTTTAATGTACATCGGGGTTCACATTCTCGAATAAATAATAAATCAAAAATATATGACGGTTTCAATATAGCATTCAATACATTTTGCAAAATACTTCGTGTGATATATCAAAAACTATTATCATTCTTTCAAAGCACACGTTTGCAGATTGATGGCTTCGAAACAATGCGCTGTGTTTTTTAAAGATTTTGTCTCATGCTTTATTAATATAGCGAGCTACTTTGTGATATTATGACCTATTTAAGAATTTCATCGGTTTTTTTCGTTTTAAAGTTCCTTTTCCAACATATTTAGTCTGAAATATTAAATGGGTATCTTTGCTTGACGTTGCTTTATTAAAAAATCTTTTCAAGGCATGTAAAAAAATATTCTTATTATGATTTTAGCTCCGGGTTGTAAATGATGTTAATGTATTTTAACCACATTATTTTATAATATGTGTATATGTATATTTTTGAACTCGGCGTTACTTTAAAAATAGTTTTCCGCTTATCCTATTCAGCTATATTCGATTGCCACACAAATCATGATCTGAGCAAATACTCACTTTCTTGTAACTACCACGAAATTTTGACTGACCTGATATATTGGTCTTATTTAAAAAACGACATTAGTCATCGAAGGACCTCCCTTGCAGAAGTGATCATTAGCGGTGCATTATCAAAGGGCAGGCGAAAGCTCGGAGGAGCAAAAACCGGAATGACAAATGATAATAAGGTGCAAAGGAGACTTGAATGGAAGCGAGCAAAGGATGCAACCATTTTCTTTCTGCTCTTCTTGCAGACAATACGGCGACTCCTCCGTTACGAATTCGAATCATCAGGGCCGCGCTAATTGTATTTTTGTGGTCCCGGGCGCCGAGGGTCCACATAAATTCAGGGCGAGTACAATTTAACTGTGCTCAAAAGCGGCGACATGTCAGATCCTGGTAATGTATTATTGATAAAACAATGGCTACAGCGTTTGGGAGGGCTTTCGGCTGACTAATTATTGCACGGGCGAGAACAAAACCACGTTACTTTACTACGGCGTAGCACTATTTGAACCTAATGCCTCTGGCAAAACTTTTAATCAAATCTGAAAATTCGTCGCTTTGTCTACGAAATTTAACTATTTATAAGTTCTCGGTGTGTTCTTTGCGCAGACAGGTCGCTGGGGTTAGCGGTTTTGTATGTGCGTGAATAAATTTGTTTTATTAAAAATTCACCATTGAAACGACCGTAAATTCAGACGACGTTATATTCGTAGATAAAATTAAACATCTCTAAGACGAGTTTTGAATAGTTGCGAAGAATGACAATACTCGTTTATATTCAAATGAATTGTCGCATCGTTGGATCTTTGGATAATGGGTATTTTATATGACGAATCATTCGGCGTCTTATTCAGCCTCGGTAATTTCTTAATATAGTAAACTTTAATTTTGTTGCTTAAACTATTTAATTTTTTGGATTGTTTTAATATCTTCAAGTTCGTATCGCTTCATAATACCCGAAAGTTGCTTTTAAATTAACAAATAATCCTATCAAGTTTAAATCAGTTATTTTAGAAAAAAAATATCAACTCTTCTTTAATAGCTTAAAATATTAAATGTGTTGGTAATTTCTTAATATAAAATGCGGTGTGTATTATTTTCGTGAGATTGTACACATTTTCTCTTCATTCAATTTCGATTATGTCCCATCAACTTCGCATTTTATACGTTTTAATTTGGAAAATCTTCGCCCGCTTCCCTTTTCGCGCACGCTTTAGTGGGACGCTTTTCCGCCTCTTTTGCTCCATTCTTCCTTTCCGGTTGAACCTCCTTGTTTATATTATAAGCGGGATTATATTTTTCGCGGAGTCTAAATTTCTGAAAGACCAGAAAAATGGCGTGCGTGCTGGCATCGTGTTTTGTTATGAAACTTGAGGAAACTTTTTGAATGGTTGCTGAGGGGGTTGCTGTGAACGGTGCTCGGGAACATTGTGTGCATCGCCAGAGTATACGGGGTGGAAATAAAAGAGTAGGGTGAACCCGCTGGGGTGTAGATTAATATTGCGACATAAAAGTTTCATCAGGTCTCGCTAGTTCTGTCTTAAGCTTTGTTCTCTTATTAATTTTTTACCGCTCGGGCAATCGTAAAGTCGGCTTCAAAATGCTTAAACCTTTTAGTGATATTTTAAAAAAATATTTATGCATTCATTATGTAAAATATTCTTGTTGAATTCTAAAGTTGATCTCGTGTTATATCATTTTTTTTAAAAATTATGTGACATTTTATTGGATTTGAACTATGAAAATTATAGCGTAACAATATGTGACTGCACCCTGTCGTCGGCTTGGATGCGCAGCTTACTTTAATGTCGCGCCTTACCTTGTTAGTCCTCTGTATATTTACAGAGTCCTTGTTTTACATAGAAATTCATTATTTGTGGAAAAAAAAATACACTGTAACATCACTGACCGTAAAATTATATTCAAATCTTTCATGCATATTAATTCCTATTTTTCTTCTTTTTTCAGGTAAACTCGACCGAAAATATAACCGTAAGTTATCCAGAAAATATATCATGATTCGATCGATATTAATGAATTGTAACCATACGCTTGTGTATGTTTAATGCCGTGTTGATTAAATTTTGGTCAGTTATTTAGAGTTTGATATGGTGCGGTCAGAGCCAGGGGCCTTCTTGAAATAACAATGGTTAACACGTGAGGTTTTCAACGTTTGACGTAATATAAAATACAATATATAATACAAAATTAATACATTTATTTAAATTAATGCGGCTTTGTAAAGTCGTTGTTTAATCGACACCCCGGAATATTCGCTTCGAAAGGGTTAATGACGCATCTTCCATTACGCTACATTAATTGTGACTAGAGAAACGTCATACATATCACAATATTCCATTATCCTGAACGACTTCCTCGACATTATTACCTACCCACAGATCCTTAAATGATGTAACGTACTTTTGTCTATTTTGACAATGGAATATTATTCGCTGCCTTCAAAGCGATGATTTATGTTACGGTTCGAATCGTTAAATTTTGTCGCTGTGGTTCGCCATGTTGAATTAAAAATATTCCATGCATGTATATATTTTAATTTATGGGAAAAAATAAGAACTCCATCTTCATCAAGTTTTGAACAGTCCATGCACTAAATCTGTTATGGAACTTCATTGTGCGCTATGAAATCATGTGAAGGACTTTTTAAGGAATCCCACAAAATTTACCAATATTTGTTTCAGCCCAATATGGCTAAAGTTAGTCGATTCGACTCACTTGGCATGCATTTTTTGCTATCTTTTGGCTTAGAAAATCCATTTTTTACTAAACCTCAGACTTTAAAAATCGATGAAAATCTATATATACATGGAAAATTGTACAATCATCATAATTCCAAGCTATTCAAATGACTGCGATTTCTATGTGTTGTGTGAATTTTTTAAGGAATAAAAATATTATTTTTTGGTCATCCTGAATACAATATAAATCCCTCATATAAAATCAAAATTAGGACAGCATATAGCAGCTCGATTGTTGTTATTTTTCCATTGTCAATGTATTAATATCTCTTAAAACCCCCAATCAGAACCCAACTGTGGGACAGACTTCCATAGAAACCATTACCATGATTGTGGCTTAAATTTGGTTTAAATTGAATAATAAATGGAAGCAAGCGGTGATTTATTTCACTCTCCATTTCAATGAGTGATATGTAATACTGATATGAATTAAATCTGCTGTGTGCTACTGGATCTTTGCAAAAACATTTATAAAAGTTCTATTTGCTTAGCTTTGATAGCTTCGGGCTTAATCGCTTCGTATGTTTGCGAAAACATGCTAAAATCATCAATCTTCATTTTGAAAATAATACAGGATATCCCGCCGTTCTTCCTAAATTTTAATTAAAAACATTCGCCGTACAAAAGTGTAGGCAGTAGATCCCTTCATGGGTGTTAAATTGAAAATAATTAAGGTAGCCATTTTCTGAATGAGTAATATTAATTAGACACTCCATTTGGAGCGGTAATTGCCTTTTTCTTTTTATTCATTATTATACATTTCTATATGAATAGCTAATTCGGATCGAGTAATTAAACTGATGAGACTGTTCTCATTGTTTTCGCCGTTCCTTCATATTATTCAATAATTGGATCAAAGCGGAATCTTCGGGCTCCATCGACTATACTCATTATTATTTCGTTCCGCTCGATGGTAAATCTTCAGATTTAATTTATTTTATAATGATTTTATATGAGAGTGTTTATAATCTGCTTTGATTTTCGGTCACCTTCCACACCCTTTGCCAAGGGATGGGTGGCGGCGAAAGTGTACACTTTCGGAAGGTGTTCTGTGGCACTCGATTGTCCGTTAATTGTTGGCCACGTGACTCGCTGTAGGCGCTTTCCAGGTTGTTAACAATCGATTTTCCTCTTTTTTACCTATCTTTCTATAGACCTTTATCTCCTCCTTCGCATCCCGCATCGTCAAAAATAGGATGAAGCTAAGCTCGTTACTGGACCGATGGCGGGCCATTTTGCAGCTTCAAATAATTGTAACGGGCTACGTGATAATTAAAAAGCTTTCGCATCCGTCCGACCATGTGAAATGCGTAAAAAGATTCAGTACAGTATTTTGTTGCCCCATTTATTTGTATTGAACAAGGAAGAATAACAATTTTTAAAAATAGGGATCATTTCATGTCAAAAATGTCATTGTTAGAAGATAAAGCTTCCATTAATTTATATCCTTAACCAATGGCATTTTAATATTTTGAATATAAAAAGATGAAAAAAATTACACATAACCTAATGTGAACGAATATAATACAGATAGAAAAAACTGCAAACTATTTCAAAGTTCATCATGAATACATTATTATCTACTTGCATCAATATGTTAAGATAAATTGATTAATCAATTTTAATTTATCCAGAAAAACATTCTTTAATATTTTACCAATTTCTTGCCTGTGTAGTTAATATTTAACACCAAGACGCAAATTATTCTTTGTCTGATCAAAATACATCATAAAGTCATGAATACAAAAAACGAATTGATATTAAATATACAAGAAAAGCAAAGACATATCAAATTTCTCGCAAAAGATTCGTCTCCAATTTCTGTTGACGATGAACTGGAAGAAACCTCATTTACATACCCTCTAACGATAGATAGATAGATAACCATATAAATAAATTTAAGCACAATTACCATATAAGTATTAATTATTTATCCTAATTATCTATTTACCCTTAATTATAAAATATGCTTTACATCACAGATATTGCTGTTGGACAGTTGCACGTGCCGTTAAAACTAATCAGGTCGGTCCAAAAGTTCTGGCGCATTTTAGGGACTTTTTTATATATTAAATAAAACACAATTTAACATTTTAATCAATAAAATATTTTCCTCCGCTATCTACAATTTCTCGCCATCTTAAAAGATAGTTTTTTAATTCCATTTCTGTAGCTTTCTACACTGGTTTTGATGGAAAATACTTATACAAAATATAATATATTTTGTACATCCTTTTTAGAATTTAAATTTTTCTCATGTAAAAAAATCGTAAGTTGGAACAATATCCATAAAATAAAAACTGTTCCATGAGATGATCCATCTTTTCTGCAATCTGATTTTCGTATAACACCATCAATCTGACTGATAAAATTCCTTCCTGCTGAAACACGGACTAAAACTCGCAAAATTCCCGATTTCCCGACAAATTATTTATTTCTTTATTTAGTGAATACTTATATACTATAATACTTTGATGTGATTCGTAATTATATTACGGAGGAATACAAAAATTCTGAAGCCTGTATCTATTATATTTCATATCAATATTCCCATTATTAGAGTCGAGGTGTAATAAATACATCACCGGTAGGGAAAGGTTAATATTACAATTTGAAAAATATATATGTATACATCGATTAGACAGTTACTGCCCCTAGGCGTTGCCTAAGTTTGCCATTTGGTAGTTATGCCACTGTTTCCAAGCCTCCAGATTTCGGCGGGAATGTCTCGATTTAATAGCCTTCGTGCTGGTAAGGTGTACGATTTCTGTTAGATACAAATTTTAATCTCGAATTTTTCGGGATTACGTTTACTAATCCCGGGATTCATGAGCATCTAAAACTGTCCGGTATCCCGGGATTGGATTCCCTAGTCCTGAACGGGGTTCATCATAATTGCTGCTTTCTCCAAATTTAATTCACCATGTACACTATTCATTTTTATCACTGCAGATCTGGCAGATTCGCCACACGAGAATAAAAAAATAACACGTTTTTGTTGATTATCGATATTCATTTTCTATGGTCATTAATATGCGTCTGATGTTTACGAAAATTGGTTACAGACTGACTAATACATTAAGTCAAGTGATGACAAATTTCGACAGGTTCGAAATCTAATGTTTGATTATGTTTTATTTACATGATTTAAAAAAATCTCAAAAATGCGCACGAACTTTTGGACTGACCTGATATTTGTTGAGCAGCAAATTTCAAAATTCTTTGGATGTGACCATTAAAAGTTGAAACTTTACCATGTCCACCTAGTTACATGCATTAAACGTAGTCGCTATGAAACGCTGCATATGACAATCAATAATCCTAAATTAATTATAAATCTGCCTTTGATGTTTGATGTGGCTTGAAAACCTCAAAAATACACATAGCACACATCTCGAGCCATATATATATATGATGCCGTTTGAAAATGTAATTTATTTTTGTTTGTTTTACTTTAACAACTTCAGAGTCCAATATTTTTTTCAATTTTCGGTGGAAATAAAACGACGTAGTATTTATATCCATACCCCTGCTGAAAAACGGCGCAACCGACTCGGTGATTATTTGCAGATAAAAGTTTCGAAGCGAACACATTGTACGAATATCAAACAAGACTACATAAACAAATCCCCAACTCGCAGGTTTAACGCGAAAAAAAGTTGTATTGGCGCTGAAAAAAGGCTCCAGTCAGATTCCAGAACCCAACTTTGAGCAATCTCGCATGAAAATCTCTTTAGGGAGGACCGAATAAATCTCGAGATAAAATATGAAATGCAAAGACGCTCAACACTTTTTTGCGCTCGCACACGCGGTCATTTGTATCACATGATATATTGTAACAAATAGGAGACAACTTTAAATATATTCTTATATCAAAAGCCTCAAGATATACGTGATACATTTTTATTCGCGATTGAATTAAAAATCCTACTTACTCGTCCAATTAGGGAGTCCGTTATGTCTGCTATTATTACGATTGGAAAATTCCTCTTAGCGCTGATGGAAAAATCTCAACGCCAAGGCAAAAAAATAAGTGAATTGTTTGATAATTTACATGGCGAACGTTTCGATTGAAATTTTTGCTTCATTTGATGCCTATTTAGCGTCGCAATCAATCTCGCGAAATTCATGATATTCAATTTAATGAGATGAGGCGGGCAAACATTTCGCAATAAATCAAACGTGACGATAACGATGATCGCAGTCATTTTCTGAAGCCATTTACATTCGAAAATGTGTGTGAAAAATTGAAAATGTGATTTTATTGATGAGTCTCCGCTTTCGATATCTAACGCCGACATCCGAAAATCATTTAGAATTTCCATTTATTTTTGCAAATTATTAAAGCGTTTGCTTAAATCCTAAATTTCATAAAATATTTTCTTTTTCATCTATAGAATATTTAGTACTCTATATTATATTATTAATTGAATCGACTTATCTAAGGTGGTTGATTAAAAATATTAATACTTTCAACGTCCCAAAGTTTTGTTTCAAGAGACGTTTCTACCTTGTTGGGCCTAAAAGTGTTCGATTTTTGAACATTTTTTTATGTATGAAAATTATTAAATATAGAATGTTGCCTCTGAACTCCAACAAAGATGCAATTACCGCTTTATCTTCGGTAGCATTAATGAGCATCCCCTATAAAATACTGTAGAGTTTGCCTACAGAAATCGCATAATAGGCAATCGTTTTCATTAGCTACGCTGTCAATGAAGTCACGGGTCGCTTTATAATGCATGAATTTGAAACCTACCCCCTTGCATGGAAAATCACCCCGTCGGCCACTTTTCACCTCGTATCGTCTCTCTTTCTGCCCTCTCTACTATTCAATTATCGCTCTTATTAATTACCGCCGCGCAACCTTCTGACGGCGAAAGCTTCTCGTCTACCGTAAGCTCGCATTTTCCTGGTGCCATCTCATGCGATTAATTTCCATTCAACCTGGGTCTTTTATCTTACATTCAAAATGGCAGCTGAGAACATTAAAGAGGCCTTCGATTATATGTTTCGCCACAATTTCCATCGTCATATATTTTGCTCCTCATCATCGCGGCAAATCATGTGGAAAAATATACATCTGAAAACAATTAGCTGAACCTGCTGAATATTTATGCTCTGAATTCGAGCAATTGGGTGAGATATATGTGGAATTATTAACATCAACTGTTCTTGTAAGCATAATTTAATATTAATTACATTATAATATTTTTATAGAAGCTAATTTTTGGCAACCTATGTTTTATTAACTTTTTATTTTACTGACATTAGAGTATATGTTAGTATTGCTTTGAAAGTCGTAACAAAACATGTTACTCTTTATAACCAACCCTAGCAAATTTAGCACTTACTTTAATACTGTGTAAGTATACTCTTGTCTTATAAAGATTTAGCCATCCCGGATTACTTATCCTTAATTATTTTACGTTAAGAAACTGTTGATTTTCTTGTGGTTACATACAATATTCAAAGCGTTCATTATTCCTTCTTACATCAATTCAATGCTAAAATAATATTTATCAATCCGATTTTAAATTGAACTAATTTCCATTTTTCAAGCTACAACATTGTTGTAAAAATATTGTTTTACAGATGTATTTTTATCGCAATGTTAATAATCCTACAACATATTATATATATTTAAGACTACCAAATCAAATAAATATAACCGTTACTTTGTGCAAATATTTGCAGATCAAAATTAAAAGCAAACAATAAGTCTTTTTACGTAATAACTATGTAACCATATGATTACACTTGTTTCAAAATCGTTTTAGATTGTTCACTTATTGTTACTAAAATATATTGTAAAAGCACTTAGTGATAATTCAACATTGATGTGTACTTGTTACCATATGGTCACATCCATATTGATTTGAGATCATGAAAGTTTTAAGCAATATTATTGGAAATTCAATCTCATAACGAATACGTAATATACTGAATAACATTATTAATAAATAATATGGCCATTCCTATTTAAATATAATCTAAGAAAATTATTGCATTAGTCAATAATGATACATCAATCTTATATGAAAATATATACAAATCACTTCATCATCTCGATCATAATTTAGTAGAAGATGAATTGTATTCTACACTGAGGTTCATGCATTTTTTTCTCGTAACGCGGTTCTTCATATTTTTAAATATTTCGGTATTCAAAATAAAATGAGCGTTTTCTATATGCATAGAACCTTTTTTTCCTAGATTATGCTACCTAGTTCGTTACGCTAAACCTTTTTTAATAATATTTTGACAGGACGTGAATAATGGGTTCTTTATTAGAACATAGATGGAACAACACAATAGTTAAACAATGTAAAATCTCTTCTGTGTATTACTAGGTATCCGGATGGGTCGTCGAAGTATTATATTATCGAGTAACTCACCGTCAACAAGACCACCCTTAACGGTGTTCCCAAAAACGATATTTCTGATATGATTAAATTTACATATTCATAGCATAACATCCTAAATTAAAAGTTAAACGAAATAATATTTATTCAGATGCTCTTTGTACATTGATATGTTGTGGACTAAATTTTCTTAATCCATAATTTGAATTTATCAAGATTCCTCCGCTATCTATTGTTGTATTGTGCTTTGGTTTCGCTCTTTAATTCCTCACATATCTTGATATTTAATGAGGATGTGCAAAATTAGATTTATTTGGATGCCGTCGAAGAAATTTCTGTTGGCGTATTATCAATACATTAAAGTCTCTTAATTTATTCGCCGCAGCTATCCGAATTTCATTAATATTCAAATTTACTCAGAACCCAGATTTTCAAAGAAATATTCTTGGTTTTAGTTTGAATATATTAAGTAATATTTAATTTTTGGTTTATAAAGTTGCAGTCAAAACTTAATTTAGAGCTTTCACGTACACTCGAGCGTCTTGCGAGAGCTTTTTGCAATCTTTAAAGTTATAAGTAAATATTCAACTCACTCTCAGCGCGCAATTAAGCATTTATTATACTTTTTAGTTTGACGTTATTATCTACAAAATTTTAGCTGAGAATCTTTTATGACGGCTTGTATTATATATAATTTTGACAGTAAAGATAAATAAAGTGCGGTAATTATAATTGAATCTCTTACGTATCAGTAAAACGATTGCGAAGGATTGTAGCCGTCTGAATAATTCCATCGTTAAGCGACAGAAGGACGAATCGTCCTTGGCAAACAGAGTGGTATCAGGATCTCAGAAATTAATAGAGGGGTCTTTGTTATTGTTCACCGAAATGAATAATTAATTCATAGCGTTACAATGGAGAACGGAGGGATTGTGAAGAGTTGTGATTCGATTACAGCGCGGAATATCAAAAGCTCAACGAAAATAAACAATAAAGAATTAGATCCGAATGCCGTAGGATCTTCGCAAATACAATGGCAAAATTATGAGGTATTACAAAGGATTTGATGAACCCATTGTTTGACTACGCGACTATAGATTATATCGGTTTTATGTACGTGATATTTCATGCCGGTGGTTCGAATGCCCAATAAGGATGCTGCGATATTATTGAAAAGCTCGGTGCAGTCCATTGTGTTATTATCAACAAAAATAATAACCCTGGAAAAATCCGCATTTTTAGCAGTGGTTTATCAAAGATTAATTGGAAAATGCTTCCTGCACTGATTTTGAACAATATCATTGTTCGACCGTGGAATTATTAAAACTGAAACATTTTACATGCTCTTTTATCAAATTGGTTGTATTCATATGGGCCTATGAGATCTAGTGCTATCACTTTATAATTATACAACATTGTCAGTTTTCAATAGTTTCATTTTTTTACTATGTTATTGTATTAATCCAAGCCTATAATTCTATTAAGTATTTAATGGCCTGGATGATGACATTGAGTCTGGTGAGAATCGTCTTCATAAGTCCATATTATCATTATCATAAGTTTCGCGAATACAGCATAAATCGTGACAAACAATTTTCCTATGTACGCGAATACCATATCATTCTTTACATAGGAAATCTTTGAAATATTCTAAACTATTTTCTTATCCTGTTTGCTTAATAGGGCAATTTTATTATGATGAAATCAAAATGAATAACCACGTTAATCGAATTAGGACTACATCAAAAGTGGAAATAGAAGCAGGATCACCACAAGTATTTATCCTAATCTAAACATAAATATATACAACAACAAAAAATCATTGTATTTATCGATTGATCAACAACTTTTTAAGCAACCTTACAGTAGGTGTTAATAATTATATTTAATGTATTCATCATCTTCAAAATAAAGCTGTAGTCGTTATTAAAAATCTCAACAGCAATGTATATTAATATTTTAATGATTTTTACACCAGAATGCAGGTGCTTTAGAGCCAGTCACCTAACCGTCGAGATAAAACATTCATTAGCATTATGGATATGGCCATCCAAGCTTCTTTGAAGTGATTTATCCTTAGACAAATCTTTATAAATTGGTAAGAGATGTTGTTTTATCTCTTGGCAAAAAAATGAAGTCAGACCTTCAAGCTTTGGATATTTTTAAAGGCAAAGCTTTCTGACATTTGCACCAGCTTTTGACTCCAGTTGGTCTTTCGTTCTTTTCTAAGGATATTTTGAGATTTTTGCTTCGAAAATTCAACCACATACGACAAACTATCAAGTTAAACTAACTTCGAGTAACTTTAATTTTGCATACCTTCATTTAGAGATATAAGAGTGCAATATAACGATAATTTTGTTTAAAATATTTTTAGGGACATCTTTTCTAATAAAACTAAAGATACAAAAGATTTTAAAAAAATGTATTGTAAAAGAAAGATTGTTCAGCTCCAAACGCTCCTACTTGACTTAACTCCCTAATTCACAGCGATTCCGACGTGCTCCTGATTACGCGCTATAACTTCATAAATATTTCAAATTCCGATTTTTCTCTTTTATAGTATACTATATAGTAATAAAAAAACGATTTTTTTGAACGTTGTAAAGGGATTGCCCCCCTTAAACCTGGATAAATAGGAGTCAGATGTTATAGTCAACATTTCTTTGTATTTCTAAGAAATTTTGGGTTCTGTAAATCATACTTATTATAAAAACCAATTAAATTTTTCATGTTTTTGCTTGCTCAACCTTGATTTAAACCATATTTTTTTATTATATTTTTATACAAGATTTATTTGACTCTTGTGGGTCTTATAAGCGGAATTTGTTTAGTTGTTGAGGTCGTAAAGCTTTTCTTATTGCGCAACTCGGGCGATTTCTTTTTTAACGAGCCCAATTCTAGGCCTCAGTATAAACGCGGTTGGCAACCTGCAATAAAAATTTATGATACACACTAACAACTTTCATATTATGGCTCATTACTGTGTCATGTGTACAGCATACACATACGCGCAATGTTAAATTAATTCCTAAATATAATCGGACCATTGTTCCGCGTATGCTTAAATTTCTGAAAAAGCATTAACACGAATCGGATTTGTGATTTGAATAGCCATTTGGAATGCGTTCGCAAAACCGACATCCGCATAAATAATCCATCATGCTATTGAATGCATGATTTATACGTTCGAGCTTTTAAGCATTTCGAAAGCCCCTGCTTTTTTTTTTGTGTGTAAAACCATTGCATATTAATTATTGCTCATGTTTAAATATGACGTATATATCGTTTTAGCTCAAACCGACTCTAAATGAGCCATCAACTGTTGCATTCGTACAAAATCAGCGCAATTCATTATACGACGCTGTCTTCATACGTCGTTTCGTTTTTAATCGAAAGTTCGTCGTTCGATCCAAGTGCTTTTAATCCGTTTTGAATAATTCAATTCCCAATCGGGGTTGTATTGGATGGGGGATTCTCATGGAAATTTTAGAATTATTCTTTTTGCTTTTAAGCCTCTCATGGACCAAATCAAATTTTTAAATATATATGCATACTACGCAGTAATTATGATACTTTTTTTTCTCGAGCATCAATTTTAATATCGTCTGCCTTTATATATTTTTTTGTACTCGTATATGGCTCAATTCTTGGAGAATGGGTTAGATCAGACTCATATCATAAAAGTTTGGATTCAAATCCAGATTTCGATCCTAGTTTACCTTTATATTTTTGATTTAAAATAGCAAAAATACTGATGCAATAATTAAAATTATGCAGGCCTACTTATGAGTGACTGGATTTACAAATTGTAGATTTTAATAAATCGCATATGTAGGATCATCCGTTTGACTTTTAACGAACATATCCTTAAAATATTTCCATCATTAACGGCACGATAAGGGTCTTTCCTTTTTGTCTTTCCGCTCCGGCAGAATTCCGCAAAAAAAATCGTATAAATTTAAATTTAAATCTCTATTTTTATCGGGATCCTTTTATGGTATTAATGTAATAATTTTCCTGTGACCGGTTTTTTCCACATATCCTGGCGAATTAGGCAAACCCCTTTTCCTGTCGGATTTTCCCGTCATCGCTCTCGTATCGCTCAGAGGGAAATCCCCCTACGGTTTTTCCATTAATGGCGCACACTTTTATCTTCATACATACTTACCACTTTGCAGTCAATATTCATGGATGTGATATATTAGAGGCATGCGGAGAATAATTCGATAGAGCCATATTGTCGCGCGTTGAAATTTTTCGCTGAAAAATGATATCGATGAATATTCATACTCTGTGCGAAATATTTCGAGGTTAGCGTCGATGATTCATTAATAAATGAGACTTATTTGTCGCTGGGATATTGGAGGATTTTTATTTGGCTTAAATGTGGAGCTTTTGAGGGTGCGTTTTGTTGCTTGAAATAAACCAAACAATGGTTCTATTTTTATCTCGACTTTTGTGGGATTTTTATGGGTGAAATAAAAAAACCTTTTCAATGCCGCTTATTTAGAAATCTTCCATGGAGCTACTTCTATTTTCTTGGAATATTGAAACCATATGTAAACATATTTTGTTTTTATTAACTTTTCTTTCCATCCCCTGCCATTGTACACCATGTCGTCATTCTTATTATGTTTGCTCGGCTTACAATTTAAAAAATGTATATACTACAGAGGATTCCGCTTAGTTGGAGCAAAAATTAATCAAGGCATTTAATATAAATTTATTATGGCAGACAAGGCGAATATTGACACTTAATTGATTCTTCAAATAAATTTAATATAAGATTGATGATTCTGTATTCATCTAAATGACATTATTGGCAATTTTGTATCTAAATTTCATTTTGATATTGATTTAAATATAATGCACTCTTATGCTAATATAACTTACATAAATAATTTTTGCGTTTTGTAATTTACATTTTTCAATTAACTGTATTCCAAAATAGTGTTATAGATCCTGAACTCATATTATAATGATTCAAGTTCAAATCCAGATAGTAGAAAAAGTTTTATCGTACCAAAGCATTTGGAGAGTTCGAAAATATTCATAGTTCTGAGGGAATGACTTGACCCAGGTCTATTGGGATAACTTACCGAGCATACTACAGAACAAGGTGTTTTTGATTCTATTTCTTTATATTTAGAACAATTTCAAATGACAATAAACCTTAATATTATAACTTCGCACTGTTTTTTGCATAGAGAATCTTTAGTTTCGAAAGCATCACCAGCAGCACTAAAACCTGTACTAGATCAAGTTGTAAATATAGTGAATTTCATACAATTGACACCTTTAAGAATGCATGTTTAAAAATCTTTGCATTTCTATGGAAGCTAAGTACGAATGCTTGCTTTTTCACACTGAAGTCAGTTGGTTACCTAAAGATAAAGTTTTATGTCGATTAATAGAACTTAAGAATTAATTTTAATATTTATTCGAAATGAAGGTATGGATGATTTTGTACAACGTCTTCAGAATAATGATTGGTGTGCCAAAGTGGCATATTAGAAGATATCTTTAATTGCTGACACGACATGTTTCATTCACTTAACGAAAATATTCCTGGGCGAATTATTTCTGCAATATATGAACATGTGACTATAAAATGATTGAGAACCACTGCGCAAAAGGAACGTCCACTTATTTTGATGTTATATTATTTGAGCTTTTTCGTAATGTACAATTAGTACAAATTTTATAACATGTTATACATAGATAAAATGTATCGTTTTTAAAGCTATTATTTATTTTTTCATTCGCGCAAATAAATGTTTTTTTTTACGTTTAGGCCTTTTGGTTGGGTTGAAATTTTATATTTGGAAGGCACCAACACAAATTCAACCGTAATCCAATTGTATAGCATATAGGCGTATATCCGCAGGCGAATTTCCACCTCCACTTGCACTAATCACATTTTATGCAGGACGTTTTTTTTTTCTAAAATCCCATTTTATTATCCTTTATTTTCACAGCCCGGCCGAAAATAGAAGCCGGGGAGGTTTTAAACACACAAGTGGCAGTGAATCCCATCCCTTTTCTTTCCGACCCCGTCTGCGGCCACCCCCCACGGTCGTGTATGTCGCACTAATACAATATTTATTAATGTATAGTCACGTCCCATTTATATGGAAAAACAAAAGGGCTCAGCTCAAAATATATCCTCGACGGCCGAAGCCGACTACTCGGCTCTGTGCGTTGTCGGGGATGGAAAGATTTGCGTAAAATTTACATACCGTTTATGAAGTATGCGCCGCCGGTAATATGTGGAACGTTGAATCGTTATGCTCTCTTTTCGGCCTCGAGATCCTTTCACCCCTGTCGAAATACATTTTTAATGTCTGCCCCTACCGCTTTTTAGTTTGCCGAAAAAAGCTCCTCTGCATTCGAGCTTTTCTGCCTTTAGAGCTATCAATCTTTGGCATCCATTTGCACCCACAAATTTGATCCAAACTAAAATAAGATAAACACTTAAGCACAAAGTTCCTAATATCATCGATATTGTCATAATTTAATAAACATAGTTTATATAATTTATGCAATTCGCACAACCAGAATTTGTCCACCCAATGGCATACTCAACAAATCAGATACAGTCAATCGTGGTTAAATAGTCATAGTGCTCCGTTTACTCCCGGGATTCACTTTAATTATGGATTACTAACGATATTTAGTATTAAAATCGACGATTCTCAATACATTTTCACTCTATTGAAATAATATTCTTGTTGAATTTTCATACTGTATTAATTAATTAATTAGGGAAACTATATGTATTATTTGTGAAATGTTTCTAAAGAGGTATATTTCGATGATATATTAAATCTGCTCTTTATTTTTCAATCAAATTTTAAACATAATCAGCTGATTATGTTTAATAAGTATAATTTATTTGTTAGATCAATTAAGTATGTTCTATAGACTTATTTTTGATTTGCTCATATTCCAAATATCTTCTTATCTCAGTGTTTACTTTATTAGATCAAATAAATTTGGATCTAGGCTATCTAACTAAAATATTAATACTTTCAATGACACAACCAACCCTCTTCACTTGATGTCTCATATTATTATTAGATCTTATCTATGGTAAATACATATTTTTATTGCAGATTTTCGCAATAAATTTAATTCATCAAAATAATAGAAACATTACAGCGTAGAAATATAAATAAAATAAACATTGTGAATGATATTAAGATAAAATGTAATTAATTTATACAGTTTTATTTGTTGGGACTACCCAACTTGATTGAATTATCTCTTTGAAGGGCGACTGCACAGAATTGTAACAACCTATTTACATGCTTGATGGGGTTGTGGGAAATTCTTGCTGCAAAGACTATCCTAGAGTAGAAAACAAACTAAAAATGTTTATGAAATTCCATCTCAGGCTCATTCCAGCTCAAAATGATATCTTAAATCTATTTTCATTTATTATTATAAGGGGGATCAAATAGTATTTTTTTTTCATTTGCAAAATATAGAGGCTCCTAAACCTGTTTACCGTAGAAGTTCCTTTTCAATAACGCAATATACAGTGGGCGCGCACATTTTCACTAGGACGTATATATACGTCCCGCCCACCTGGCGTGAGTTGGTTTTATTAATTTTTTTTAACGATACTTAAAATTTATAAAAAAATCAATGAAATCTATTTTTTGTTATTTATTTAGATACACAAACATGTAGACAAATAATAAAGAAAATTAAAACATAAAGTTTAAAAAATAAAATATATCCACACATAAATTCAAAGCTCAACTTCTGTGTGATAAATTTTAAAACAGTTGTTGACATGTAGTGCTACCTCACAACCCAGACACCAGTATATAGATGATTTCCTTTTTTTGTAATAAACTCGACATTTCCTGGCTTTTGTTCCCTTTCAATTGTTCTTTAAAAATGTCTTTCAACTAAGCGTGAAGGCTTAGGTGTAATGCTGTTTTTTTTAACAAAAAAATCCCGCCTGCTTAGGATTCAACGTGTATTTTGTTGACGTATATATACGTCCTAAAAAATCGATGCAGTTTATGTTGGACGTATATATACGTCCCGCCCACTTAACAGGTTAATCAAGCTCTATTATTTATGGTTTCTAATTTTTCAGAATGAGATCTAGTGTCATCTTGTTGAGAGTTTTTGGAATATTCTCAATTTTATTATTTCCATTTTTAAGATTTATCAACCACTTATGATACTTATTCATTTTATAAAATTCTTATCGTAATTTTTTTTGCAGTTTCTTCGTTTGTTATCATTGCCTGATCGAATTTAAATAGTGTGCAATGATGCAAATATAATTCAGAGATTTCTGTTCTTGATATTGTTCATAAATAACAAAAATAATTTATATTTATAAAATCAAGTGACTGACATTTGTATTATCGTTGAACTTTTTTGGCTGCATTTCATCCCTTATTCAATCGGTGCTTTGATAATACAAGCACACATCTTTTTAAGATCTCTTTGAGACACGCATTTAAGTCAGCAATTTGACTTCGGGCAACTGTCTAAATTGAGTTTTAAATTAATATATAATAACTTATAACAAACTATATTGACAAGCACATATTGAAGAAACCAAATATTAATTTGAGGCATTCCACAAATGTCCAACGCTAATTGAGATTTGTAACATAAAGGGTTGATTATTTATACTTTTCAACTGTCTTGGTTTCTTTCATTTTGTATCTTATGCTTATTAAGGCAATACATTATTATTTGTTAAAATTGAAAACGTTGCATAAATAGGCAGAGCGTCTTCAGTACATCACCAAATTATATATTCCCAAACGAAATATTTTCTTTGGGGTTAAAATTTCCTTGTGTGCATAATGTCATGAAAAATTGAGACCGTCTTCCATCTGATCGCATGTACGAGCACAAATTTATTCCGAGCAGTAGGCTCATTAAGTATACATGACGTTTTTGTCATTAGATGGGTTCATTTCGCCATCAATTTTCGCAGCAGGCTTTGGCTTTTGGCTGACTTCCTCCTCCCGTTTGATGATTCATAAATTTGCATGAATGAAATCTAATTGAAATTACTCCCGAGCAACGAGCATACGTCATTAGCTATTTATGTCGACGAAAAGTAATCTCGAAGACACGTGTCAAAGCGCGATTGGGGGTCCCAGAAGCGACATAATGTACGGTCATAACGACCTGGTTGTAGTGTATCTGTTTTCGGGATGTTCTGCACATTAAAAGTTGGCAAAAACTCGAGGATTTTCTCTCTTGGGCCATATTTCATTTCTTGTGTAACGAGCTCGGTTTAATTTAATGTTTTTATTATAATTTTAATTGTTGTGCAGTGCCAGCTTCTGCTGTCACAATGTCGAAATATAAATTATGTTTCACAACAAATATTAACATTTCCCCTTTGTCATCAAGAGAAAATGGGCCGAATTTATGACTTTGTTCGCTACAACATTTGCTGACGAATTTTATTTCTAATTAATATTTATAACCTGGGACAAACATTAAAGCATCTCATATTTCAACAACGCTATCATTGTACAGTGCCTTTCAGTATTAATCATGTATATTAATATTTTACATCGTACTCCTTTACAACATATTCCCATTCTATCTACATTCGATCCGCTTCTGAAGTGTCATTTCAGAATTCAGTCTTTTTTTTTTGAAATACAGATAAATCTTTTTGGTGTGCAATTTATTCTATCATTTCCAGGGATAGATTGAGAGATCGTGTGAGCCACGAATGCAGCATTTTTTGGGGTCCCCTATCCAATTACGTGAATTCCCCAATGTACAAACATCGCAATGCTTTATTTTTAGTCCAGAGCCAGTTGAAGTTCCTTGAAGCGTCAGGATCGAGCAAATAATTTGAGAATAAATATTAAATCTCGCTATATATTTGCCAATGATCTCTTCCTTACACCATTGTATAATACCTTCAAGACTTCATTTCTAAATTTAATTTACGTGTTTTATGGTCTCGAATGCTCTATACTCGACCCTTGTACAACACGGTTATATAGTTCCACGTTATTAAAGGATACATATTTATTTGATTAGATTTCATATTTTATACTTATTTTAAGTGTGTAAATCCAATATGTAACATCTTCAATCGATATTTTTACTGAACCCGACCTAAACTAAATGTATATCATAATTGCCATGTAAAATAAAGCAGTCTGCTTCTATAGCACTCCATCATTAGTTTAACAATACATTTCTGCTTTCGAAATTGACAACCATTGTATTGTATTAACAATTAATACAAGGGCTACCAGATCAAATGTTAATCATTATACTCCATTGTAGTCGTCTAACCGCTGATAACAGGCTTATCATATTGCTTACATGTTATAGAAATAGTTGTGTTTTAACCTATTGATTGCCGCCAGTTTGATAAAACTGCACCTCCCATTGCCGCGTGTTTTCAATGCGAAATAAATACTTCGAATATATCCTAAACTAAGAAAAAATATTTACAGTTTTCGATGTTTTTAATGTTATAAAATGATTCTTAACGTCACTGTTAAAAAATCGAAATGAATTTCCCTTTTATTTAGAGAATATGAATAGGTATGAACTGATGCGTGCACGGCAACCAACAGGTTAATTTAGAAAAATAATATCTGTTATATCAGTTCTGAAATAAGTAAAATTGATTTCACTTGAAGTCATACGAGATCCAAAAATGCTACACTTCTTTGTCAACTAGGAGGGAAAATTACTTAATATAATTGATACACTATTATTTTGGAACGGCGAGTGACTATGATAAAACAGGAACTTGCTTGGGTCTCTCTCTAGTGATATTTACATACCAGAACATACACATAAATATTACAACATGCTGCCAAACGAAGAACATAAAAAAGCATTCAAAACAACATGCATTCATCCCTAGACTCTATAAAATTCAAATTTATTTGATGTAAAATACTATATCCATACCAAATGCAATTTTGTAAGTATTCAACCCTTTGACTCAATTCACCGCTACTTTCATTCTTTGATTTTTCTGTTTGAGTTCCCTGGGGGTTTTACAAATATATGGTTGTATACCCCATGAGTATTCTGTTTTATCACGACAGATAAGCATTTTTTCAATTTATATCTTGCGGTTATATCCCAGCGAAAAGGCCGTCTTCCTAGGAACGGTTCAAACATTGTATATATGTAAGGATTGAATGATTCCAGTAAAATCTCTCCCCATTTTATTTTTTTATTCGCATTACTTGTACGATATAGCATACGTTTGAACTATACAAACTTATATGATATTATTGGAATCTGTGTGTTTAATAAAATTTTACATAATTCATAGAAAATGTAATCAACTTATTATTAATCCTCTATTAATAAAATAATAAATGTTCAATCCAATTTGGTAACCAATTAATTCGTTTAATGGGTATGCTTTAATTAGATATTGAGCTAATATTTTGCTATTTATTAGATTTTTTCCTCTGGATTGATTGATGAATTATTCAATTTCAGTCCTATATGTTACATTTTAATAAATCAAGGCGAAATGTACGGGTAAGTGCAGATGCAGTATTTCAGGAATTGATATATTGGGTTTCATGGTCCAAAAACCCCGAAGATAAATGCGATCGCCCCTGCAATGTTTAAGCAATATTTCACGTGATTCCGTAGATTATTCTCCCGCGCTCTTTTTCGAACCCGTTTTATTGTTTCCTTTTTAAAGTTTCGAATGCGAGAAACACTCCGCGTTTAAAAAGATTTATTATTGAGTAAGATATTCCGTAATGGTTTTCGCTGTTCGAATAAACGTAACTGAACGTAAATCAATTTCATACTGGGTAGGATTTTCAAATCGCATTTCCGTGAATCGGAAGCTATGCGGGAATAACATCTCCATCCCATCTGTACTCAACCCAGCATCCGTTTATCCTATATTGGCGCCCATTTCACACCTCAATTGGATTTGCATTTTATCAATATTAATAAATTGTATGTCATTATCCGAGACGCTGAATCTGGAATTTTTCAGCGATATTAATCCCAGTATTTTTTGCGCTTTTATGACGTTTAATTTTGAATAAATCACTCAATACTTTTATACATAATATATGATTTGAAATCAAACTTAGTTAATTAAAACTTTGGTTCGGCTCGTAACTAATAACAGTCACGTGTCTTGTAAATACCCTTAATGCCAGGGGATTTCCGTGAAACATTACGTCATCAATCGTTCAGAATTATCTTGTCTCTCTGGAATCTCCAGCGCCTTCCAGTCAAAAAACACAACTCGGAATTAATAAAAAATATTTAATATATCATCTCATTTTGTATACTATTATAGGAAAACGTTATTGGCCCTAAGGTCACAAACTCCATTAATAATAAGATCCAATAATAAATACTGAATTTATTTTTAGGACTCTAAATACGGACTTTTATACAATGGATGCTTAATTTTGAAGAATATTTTCATTCACCTGAAATATTATTTTCTTAATATACACTATTTTTTTTGTTATATAAATATGAAAAATAATCCTGAAGTTTATATTTCAACTGTTTTTGCAATATTTCGATCATTTTAACCGTGTTTATGTAATTATATGTATCTGTTTAATACTCACCCTCACATGCAAAAAAAATTTCGACCATGTCTAACCTCTTGATTAGTACAATCGCGTATTTGCGATCAAATTTCAGTGATTCCGAAAGTATTCTTGCACGCTAAGTTTGGGGAGAAACAAAGACGGAAAGAGTGTCTTGCACGTTGAATTTGGAGAGAGAAAGAGACGAAGAGAGCATTTTGCATACATTGTACGATTAAATGGATCTATAACCCAAATTTACCGTCTAATAATAAAAACCCAAATTAATCGATTTTAAGTATACTGTTTACGCAAAGAAATGAAGGAGTATTGTGTGCTATCAACAGTATTTATTTACTGATATACAAGCTTTATACAGGCTGTGCGGACCTGAGAGATAAGTGGATTTGTACGAACGATAAGTGGCGGATATATAAATATAGCACCTACGTTAAAGTCATTTTAAAATTAATTCACTACTCATAGGGTTAAAATTAGAAACGTTGAATGCACTATATTTTTTAAAATATCTGTTGTAGAAATTTAATAAGACTTATATTTGAACTCAAAATTTCACTTGATTTCATGCCTTTGTTTGTTTGAAAATGCGTTGCGCAACTTTGAATGCTACATCTCACCTTCTTTCTTCAGTAACAGGATCAAAAAGCTTCCTATCCGATGGTTTGTATTTTTAAATATCACTAATAAATTTGTACAGCGGAATTCCGGGTTATATTTGAGTCAAAAGCGTTACACACACTTTAAATACATGAAATCAACAATCAACATGTCAATTTACATTTAGAGATTATGACAAATAATATAATAATTAGCACATGCAATCATACGTTTTTAAGCCAAATTTACAATAATCATAACGTAAGATGTAGTTATTATTGCAAAAAACAAATAGCACTTAAAATATGTTATTATTTCTAGTTGTTTCTAATTTATTCTGCTTGATTTAGGAAATACATTTTCAGAAAACATAATACATCAACTGATCTGTTTTTTAATGACGATCTTCTTTTTGGGACAATATTTTCCGATAACGAAAATAGCCTTTTGTTGGTTATCGAAGTAGGGTTTCCCTCTTTGATTAGTTGACTCGTATAGCGCAAATTCTGCTTTTAATGATTTGTCAACATTTATTTCTGCCATAATCCTCTCGCCTAAGGGGAAAATTCCATAGAAAGTTTTACTCCAACTTGCATATTGTAAAGATAAGAATTAATTGCGAAAAATATTTAAAACTAGTTTAAACTCTTCTGAGAAGAACCTTTTCTTACTTATACCAACGAGTCGTCATGCTGAGTGCAAGAAGCATATACTGTCAAGTGATCGATTCAATATTTTTTATCCAAAATTCTTAGAAAATGAAAATTGAATTTTTATATTCAAAACCGGATTTTCAAATTAAAAAAACCGATTTTTAAAAAATCAATGATTTCATGATTGATATGAAAATTAATACTTTGTCATCAGTAAAAATTAATTTTCAATAAAAAAAATACATTTTTATCAGTAAATGCCATATTTTATGATTCGTGACCCTAACTGTAAATTATCCCACTTTTTTTGCTTGTTTACTTTAGACAGATTTTACTGCCACAGCTTCTGCGACTAAATCTTAAAAAAGCTGTAGTAATTATGAATAAGCATACGAAAGTCACTTGATGACAAGAAATTAAACTAATGAGTAATAAAAAGTGCTTTTGCAGGTTGACTCGTATTTATATGCACACAAATTATTTATATAGAAAATTATATGTGCACAAATTTTAAACTGCCATAACGACATGAAAACGGATTTTTTGTGCATGTTTTAATCCTTTAACTAGTCAGTAATTTTAGTTTTAATAATTAGTTAAATATAATACTGGTGACATATGTATACAACGTATTTTTTGAATCCTTCAATTTAGCTCTTGCATTTGACGCATTTTCAGAGTCACCTCAGACAGATGATTTGTAGTCAACACCGTTTTCATCTTAGCAAAAAACCACATTGATTGTTGATAATTTTTCTACCCTCCCCTAAGCAGCAAGGACGTGACGCGTATTTATTGGGATTTTTCCTTCGTGTTGTTTCGTTTTGCCTTTATGTGCTAACATTTCTCATAGCTCAGACAAATGGCTGAGGCATCCAGCAGTCTCCCAACGGCACCCGTGCACCCACCTTAAAAGGACCAATTTTTCAATTGCGAAATTGAAACTGTTTTACATCGTAAACCGTCGCGATAATGGCGCTCGTTTGAGAGCTTTTATGCGAAAATTTTATTATACCCGGGCTTCGTAATATATTCTCACCGTGAGCCTCCGTTCAATTTCACGAAACGAAACCTCTTTTCAAAAGCACCGAGGGTTTTTCTTTCGCTGTTGTGTCAGTATTTTCAATCAAATCTTACAGCGGTAAGCGCGCACTTTATTTGTGCCGTTTTACGATTCGCCATTCGCATATCATTTTGCACTCGTGCCCTTCGCGTTTGTACTTTCAATTCGAGCAACGTGTGTTTTATTGGATTAAAACGCGAAAAATACGAATTTACTCTTCAGCAAATCGTTTTAAAATATATAATATTGCATGGAAAAATCATCAAACATTTTCTAAGACCGTTAGCTATGCAATTATTGACAGTAACCATTGACCATGGATTATCAAATTATTGAAACATACAGAATGCGCTATTATTTAGCCATACATATCCAAAGATAATTGACAGTAGTGGATTGAACGAGAATCAACCGTAGAATAAATGAATGGAATACTAGCCACAATTACAATGCATCTATAACACAATTCTCCATAATATGATTATTGTGGTCTACATACATTCGAAGTTTGATCTCTCATCAATGTCTATTGCAACTATGCATTTGATGGGCTAAATTTTTAATTCGAATAATTGTCACTATATTCAATATTTGATACAGAAATTTAAAAAATGTAAACAGTTTTATAACAATTTATGACTTAAATCATCTCAAAAATATTCTTCAAAATTTGGATATTGAGCATCATTCCTATAATAGCGTTTAGTAGAAATAAATTCAATCTTTTTATTTATGTTTCCTACTCTAAAAACAATAATCTTTGTAATAAATATTTTATTTCCAACTGCTTAAATCATGCCTTACCGGTTAATGAAAATAATAATTTGACTCATAGATCTTCACCTATCCAAAATTTCCATTTAAAAGACATTGTCCTAGTTTTATCATACGTGAGAGGTAAAAGAATCCGCGAAGAAAGAGTCTATGCTTAATAACAGGATTATTTAAATATTCCAATAACCTCGTCTTAATTATATTAAATACATAAGGCAACTGGAAATCACCACATTATAATTCCCATAACCATTAAAATCTACCATATACATAGCCTACATTAAATTTGAATTGATCGAGTATTAACGTTCGGGAATATTAATTTTCATCGTTATAAAACAATTTTAAAAGGCGTCATATATTTTATTAAAAGATCCTTAATTAAACGAGCTTATTGCATCCTTATAAAGGACTTTGAGCACTATTTTAATGCTGTTCGTGGTTTAGTAATATGGTTGCCTGTGGAATTACCTGGAGGTGGAATTAAGCTTCTTATCGTGGCAAACAAAACCTTGTTTGTTAATATGCTTAGTAGAAGCTTAATACTTGCGTATCGTGTTAACTGATTTAAACAAACGTTGAATTCTAGTTTTTGGAAGGTTAAAGGTTGTACGCAAGCAATTTTCATCGATTTTAATTTGTATAATACAGCCGATTACAGTTGTATTGGCGAAATGTTGACCACGCAAAAGCTTCGTGATAATAACTCTAGACGTCCCTTATAGTTGATTTTAAATTACTGCCGAATCCGATCCTATTTTTTGTCGTCTTATCAAAAGCTCGCTTTTATTTACAATCTAACTTCCTCAGTCCAATTATCTCGGATAACTTTTGAAGACCAAACTGAAAACTTTCGAGCTTCGGCCAACCCCGAATTAACGTGACTTCAGATCTTTAGATATTGGGACTTGGCCATGATCCGTAATTAAAACCCTCCCTGCGACCTTCGCTTGGAAATTTTATATTTGAGATAATTCGGATTGAAGATTTTTTTAATCCAATTCACTGCCTAATCTTTTGGGTGCGCTTAATTTATTAACGGGTTTGAATTTAATTCGAATCAAAGCACGCGTGTATTGAACTTGAAAGCCTTTCGTAGATGATTACGTATTAATTTCGTTTTAAGGGATCATTTTTCGTACATTTCTTATTTTGAATTTATTTGCATACAATCCATTGCGTTCAATTTAATATTCCCATATAAAAGTTTAATTTGTGAACTCTCATTTGAGCAAATATTGTTTCAACGTTATACGGACAAACAACAGCAGAATGTGTGGATGTTAACGTGGTTTATTAATGGAGTTTTCCGCTAGTTTTCCCTTCCAGTTTTATTACATTCGTAACTTTCTACTATGTAAGGTAACATTATCCTTATATGGAAGGTATCCATGTAGGATCATCGTTCCGTTTGTTGTCTATCTCTCAAGTTCGGAAGTTGTTCGGAAGTAGGACGAGAAGAAAGGGCTGCTTGTAAAGGATAGCTGTCTTTGAGGTGCATTTACTTTTTTCTCCGAGTCTACTTCTCGAGAACATACTTGCTCTTTGAATGATAAAAATTCCGGCCATCGAGAAAACAAGTTTTACTTTTTTAATCCTCTTTTATGTAAAATACCATTTTAAATCGTATAATAAATTGTAAGCAACATGTATCTATTTCTATATTGCTTTCAATAATTATGTAGTGCATTGACTAAAATATTCAAGATGAATCTTAGTAAAAAATTTCAACATCAAATTGATATTCAATAGGTTTTCAAATCAGCAACTGGAAACTCTATGAACCAAAATTAGACCCAGAATAAAACTATCGAAGACTTATTGGCATGATGTTTAGATACATCATAGATTATCTACATCCAAGATTTTATCTAAGAACGTCATGTAGAAGTAAATTTCCTGTTAAAGATTAACCAATCATTTTTATGCAGTTCGTGATATGGAGACATGTAATTCTTAAGCTCGTGCTGGAATTTAAAAGCTCGCGTAGGATTTGACTCATGTACATTAAATAGATTTTATAATTTATTGCAAAGTTGACCAGCTTCTTGTAAAATCTTTAAAGTAAAGGGGGCAGGAGTTTCTCCCACTTCAATATCGTCTTCTGTTTCTTTGCTAGCATATAATATCAAAACATAATTTTGAGCAAAAGTATCAAAGCCTTCTTCATTTGCCAGGGTAATGATTTCAGCTGACAATGTCGAAGTTTTTATTATTTCGCCATCTGTAACACATTCGTGCCAAACTGCTTTCCAACAAGAATTTAAAGTATGTGGAGTAATCTGATCGCACATGAAACATTATTTATATAGTCCAAAATTGAAAACTTTTTCCAAACTTTTATCTGATCTAGTGGCTGAATTAAACACGTCATGTTGGGTGGAAAAAACACTATTTTTACATTTGGCATTCTAGTCAAGAACATTAACTGCAAGTTTCATAGATGGCAATCAATTTGTCAATGGGTTAATATTGAAAGAATTTATTATCTTCATTTTTATACCTCAATGCAAATTTTCAATACAAACAAATTTTTGTTTAAAAATTATGTTAAACATGGATTTTTTAAAAATATTTTATTTAATAATTTCGTTTGTAAATAACCAAATGTTTTCATACAAATCAGGAAAACTTAAAAATTGCCTGTCTAATTTCGATGACATTTATTTATTATTAACTATTTGTGATTAAATATGACAATACAAGTCGTGTGTTTGAATTGCTCGGTTTATTTTACTTGCATTCGATATATAAAATTGTAAATTTAGCTCTTGATTTCATCTACTACGAACTGTTGCAATCCCGACAACTTTAATTAACTCCTTCATTTAATGTTCGAAGGCAATATCCAACCCCGTTTAAATGTTGAAATTCAATTTATTTTCAATTAAAAGTGGTAGTCACCGAACAACTTTTCCGCCCATACCACCCTCAACAACCAGCCGCATAGAATCTGCTTTTTGTCACGCAATTTCCGCCCGACTTTATTCGATTACCTACAAAGTACACCGACGTCTAATCATCTCGTATGGTCATCTTCAAATTTTCTTATTTATAGGCAGCCTATCTGCTTAGTATGGAACATATAGACGTTGGCCTTAATAATAAAAAAAACATTTTTGCCTTCTTCGAAATGAATGATCGACCGTCTCCCTTCAACAAGCTCAAAAACACTCGAACAATGTCCGATTATAGAAGGAGATCCTTTCAAAATATCTATTTATTAAAATCCATCAGTCCGATATGCTTCAAGATTTTTTTCTCCTGCCTCATTACAAGTTTGAATCGGGAGCCGTATTTCCACGGCAAGATCCTTTTTCTCCGGTACATTTCTTCACGACATTGTCCTTTCATTTATTTATGCAAAGCGAGGAAAAATAGCATAATATTATTTATACAAGGCTGACAGGTAATGTAGGCAGTGTCAGAATGAGATTGAAAAAGGATTCTGAAGGTATGAAGTAAAAGAAATCTCGCATCTCCGGGCAATTTTGCAGAATGTGCTGTTATGATAAAAGTTTGGATTCCAGAATGAGATGGATAAGTCTTGAATTTACACGTGATTCCAGTAATAAATTGTTTCGCCGGAAGAACAAAAAATACTTGAACCTCTTCTTCAGACATTTTTCATATTTTCGCATCGCTCACGTTTTATTTGCTGAGTGTGGGGAAGAAAATGATATTTTCACGGATTTAACTCATTTAAAAAATTTGCATATTTCTGTGATTAATTATCTGTAAACGATTTCATAGTAAAATATTTTTATTCAGTAAAGAGAGTGTTACAAATGCATTTCATTTTAGCTGCAAACTACTTATATTTTATATATCGTTTATTGTATAGCAAGTGTTAGTTGTTTAATAATACGTTGGTTAATAATTCAGTGACCATGAAAGGCAATAACTTACTCTGATCAAGATTTGAGCTATAATGATCAAGTAAAATTAAAGTTTGCCAATATTTTGCCGTAAGAATATGATAACTATCTCATATCATAAATTGTGCTCTGAATGTCACGCTTTATTCTTCAGCATTTTAACAGAAAACTCAGGACAATATTGATGGCTGAATTCTGATATAAAGGTGATTTCCATATTCATATTAATCAGATCCATTCACTTGCTTTGAATTACTTTTGATATATTATAATCAATGTCACTAATTTTAACGCCATCATATTGATCAATATTTCATGTACATTGTTTTAATTGGTAACACTTGATCTGGCGTTTTTTTAAATTTACATATCACAGTTTTTAAATATATTTTTTCTGGATATATGGACTATTAATATATATCGTTACTACATGTCTGCAGAATATCAAAAATGAATTACATGGATTTGTTGAAAAGATGTGAGTCAAAATTCCAGGGCCGAGAATCTTTGAATAAAATGAGAGCGTTTGTAAGAAAGATATCAAACGATATCGACATGTCCTTAAAATATCTTCCCTGTCATTTCCGAAAGCGGTTCATTATTGATTTCTTTATATCAGTTGCGTATATATCGTATGATTAGTAAATAAATTTGGTTTGTTGTTATCATTTGGGTCGTTTTTTCCATTAAAAAACCATCCATCATCTTAATTAGATTGCTTTTCTTCAGAATTATCACAGTAAAAATGTATTTGCAAGAAGCATGTCCGTCATATTGACAGACTGATTTATGTTTACGTTAACAGTGGAAAACTTGATTACATTATTTGCGCGATTTTTCATTTAGTGGCGGCGCCTTTTTTAGAATTCTCCTGCGATCTTTGTTTATCCGGCTTCAGAATTCCGCCTTAACTGTTATTAATTTTGTTCTTATTCCTGGAGCATGTGGCTAATGAGGCGTTCAGCGATCATTTGTATAATACGATGAAAATATAATTTCGTCTTAAATCTGCCTGTCGAGCAGATGAGGCTTAGTACCTTCAGCCGTAATGCCGCTGAACCAAGCAACGTTCATTTAACCCGTCACTCAAATATGTTACCACAATCAGTGTAAAGCCCTCCGCCGAGGCATGCTTCAGGGGTAACTACTTCAGTCTTAACATTTATGAATGCGAAAACAAGGATTCCCAATGGCAGGTTTCCCGTCCTTGAATTTTTCTTATCGATATCGCGCTGAATAATTAAATTATCTCTCCTTCTGTATTATCTGTAAGACGAGCGCTTATGTGGGCGAAAACTCACACAGGGAGCAGCTTTTATACGGTGGGATTAGTGGGAAGTTTTTCAATTACGGTCTGCTAGATTATGGACACTATTGTTTGCTCAAACGCTTGCTTAATAATGTATCCTTCGTTAGTACGCCTCAATTCTCACTGGAATATATTCTACGTGTACATATACTTTGGGCTAGTTTTCTACTTATCCAAAATTACACAATGTGGTCTTTCAACCCCTATATACTTTGGAAAAAAAACACAATTTCTTATTAAAGTAATGAATATAAAAATATAACCTAATTTAATTTGCTTGACCAATAATGAAAAATTTTATATTCAAATATTTATTTACGATAGTCCATCGATATAATTAAACGGTATGTACACATTGATGCGTTATTTTAACTCTTTAGATGCGGGCATTACCATATTGAAGCTATATAATTCCTTTGTATATGCTATTCAATAGCATAATACTATATAAATTCAATTAATACAATTTTACAGCATTTTTATTGAACGCCGCTAGTATAAATAAGCGTGACCATATGATCATGCTAGCTCCTGTGGACCATTTTGGCGAATAATTGAATTAAAATTGAATTTTTCAATCAATACAAGTCATAAATGAAACGTCATATATTTAAATTCTAAATAAATTCCGTGCAATCAACATCGACACGTATTCGAAAATTGATCGAAGATTTTTTAGCTTCTTCTCGTTCATATTTTATGCGATAAATATGTTGAGTGATGATCTTTCACGTTAGTCAAGATGATCAATTTATGACTCACTTATTCAGTTTTATAGCATCCATTGGCCGACCGTAAGGTGCTAATATTGAATTATTCCCGCAATATTTCACTATTAATAATGCGATATTATAAAAAGGCGTCAGTTTAACCCATAAATTCCCATCGTCGTCTACAAATTGAAATATATCCAGTGGCCGACGGCGTTCGAGCGTCAGGATGAAATGTGGCGCGGATGCATTTTCCATGTATAATTTTCAGATGGGGCATTGCACGCAGAACCTCCTTCCTTCCAGAAAGATGCCGTCCTGGAGTCGCTCCATTCTCTCCTGGGCTACCTTAACTAATGCCTTCAATTTATCAATATTAGCCGTGGAGTCGGCCGGGATGTTTTCACCTGGCAACCGGGAAACACTGACAAATTTCTCTTCATTCCGACTGGCAGAGGTTATTCCCTAAAAGGAAATGAACGCTCATACACACTTCCTTCGTTGTGTTTTACGTCACAACTTTTTCATTATTGCTTGTACGTTTCTCGTTCTGTTAATTTTTTTAGAATTGGAATTTTTGTGTACTTCATTCATTTTATTGCTGTGCTTTGATCAGAATATGAATTCGCCCTGACTATGTGAGCTTAGCTTGCGATCCGTGCTCCAGGCACTCTACATTGTGGTACTCTCTTTTATTTTTATATTTATTTGTACAACGTTTCGGAGCAGTCTTATTTGCAAAAAATATTGACAGACATATATAAAGCTCGTTGTTTGACTGAATCCTCATATTCCTCAATGTCCAATCAGACATGTTTTAAAGCTTTTTTTGGGATTAAATTAGACTAAAAAGACAATTTTTGTAACAACCCAAAAATTCAATATGTTTGAATTTTTATACATAATAAGACCGAATGTTGGCATCAGGAGTTAATTCGAAACCTTTTATTTCAAATCTAAATTATATTTTTAATTCGTCGAATGAACTTTGAAAATACTGAACTTAGAACTAAAAATCACAAGACAAAACCAACAATAAAAGTTAGGTAAAACTGCATATAAAATTATTCATTCAAAACTTTAAAGCTTTGTCAATTTGTATACCAATATCACCCACATTATATTAATTTTTTATATCTAACCATAGATATTTGTAGCTAATATGCTAAAATTCAAATTTTCGGAAAACAAGATCATCTCTTAGCAATATTTTTATTATGCAAATTTAATACAAAAAATAATTTGTACATTTATAAAAAATCGCATAAAATCGTCTAACCAGATTTGTCCTAATTTTGTAGTTATAATACATACATTAAAATATGTAGAAAATCGCCTTTAAATGTTTCCTGATTTAAATGAAGAATTTTGTCTACCTTTATTCCAAGTATATGGAAAGGCATAACATGAAAATAGTTCATCCCGAGAAAAATCTCTTCTAGATATAATTTTAAATGATCACTAAAATTATATTGACAATATCCTAAATATTTCACAGCTTCACGCTTTCACAGCGCCATGATTTTATCATAAAGTTTATGATGTAGATGAAACACATAAAAATACCACCGGCCTCAAGGTGTTAAGGATCGATCAAACTTTGATAGCCACAACATCAATCTACACACATAAAGTTTTCTCTTGAACTTTACATCAAACATTCAAGTTTCTAAATGACACTTTGAGTGAGATGATGCAGCAGCACCAAGAGCAATTAATTTACTCCAACTTAGTGCAGCTTAATTTAATTTCACCCCTTCCCGAGTTGTCGAATCGCTCCTTCTCAAAATTTCTCAAATTAAAATATTGACTTTATTTTTGTTCAGTCCATCCATGTGTCCTCTGGGCGTCCCGATGTCTTCAGATGACTCATAAATCCTTTTCAGATTTATGTAATCGCATTTAAGGGGATGTAAAATTAAACCATCGAAATTACATCGGATCCGCAGCAGAGGGGCCCCGGGTACATTATCCCGAATTCGAACTTCGGTGACTTCAAGATAACAACAAAGTTTTACGTAGAGCTTGTTTCCCAAGTTTTAATCGTCAACTTTAACTCGTTTTCAAACAGCGATCCATAGTTACCAACACAATTGTTAACTTTAATTAACGCTAACAAATTTATATTACACGAGATTAACTATTCCCGAATTATGTCGGAAAACATTTTTTGCGCCGCCCGACGAGGAGGGTTATCCTCTTAAACTCGAGGGCTATTAATACATATATTGAAGGTCCTAATTACTGGCCTTTGATGAATTCCCATTTCCGGATTATTGAGGGCTTACATTGTGGTCGGCCACAGTACTGTAGGGCTATTATCCTAAGGCCTCCTTCCATTAATGTTTTGTCATTCAAAAATTCAAATTGAGTTTCATATCAACCTTAAAAAATCGCATAAAATTGACACATTTAATAATCATACTGAATATTATATATTATACTGAAAACAAGTTGCATATAGTCATATATTTGTATAAATTTTCAAGCAAATATTGCTATTAGCACTTAAAAAAGTCTTTGATAATCCATATATTTTCCATCATTGATTATTTAATATTTGTCTAAACTTTTATTGAAATTACAAATATCCTTATATCTTCCATTTTATAATCTGGAAATTGTCATTTATTGCAAAATATGTAAATATTTACGTTGTCTTTGAACCGATGATGATTAACGTGTACATTTTAATTTTATGGTAGACCAGAACTTCTGAATAAGGGATCAAATTTGGGTAGGGATTGGTGGTTTAAGACCACAAGAGGTGAAACTCGTATTAATTGCGCCGGTAAAGGTGTTGCCCTTATTTGACATGCAAGTATACAGGCTTACGACAGCTAGTCGTTAACTCTGCAAGGTCTAGTCTTCTAATTGTTAAATCTACAGAGGCGAGATGTACTGTTGTCTTAGTCGACTGGGGATGAATCCGCCCCTATGAAAAATAATTTTCTATTCTGACATTCAATTTTTTTAGATTTAATTTAGAATATTTTCGCTTCCGTTGGCTTCCACACAGTATTCGATACAACGGGTCTAAAAATGATATTGGGATAGTTACACATCACACTCGATAAATAGATCAATCTATTATGCAAATGTTTCAAATTCGACGACCGTACCATTACCAGATCAAAGGCTTAATTCAACACTGTCAACCAAATTAGCATGATAATAGTCACAGCATTCAGTTACTGGTTGAAATGTATTTTTAAAGGGATGCTAGACATTTTTTTAAACTGATATTTGATTATGTATGATAGTAATTTTATCGGCTTATTTGTATACTGATAGAATTACAATGTGTATGTACGTATGTTGATGACCCATTTTGGTCTACTGTTTGCTCGCACCGACGAATCAAAGCTGCACAATATTGGTAAAGCCACCATTTTCTCGTTTGTCATCATTCTGCAAATGCGCATAAAAAAGAAAACCACATTTTGCAAATATTTGGTAAGCGTATTGGATTGCTGTTCAGCAAACAGTCTATGATATCATCAATCATTTTTGGTGAAATATTCGATATCAATATGTGAATAGTATATTTTTCGCATAGATACCATCTTCATTGGATTCGGCAATTTCTCATGGATCTCTTCCTTGACATTTTTTTTTATCAAGTGTGGAATTTTCGAACAAACAAAGCAGACTTTATTATTAAGCTGAGAAAATGTCACTCTTTGATTTTTCAATTTGTATGAAATCCCAGTAGATTTTTTTTCTTATTTACGAAATATTTCTTATTTTAACCCTTAAAGAATAAATGTCACTATATTCGCATCAAGAAAACAAAAAGGGCGGTAATTATTAATATGGACACAATTCAGTTGGAAAATCCGTTTTTTTTTTCGAAAATGTTGGTTCATTAAGGGTTAATAAAACTTACCTTATTCTAAATAATCTTGTTTTTTTTTGTTTTTAGACGTTTACCAAATTTTTGTAATTTTTTTATTGATTATAATCAAAAACTTTCACAAAGTCCAATCACATAAATGAATCTTGTATATGCAAGAACTTCAGCAACTATCATAGTTTGTAGTTGTACCCAAAGAAGCTAAAACTGTGCTAATCCCTATTAAAGCTTTGAGTATGAAAATCGATTTTTCAAAGTTATAATGTGATATTGGTAGTATAATATATAAAGAGCTGTGATCATATTTTTATTAAAAATCTTGATTGCAATTTAGCAATTCTTCTTCAGTTAAAATTCTATCAAATACTATTGTAGAATTAAACCATCAGTACTTTCTTTACTACCCCGATTAGATACTTCAGGTGGATATTCAATTTGGCCACCAAAACATAAATAATAATAGAAACTTTACACCCTGGAGTTTCGGCATGAGGTCAGTTCATTAATATAGAACACCTCAACAGAAGCTGCCGAAAACCGTTCCAAAAAAAAATCCATGGTACCAAACTTCGAAATTAACTTCTTCATTATCCATAAAATATTGCTCGATCAGATTTCGAACTTATTTTCAAAGTCTTCGAAGCTGCTTCGACGGTGCGAGAAAAAAACTTGGAAAGTTCTGACGCTATTAAAAGTTGGTTGTCTGCATTTCATTTAGCAATGAGGGGGACGGAAATTTTAAAACATGGGATTTAAATTCATACGGAAAAGCGAAGAAAAAGTACTAATACACGGAATTAATAACGCAGGCGATGTCATTTTAATCCTTGGCATTTTTCCACTGAAAAGTTGCACTGAATTACATTGCAAAATTTTATTAATTCCGTTGTTGTTTTTTTTTTTTTCAAAAGGATCCATTGATTAAATTCGCGGAAATTCAATATCGTTAATCTGCATAACATATTCCAAATCGCTATTTTGTAAGCCTCTTTGATGCACCATTTTGCAAATTGCTATTAAATCCTCTGAATGATTCATGGAAGTATATTTATTTTTAATTTTTAAAAGACAACATTTATAATAAGGATCATTTTTTGAGTAGTTTAAATTTTCCTATTCTTTTCTTGAATGTGTTTATGACTTTTGTAAATTACCAGAAATATGCCAATTACAATGAAAGCATCTTATACCAAGCCCAATTACTTATAAAAAATAAGTTGCATTCATATACAGTCGGTTCTATACAATTATCCAGAACTATACAGTAGTTCTGGATAATTTTTGGTGTTGAATACGACTTACGATAACTTTGACATACGTCTAAAGTGGCGTCTAAGTATATAATTTAATATTCACGAAAATCATAAACTTAACTCATATTTTAAAAAACACACATGAAAGATTGATGGCCTATTTTTGTCTTCTTCATCTTCCCCTATTTATAGACAAGGGTGGATAAATTTTTAACAGGTGACCCAGTTCATATGCTTGCTCACACTCCTTGTTTACATTTAACTTCTTACCCGATAGCGTTTTTAAAGTACCGTATGGAACATTCTCAAACTTTTTCATATATAAATAGAACGATTAAGAATGCCGTCGTACATTATAAATTGTCATTGGAAAATGTGTTTTTCTCTCGGAGGCTCTTTGAATAATTTAATTTATTTTGATGCGGCATCCAAAAAATACAATTGCCTCGAGAGCGATAAACCATATGAAAAATTATCATCTGAGCCGTTTTTCAAGATGCTGAGGAAATTTCTGGATGGAAAACGACAGGAAGGAAAAACTTTTAGCAGGGAAGAATAAAAACCTTCAAGGCGAGCGGTTTATCCGGATGTAAGTCTCGAGTGGAACACAAGGAAACTTTTATAATGGACGTATATAAAAGGTTGTGTGAAAGTTTAAATGTTATGCTTTTCCAGGACTTTTATATTTGTTTTTTTTCAGGCATCGAAACATTTAGTCGCATCCATACAATTTTCGTTCGATATTGATTATTTTGAATTGAATAAATTGGGAAGCTTAAATGATTCCAAATCATCAAGCGTTGTTAAACACACCATGGAATCACCCTTGACATTTTCTAGAACATGCGATAAATCTTTCCTGACAATCTAACCCCCTTTCTCATGTTAAGGTATAATGTGTTACAACGCAAATACCATATGGCTATCAGAGTTTCTTCAATGTATAAAATAATATTAATTGTATTATTGTTTTTTTCCATAGTCTAGTTATCTTTCATAAATGCAAAAGCATTTGAAAATAAATTATATACGAAAATAGAAAATTCTCTCCAAAGATGAAAGCTGCTTAAAAAGGTTAGTTTCCAGCAGAAAGAGGCTGCTTTGTAAAATTGGAATTTAAGAGAGCGAGAAGCGTAATTTCCTCTATTCAAAGCTGTGATCGTTCAGGCGAAACCCCTCACTATTGCATTTTCTTCCATTTCTCTTCTCTGACTAGTATCGACCAAAAAAATATATTTATCCCCAGTGTATTTCGATTTTTCATTTTTATCCTCGGTGAAAGATAATCTTCCTTGATTTCTGTCTGCGAGGGGTGAGTCCTATCCAATCATTACTTTCTCTCAGTAAAAGGGCCAATATTTATTTGAAATAATAGACTAGACGTCTTTCTCGGAACATTTTATCTTTATTAGCAGAGGATTAAGCGAAATTCCCTCAGAACTCTTTTACATTAACGCGCGTAATTGAATGTATGCTGAACTTTTGCGAAAACTAATCAGTTTATATCTGAGACGTCTTATTTAATCAATTGAGTTGATTGGATTTTTGACTTTGCTTTTATGGGAAAATAATTAATTTTGCTATTTATTGGATGCCGATAGACGAAGTCACCATCATATTAATATATACAAGCCTTCGATCAATTTATAATGTGTCAAATTTACTATCGAACATAAGAGATCTCAATAGTGTTTTCTTCTAAGAATAATCAATTTTCATAATTCAATCATCAATCCGATCATTTTTAATAGAAGTTGAACTCCATTATATTGCGACTTCATAAAATACCTTTAAAAAAATTAATTACTTTAAGCTCTATTTTAGGCCGTTGCCGACCGGTTTAAAACGATTTTCTTAGAGTATATATATTTTTATATGCATGATCACTAATCGCATATTTTATATAAACAGCCGCAAAATCATATAACAGATATGCTATACAAATCCATAATAATGCTTGAATGTATCGTATCCAACTTCAACAAATACCTTCAGTGTATTGAATAAACCCAACAGTGATGTATACGTTTATGAATCTTGAATCCCATTATTTTTAATAACGGTGCTGGATATCCCGATGTTCATTATTTTGACGCAGCATCATAGAATTGCAGAATAAAATAAGCTGAAAAATTCGCATTAAATGCAGAATCTTTATTTCACTTCGGCGTCCGAAGTAATTGGAAAACTTTACCTTTCATTCTTCTTTGTTTTTTATGTTCTCTGCCGCCGATTGCAAAAGATTGTAATTCTCCTCTTTCGGGCTGGATAAGATTTATTATTTGCGCCCTTTGGCTGTTCACAACGTGCTGCCGCAAATAATAGTAAAATTTAGCTTTACTCCCAACTAAGTTCGTCCTTTGTAATGACACTACACGCATAGACTTCTTATTGCATCTAAAAGAGGCTTTTATGACCGTAGCAGACGTTTTTCGACGATATTTCAAAACTTGAGCATTTGTAAGAGAGTGCGCTTTTTATCACTGCTTTTTGGGGCCCTTTTGTTCTGAATATTCCGTTTAACGAGTTTATTTTTGCGCTCTTATAAATGTTTTAATGCCACACGAGAGCCACTTTCGTCTGAGTACGTTTTCCTTGAGAACTCTTAAGGCTTATGCAAAATGCCATCTTCTCCCTTAAAACCTGCAATGTCTATTAAAACCTCTACTCGCACAATAGCCCTCCAGCATCAGTACTTACTGCCTGAAGGGTTCGCAATAGTCCTTGTAAGGAGTATCATAAACATATGAAACAATTATCTTAGCAATACACTTAAACTAATTTCAACGGACTAAAAATATGCTTAGTACTAGCCTACATACGGTTGCACTAGAACAGCTCACAAAACCAAGTGTATTAAGGTCGTTGTGAAATATCTGAGGAGTCGTTTGGCTATCATCATCAATTTCGTTATTCTACACATGGTTATTGGCTTTAGAATTTTGGTTGGAATTCATGTTAGGACTATCACCTCCAGAGCCGTAACAAGGGTATGAAGCGCCCGTGGCAAGTATCTAACTTGCGCCCTCTTCCCCGAAAATCCAATTTTTAAAAAAAGTTAAATAAACGAAGATAGTCCCAAAATTACCCGACCTAAAGAATATATGGACTGTGTCTACCGTCGGGAAATCTGCTCCTTATTTTGCGACAATAAGATTTGGGTGACAGAGTTTAAATGAGGCCGTACGATCTGCCAAGACGAACGGCGCAGTAGTCGACCAAATGAGATAACCACCTCAGAAATGGTGAAAAAAATCCACAAAATGTTATTGGATGATCATCGAATTATGCAAGCTAGCAAACATGGTAAGAATTTCAAAAAGTGCTTTACATCGCATATTGACTGAAAATTTGGACATAAGAAAGCCTTGCGCAAGATGGGTACCGCGTTTGCTCACAATGGAAAAAAAATCAATTGAGCTTTTGGCGATGTTTCGCAGTATTGATGAAACATAGGTCCATCACTTTACATCTGATGCAAAGAAACATGAAAACCTTCCATTGAGCCGTTTATTGGCTTTTCGAGAGCATGCCAGTCCGCTCAACAAAAGTGAACAGCAAGGTGCAAAATCTTAATTTGATATCCATGTTCGCAAGGATACGCTCATTCTCAATTTCGAATGGCTACTGCCTCCCACCGTACAGATCATGGTATGCATTTATCTCCGAAAATGCCGCGAGTGGTTAAAAAGTCTGTGTATCCAACCGGTCCACTTTTCGAACCGCTGACATGACGAATGAGCGCCTCGCGATCGGACATCATGGCCGAACATATCTACAGAAAAATTACGAACTCTCATTACAAAAATCAGTTGTCCGAAGAAGACTGATCGGGTGGGTTGTTTAAATTTTACAATTGGTCGAAAATATTATTGTCTTTATTTTATTGTGGGTTTATGCCGGCTGGGTCGGCCCAATGTTAAGCGATAACGAAGAAGTGTAATTAGATAACTTAGTATAAATTATAAAAACAAGCAGAGTCGTTCAGTGTTGATTCATGTAAAGTAGAATGATCAAGTAAAATAAAAAAAATATGTGCAACTCTCGACTGGGTCGGTATTCTGCGTTTTGCGCCCCAAACCCAATTGCACCCGTAGTGGGCGCCTGCTTTGCCACCCTCTTTTTATGGCCCTGATCACCTCACCACTATAGAATGTTCAACATAGGCAAATGTTTTCTCAATTTTGTTTTAATATTTAAGTTCTGCATCCAAATTGTATTAATATATATAAATTTCATTTAAATATATTTTATAACACGTCTGAAGATAATAATAAATATGGCTAAATCATGACCTGTATAAGTCTTCATGTTTTCCCATTCATGTCATTTTCAACAGATGGCACGTCCATTTATTAAGTACATATTGTCACCTTCATATTGTGTATAGGTATAAAAATGAATCGTAGTGATTTTTGTGCCAAAAATAAATAGCCTTATAAATTATTTTGCTACCCGAGTGAAATCCGGGAGGGTATTTCGGTGGTGGCCTGCACTTGACACGGGACCGGCCCTAAGACCTTTTTGGGCCTTAATTGAAAACAGATCTGTACCTTGGAAGATCTTCAAACTTGTCAAAATCACACCCCGGTTTAAAATTAATGATATATTAACCTAATGTGTTCATGGAACGTTAAATTGATATTGCGTCGCATTCGAACCCTCGGAGCGAACCGTTTTTTACATGTGGTTTTTACCCTCGCTTTAATTTATTTTTCATATATCTTGTTTCAGGCTGAAATATGGTCCGTTTTCATCGCCATATTACGCAAGAGCGTCCGCAATCTTCAAGCTTGCACAGATGTCGGCCTCATAGAACATGTGCTGAGAAGATTAGCACGAGCCGACACGGTTGTGGCTGGTGAGTTAAATCATACTACTTATATTCTGAATTGCTCTTATGATTTTCAATTTTAATTTCTTGCATCATCAAAATGTAAACACATTCAGTTTTGATCATTTAACGACATATTGGAAGACTTTTGTGCACACTGGTATAAACAGGAGTGGGTGGATAATCTGAGTGTGAATGTGTCAATTAATAAATATCACCCACCGCCAGTATCAATCCTTATATCCAACACAATAATTTAAAGCCTTAATACAAATATGATCGCATTTTTTCTCCTTGCTTAAGAAAATCCTTTGATCTTAAAAGATTCTTTGGATAATATGAGAACAACCCTCATTTAATTGCATAAACCATTTCAATTCAATTGTATTAATATACGGTTTATTTGTTATTAATATCATTATTTCTTATACAAAAAAAGGGCATTTATATCAATTACGGGATAATAGCTTATTTTTTTAAAATCATACTAGTTCATTTTGGAATGTCAACTGCACAGAGCTTTATTTTTACAACAGTTAATATTATTATTTCTTAGAAGTAGTTATAAATTTGAGCCATCTGAGATATTTGCTTTATCTGATATTACATGTTGTAGTTTGAAAAAATATTAATTGACTTTAAAGTTACTGATTTTAATTGTTCTTCGTTTTTCTTTCAATGCTTTACCATTAGATGCCCAAGGTAAAAAATAATTTAATTTGATTGTAATAATTCGATTGAAATAAATGGTTGTCGATCTGGTGTTATTTTGTTTTTCTTGTTTACAAAAGATCAATTTTAGGAATCGCAAGAGAAATGTTGTTATTCGTATAAGTCTGGCCTATGATACATTAAAAAACCTCTATTGATATTTTACAGCATGAACCAGTAGTAATTATTGTATAACAATGTATTTTATGCGTGTCTGGAGGTATGATGCTTGAAAATGTATTCATCCCATTCACACATTTTCCTCATATTTTTATTTAATCCCCTTTAACTTTTTATTTTATTGTGTTTTTAAATTTTTACGGAGTTCTATTTTGAACTTCATTCCAGGTTAGCGATTGAAAATAACTTATAATTGGTTATAAATCTTAACCGTTTGATGCAGACGTCTGGAATAACGATTTTTGAACGTAAAATTTGGGTTAAACCATCGCTAAAGACACAATTAATATTTCTTCATATTGTTTTAAATCAATGACATTTATTTTTGTCAGTAGCGTTATCTACATCATGTCAATTTTCAGAGTAATAGGAGTGCTCTCAACCTTTTTTGTTGTGACAGAGGATCCTATTCAATTTTTATTTATTATTATCATCTTGTATATGTGAAGTGATTTCGAGATTTACAAATTTGCAAAAATTACACAAATATTTAGCCACAATTTACAAAAAAGTGAAAATTTACAAAATTACACAAAAAGAGTTCACGCCTTGTTATGTGCGTCTTTGTTTTCTAATAATTTAATACATCATGAAATATTATAAAAATTGTCCCAAAAAAACATGATGACCTTTGTAGAGAAATAGATTCATCAATCTTACTACACCATCGTCGATTTTGGTTCCCCTAGGTTCTTTATCAAATAACCATCCTATATAGATCTCTAGATTATAAATGTATCCATTTAGGGAACATAATTAATAACGGAGGACGCATAAGTGAATTGAATATAATATAGTGGAAGTGGAATTTTTTAACATGTATGTACTTCAAGCCGGTGTATCGCAAAAATCGAATTATTCGCTAAAACTAATTTATCTTATTTAGAGAAGTTTGAGAGTCTTTGAGCAATTTAAGTATATTTTCATTTTCGATGTGAGATAAGATTTGAAGTGCAATATGCAAGTATTATCTGCTGCCGCATGACGGGATTTGACGGCTGTGTGCGTCAAAGTGTTAACGCATACGACTATACACCAATATTGTCCCATTTTTACATAGTTGTAGGATTCATTAAAAAAAAGTAAATATTACCTCCAAAATAAGAAATAAAAACCAAAGATGCGTGATAATTTGGAACCATTGCCAAAGCTATCATTGAAATAATTCATATTTTGAGAGAATATTTAACACTCATTATTTTTTTAAATACTACAGAAATGTTCTCTTTGATAATGATATAAATAAATCGATCGACTGGTTCACTTTTTAGACTTTATAATTTAGGAGATTAGATATATCAACCTGTTAAGCGGGGAAGTTCCTTTTCAATAACGGAACATACAGTGGGCGTGCATATTTTCGTTAGGACGTATATATACGTCCCGCCCACCTGGCGTGAGTTCATATTATTAATTTTTTTTAACGATGCTTACAATTTATAAAAAAATCAATGAAACATATATTTTTTATTTATTTAGATACATAAACATATGGAAAAGTTAACAAATACAAAACAAAAACAAAGCACAAAAAAATGGAAACAGAGAGTTTAAAAAAATAAAAAATATCCATACATAAATTCAAAGCTCAATTCCTGTGTGATATATTTTAAAACAGTTGTTGACACGTACACAATCCGGACACCAGTATGTAGTTTATTTCCCTTTTTTGAAATAAACTCGATATTTTCTGGCTTTAGTTCCCTTTCAATTGTTCTTTGAAAATGCCTTTTAATTAGGGCATATATTGGCTTTTTATTATGTTGTCTGAACTAAGCATCAATGCATCTTTTATGTCCTTCCATTTTAAAACTACAAGTTTGCCTTTGAATCTTACCATATGCCACTAGTCATCGTTTACTAAGTACACGTCCACCCCAACACAATAGCGAAGTGCAACCAATTTGCTACCTATTTTAAATTCATATCAAAACATGTATCGACAACTCACACATTCGTTAAACAACAAAAAAATCCCGCCTGCTTAGGATTCAACGTGTATTTTGTTGACGTATATATACGTCCTAAAAAAATCGATGCAGTTTACGTTGGACGTATATATACGTCCCGCCCACTTAACAGGTTAATATCTGATTGGTCGACTCAATTTAATTTTCTCAGCTTAAATCATATGCTAAAATCTATAAAAAGGAGTTGTAAATTGCTAAATTATTACAACTTTTAATTTATTTATTTTTAAATGCAACTCTGTGTAAAATGAATTACAAAACAAAAGTTGAATATAATTTAGAATTAGAGATATTGCTATTGTTTTAGCAAATCCCTCTATTTTAATACCCCTTTCAATTTGCTTCACAAAGAACATAACGCATTCTTTATTTTGAACATCACATTCTAAATTATTGAGCGTATTAAAACCATTTATAAATTCATCGCGAGTCTTGTTTCTTGCCTTTTTTCTTTCTTTGTTTCATCATCTTCATAATAAATATATTTAATAAGCTTTCAGCTTATTCAAATGTCTGTGTTTGTCCTCTTTAGACTAAATGTCTTTCAAAGGACTTTTTAACGTTCTTATTTTTAAAGTTGTGGATTTTTCAATTGTATACAAGATTTAGAATATGATATGCTATTAAATCGTCCTGAATTTCTTTCCATTGTATTATTAAAGCACCTACGATTTTAGTTTTATTTTAAAATGTTGAAACCATTTTCGGTGATTTCGAATCTGCTAATCCTTTTTACAATGGAGAAAATTGTCTGCCGCTAATGATAATAGCTGACTTTTTTGATCTTTTTTTTTATTTCGAGACTTGGATAGCAGCTGAATAAAGACAAAGTTTTCAATGTAAAGTTTGCATATTTAAGAGAAAAATAAATTACTTGAATATGATGCTGCGACAAAAGATCTCCTCGAATAGCTCATGAGCGAACATTAAATCTTTCATCTCCGACGCGTCCTTCGGCATGATTTAAAGCCTCAGTTTGGAAAGTTTGCAAATGACAGAATCGGTGGTCTGACTTCGCTTCGGAAACATATTCAAATGCTCTCCCGTAGAATCCCCTTTATCTGAAATCCGTGTTGTTTTTCTCCCGATTCGTCGGCACAAGTTTGTTTTCTCAGCTGCATTGTGGCCCACCGAGCTCATCGCATGCACCTTCGCCTTCAGCTTATTTGCATATTATGTATGCATCGAGTTTTATTTTACCACTCCCGACTTGGCAAAACTCGATCCTTTCATATGATTCCAGGAACTCTCCCGTTCCATTTCTGCCGCTCTTAGATTAGCCACATTATTTCGTCCCCGTCTATGTTGAAGAATTTTTGAAACTCCTTTTCAGAGACTTACAAAAACATATAATAAAAATACCAAATTTGATCTTAGTCATCATTCAATCAAATCTACAGCTATATATTGCATTCCCGCCTAATATACTTATCCATCGGTCAATGCTTCATTAATCAATAAGTTTTTGTTATACGTTTTTATGACAATGCAATAATAAAGTTGAAAACTATTTACTAGTTTATAAGCCGACTTCCTAGCAGCCTTTTCTATTACAGTATGTATTAAACTTTTCCTCGCATTATTGACAAACAACTTCAACAACTAACAACATTGTGATTAACTAACAATATCATTTATATTTTCCCAATATAAGACATTAAATGGCTTTCATGAAACACAAAAGTAGCAATATTCGTTACATTATATATATATATACTTAGTTTGGAAATCACATGTGATTGATTCGATGGATGAAATGCGATTTTCCACTGTAAAAACTTTCCGAACAATTGAATGCTCTTCGTTTCGTCTATTCACCCAAATGCAGCTTGTGGATTTTATCGTCAAAAATTTGCAATAAGCTTTAGACATTCCTCAAGCTTTAAATTAAATATTACTTAAAAATGCTTAGATTTAAAAAAATAATATATGCATTCAATGCTTAATTATTAATAACAGAAACACAAAAGTACTTGTTTGGTTTCATCACAAAATAGTCACGAGAATTTCAGTGAAGATCTAAAGCTTCTCTCGTCAAAACACACAATTATGCTTAACAATGGACTTACAAAAATGTAAATTTGAGATAATAAGATACAAAAAGACTAAATTATGTAAATCAATCCCAATTATATTAATATTCGTCTTATGCGCCACTGATGCTGGCAAAATAGCTTTTTAAATCCGCGATGTACTTCACGACATCTTGAATCGTTGGAATTCAATCTGAAGTTAAGTTTTCTTCACTAAATTTTTAATTTTTCGCTTAAAAAATGCACATTGGTAAAAAGAAATTTGCATTTTTATCGGGACCGACTATTTGAAACTGATATTGAAGATATTCTTTAATCGTAATAATATTCGCTATGCAAATAAATCGAATATTTTCGTCCATATATTTTTTATTTTATTTTTGGATATGTCTGTTCACTAAGTAAGCCAACGTTTTCGATATAATCGGGTTGAAGCCGAGATCCATTTTATATCCATCCAAGATAAATTCTGTTTCAACGTCCTCCAGCTCCATTATTGATTCCAGCTCTCCGAACGTAATTTTATATCTCGAATACGTTTCTGTTGCAACTGAACTGCTCATAATATTATAGTGTCTTCTACTTCGTTCTTAATTGATTATATTTCATTGAAATACGATCCATCCACTTCCAATAAGAAATTAGATTTTATCTTATTTTTATAAAAATCTTTATTTTTAAAGCTTATTAAGTCTTCGAATCCTTGAACAGTCTATGTTTGGTTTAGAATTTTTTGAATAAATATGTATGACATGTTAAATTATCATATATGAATAATTATCATAATAAATTGCCTGCAAATATAATTTAGTGACTTAATATTAATAATCTTCATGTTTATTTTGTTCGTTCATTAATTTAAATATTACATGTAATTTGATATCAAATTAAATATACAATCAACTCTAACTTTCTTTGCTCAATTCGAAGATTAATGAGTATATTGGAGCATATTTTGCGCACGTAATTGAAATTAAAATGCACGTCCCTTGTGTAAAGGGCAGCCTCACTGACATAATTGTAAACCCCCTGCTGGCTTTATTATTTATGAAAGTAATTAAGTCTATGTTAAAGCTCGTAGTTGGGTTATCAAGCAGCGTGCAGAAATAAAACTAAAATATATCGCCAAGACAATGAACTGAGATTCGGCGATGTCTCTCTATAAACATGCACCGCGGGCGAACGACCAACTTTGCACGAATATCTCCAACATGGAGGTTGTAAAACGTTACGATGTTTATGGTCAGTAAAAACTTTGTTATATTTTTAGGAATACAACAATTTTATATATTCCACAGCGCGTTTTCATGACCAGCGGGTGTCAAAAATAAAAAAAAAACAAAGCCAATATCGTCAACATTTCTGCACAAAAACGCGGAAAATTCTCTCGCTTTCCCGAGACGTCTCTTCGATTGAACACAATAAAAAATATTTTTAACATCGCATTTTCTAGGCTCTCTTAAAAACTCCCACTCGAATCTTGTATAAGCTATATAAAGAATATATAGTCGATCAAGTATCCATATCGCCCAAAGCCCCACTGCCAATATCGTTCAATATTAAATTGTTCGCACACGAATATGCATTCCGAGACATCACGTATCTTAGAAAGTTGATATTACAGTCGCTTAATCTTATATATATTACTAGAGATTCATTTTTATAGCCCATCTGCAAAACTTTTATCGGCTCGATGTTGAACTTTTATTAAAAAAAATAATACGCCTCAATTGGCATGAATTGATATAAAATATCTTGAAACAACAACGAGATATTGCTCTCTAATTAAATTAACAGGACTGTTTCATATAAAACAATCATAAAAACTATATGGATATATGTATATAGATATAGCTCTAATAGAGAAAAAAAAATTACATTAATATTTCAGAATATATATACCAAATTGATTTTAAATGTAAAATACACTCAAACCTCTTTTTGTGCGATTTCGATGTTATGCGGTTTTTTTAAAGCAATAATTTGGGACTGTGCTAAGCATATATTTTCCAATGTTTTGACTTTCAAAAATACATTCTCCAAAGGAATTTCCAAATTCCAAACACATATCTTAAGTTTTAATTAAATAATTTGCTTCAAAATGGGTACGAATCTTTTCTATATAACCCTCTATTATTCCTACCAGATTTATGTCAAAATTTATTTTTTTAACCATTAAAAAAAAAAAAATTGTGACAAAATAACGCCAAAAAATGACTTGACTGAATTTTTTTTAAACAGTCGCCATTTTGTGATTTTTTTTTAAGCTAGGGACTTTAGTGACAAATTTGCTAATAATGAATTATATTGTTGGAAAGAGAAAATCTTCAAAGAACAATGATGACATTGACACTGGGTATACTATTTCTTCCGAAGAAGAAAGCGATTTTGAGTCATATCGAAAATCGCCACGAAAATTCTTTCATTATTAACTTTTTTATGCGATTTTGGATATATTATATATAGCTGTTTCAAAGTTATGCGGTTTTTAAATCCCATGGATGGAATATTTTTCTATGTAAATCATAGGTTTTTTTATGCGATTTATTTTTGTGCGATTTTCCGCGGAACGCATCTACCGCACAAAAAAGGTTTAAGTATATATGGAAAATTGCAAACAATTTTTAAAATGTATTTTAAGCTATTAAAAGCTTCTCATAAACATCCTTTCAGCTCTTTTGATTGAACTCAACATCATTGTATATATGGAGTTTTTATATATTAAATATACAATAAACTTTCGATTATCCGGTTAATCCTGGGGAAGACAGACACGGATAACTGGAAAACAAGAATAATCCAAATCATCAAACTTTTACTTGGTTTTGAATATCATATTTACGAAACAAATTTTTGTTTCGTGATTTTAATACTAGTAGCAATCTAACAATATTTCAACACAATTCAACGCTGTTTATTACTAATGTAATCACTGATATCTTATTTACTTGTAATGTCATCCACCATGCATCATCCATGCATTCAAAACCTCGATCACTTAATAATACATGCTATTGAAAATGAACGGTTCAAATGAATGGTTCAAAATATCGGATTAAGATAAAGCTTTAAATATAATTTTTCCTTTAAAAACTAAAACGCGATCGAAAACCAGTTTTTACTAACGTTTTAAGTAATTAAAAATCACACATATATTGTATGTCTGTCTGTGTGTCTATCATTAGACGTTTACTATTATACATATGCTAACAAACCAACCAAAAGTGGTTGTTTAACATTCTACAACGAATTATATTCTATGAACTTTTTAATGACGTGTTATTCGTGGGAATAACTTCCATTGGCATAACTAGGATAATATAAGATTTTATGGTAATACGAGATGAATTATTTCAGTTATTAATGATTGATCCACTAAATATTTACTTTGAATTAAAGTTATTAAAAATAAATCTGATTTGAGGTCAATCTGATATTAATTATCTCATTTTGTGGTATGATTATTTAGAGGAAAAGTCCAAATGCTGTATTAATACTCGTTATTTTATCATCACCTTTAAGGGACGTTTCTATTTTGTTGAACCTAAATGTGATCGGTTTTTTATTTTTTTTTATGCGAAAAGTATTAAATATAGAATATTGATATTTAATGTGTTGACTAGGCGATCTTTATTGAACCTAAAAATATTTTTTAAAGTTGACTAATTATGCTAGTGGGAGTGGGAGGAGTCACGTATGTCGATGCGTAAGCGATGACATTCTTCACCATGGAAGTCCTAAGTCCTAAAGAGATGGTTTGAAGTAAATTAATTAAACATATTTTTACTTTGTATAATATTGTGTATAGCTTAGACTATAATCAAAAAGAAATATAAAAAAAATAAAAATAAAGGGAGCGATAAAAAAATGCGTTTTTACCAACATTTTTGTAGTTTTTTGTTTATTAAATAAACACTTTTGAGTATTTTTGGATAATTGTAATCTATACGATGAAGACGTTTAGTATACCCGTGGCTACCAAATTTAATAAAGAATGCTCATCTAGGGCATTCCATGAGTTTGGGAAAGGTAGTTTTGAGAAAAACGCATTTAAAGTTTCTCCTCTCCTCAGCTTCGTGAAACGCAGCTTCTCCTCGTCGGCCTATAAATTTGCGAATTTCATTTATATCGACTTGAAATTTACTGAACGTATTTAATATTCTATAAAGCGATATCATCACTATTTTCACATTACTTTTACAAATTGTTATTCATAAGCATCCCTGTACGACTTTATTTATCATCCATTATCTTCCACCAGCAACACTTGGTCATAATTCAATAAACATATTTTTATAACTATCTTTTAAAGGCTTATAAATGCCATTTGTTTGAGAAAAAAAAACATTTGTTAATCTAAATTTAAATTCAACATTATGTTGAGTGTGCAAATAAATATATTTTGAAAGCCGTTTACTCACACAAGACGAAAATCATTTCGTACTTAACTAAACGCGGCAGTGAATGCGAATTTTCACTATGCAAATTCGTAACCAAACGCGCAAAATGTGCGAAAAACTCGACTTGAATAATTCATACGTTTTCTTCGCAAAGAATATTCATCGCAGAGCACATTCTTTTACATTATCAGGTGCGTTTTGTTTCAAGCCGGATGATTTATTAGAGTATTTTTAAATTATTGCCAAGCCTTCATGTTGGAAAACGATACTCTGGGGCTTTTCCCTACACATGAAGGCATTACCCAAACTTTGAATTATGTATGTAAAGAGCGCACAAAGTGAGCTTTTTCCGGCCGAAAAATAAAATTATATTTTTGTTCACATTGAAATGTAAAACTGATACGGCGGTACACCTCCCGAATAAATTACGTCTTTATTATTTTAATCAAATTGTGATTTCGTCATAGCGAAACTACCCCTTTAGCGGACGAGTATCGCTCATAGGAGACAAGAATAAATATAGACCTAAAGTTTCGTATGTACCTGTATAATGATGAATAAATTCGACCCTAATTATTTCGCTGAGGCTTCAAAATTTTCAACGTGATAAAGAATTTTTGCGCCCCCCAAAAAAGCTCCCATCTGCTATTTTATCATGGACGTTCCGCTTTCGGCATCGAAATGCCTATTTTATTAAAGCGGAATTATTGAACTTCCAAATGGCAACAAAAGAGCTGGAATGGTGACCACAGTGCAAAATGAACGCGCGTAGTTTCGACGAAAAAAATATATTCGCTCGCAAAATATTTTAGCGTGTATTAAAATTTCACGTTCGATGCCTTTGCTGAAATGTTGACCGTGATTTAATTTATCCCCCGCGGTTGCATTCGATGAATTTTTGCATATTGTTTGAATTTCATTTGCAAATTCGACGATATACGCTCGTTAACAGGCTTTTACACAATAAAACGACATAGGTCATAGATCATGGACGACGATGACAATGGCCATGGTCGTGCCGAACGCTTAGCTGGGGTCGTAGGCGACCCTATGTCTGCTGAAAGCAGTTTATGTGCCGCTCTGTTTAATGTAACTCGTGTGCTTTTCAGAAAACACGAACAATGACCACCATCATATTTTGACCTTATAATGCTAGCCACCACTCTGGAACATTCTTGGATTTTTTGCTTCAACTTTAATGCAATGTAAAAGTCAAATAAAACATATTCTTGCTACGTCATTTTGAGCTACTTTTATGATGTTGCTGCAGTTTAAAAGCAATTTTACTAAAAACTTGGATTGTAAATTTTCAACTTTTGATATAAAAGCATGTTTGCTCGAATAAGGTTATTGCTATTACAAATAACGCTGAAACTTTTGATCTAATAATAAAAATCACAGCGTGAAAATATTAAAATAAAATGAAAGGCCACATATTGGAATGGCAGATGGATGAAGGCTTTTATGGAATATTTTAACGTGCATTTACACTCTATTATATATTTATGTTAGATAATATGCGTCAGATTTCTAGATATAATAAATAGGGAATCCAATCCCGGGATTCCAGGATCCCGGACAGTTTGAGGTATTCATGAATCCCGGGATAAGTAAACGTAATCCCGAAAAATCCGTGATTGAAATTTTATCTAAGAGAAATCGTACACCTCACCAGCACAATGAAGGCTACTAAATCGAGACATTTCCGCTGAAATCTGGACGCTTGGAAACAGTGGCGTAACTACTAATTGGCGAGCTTAAGCGACGCCTAGGGACAGTAACTGTCTAATCTATGTAATACATTTATACAGTACATATATGTTTTTCAAATTGTTATATTAACCTTTCCCTACCGGTGATGTATTTACTACACCTCGACTCTAATAATGGGAATTACGATATGAAATATATTTGATTCGGGGTTCAGAATTTTTGTATTCCTCCGTAATATAATTACGAATCACATCAAAGTATTATAGTATATAAGTATTCATCTCTAGAGACGAAAATAAATAATTTGTCGGGAAATCGGGAATTTTGCGAGTTTTAGTCCGTGTCTCAGCAGAAAATATTTTTATCAGTCACATTGATGATGTTTTACGAAAATGGGGGCTCACACGGTCATCAACTCGAACTAACATTATATCTTTTCTTAAATAAATAAAATTCTTTCGCCTTTAAGTTATTTTTTATATTGAACAAATGGACTTAGTCATTTTTGATCAAATTTATCAATGTAATTTCTTAAACTATTGAAGATCCCGGGATTGAAATTTTGACTCGGGATTGGATTCCCTAGTAATAAATCAAAAAATCTCAATAGGTATTGATTATATGGCGTTTGAACGAAATTTAATGTAATGAGTTCATAATTTTTTTTTTAAAAAAAACACTGTTTGAAAAAACCTGAAAAAAACATAAAACTTTGTACAATTTTTCCAACATAATCAATGAATCCCATTGGATATATAATATAAAGCTTATGTGTAAAATTAACACAGTTACCATCATACAAAAAAATAGGTCAATTGGCGTATCTGGGTTAATCATATAATATATCTCATATCGAACTCATTGTTCCAATTAAACTTCTCTTTTTTATATAATGACGTTTCGAATATGCTTCATTAAAACAGATCGAATTTTCGAACCCCTGCGGGGGTAGAAATTCATTTAATTCGAAAATTAATCTAAAAATAAATTCATATTGTTTGTGTTTGGAATAAATTAATCTGCGATATTCGAATGATCCATTAAAGATTTGGCGCATAATTACTGTAATTTGAGACCAATTATTAATGTTTTTTTGGGCATTCGTATTAAAAACATCACAAACTTGCAACTTATCAAAGATAAACAACATTTTTTCCATTTGCTTATGATGATACTTAAATCGACATGTGATTTATCTTATTTTGCGTCCAATGATTTTTTAATAAATATTTTTAGAGCATATATATGACCCATTTATTTGAGCTTCCAATTGTATTGGTAATTTAAACGTTATTCATTAATTTGCTATTAAATTTTTACAATAAGTTCCGTACCAAATTGCTCTAGAATCGCAAGTTTCAAAACTCAAACTTCCCCTTTTATGTGTGTCAGTGTTTATCTTTTTTTGCGAATATTTGCCAAAGTTAAAATTACACCGTCGAGTAGCTCTTTCCATTTATCAACATTTTATTGGGCAATGCCGACGCGTACTTTTCACTTAGCTTTTTTTTCTTCGTTGTTGAAAGCTTTTTTTTGCCGAAAAGCTTCTAATAGTACGAATGCTTTTACATTTTAATGACGCCCAATCGGTTCACTTTTAAAAATCTGGCAAGAGTCGCTAAAACCCTATGAATGTAATTAAGTGTTACGATTTTTCAGCGAATATTTTATTCATGCCCCCCCATTTTTTATGCTCTTTTTGTTTGGGTCGTATTTTCGCGCTTATCGACAGATGCATACATTTTTAATGGTTAAATATTCGGGTTCTATGTTTGGAAAACGCTGTTATCTTTTGGATTTATATTCATAAAGCGTACTTTTTATGAGCAACACTCATGGTGGGGTATCGATTTTCGTCTGAGGGGAAAAATGTATATTGACGAAGTGAATTTATTATGGCCATATTTCAGCACGACTGTTGCTTAATGTGTTGATACAATATATTTATTATGCTTGTAATCTGAGGTCTTGCGGTCTTGGATAAAAGTCTTTCCAATACGTCTACGTTCATCAATTTTCTCATGTCGGTTGCTCTGGTGCTCGTATATTTTGGTTTTTTTCAGTTCTTCTTTCTTCCTGAAGATCGTTCCTTATGTTGGCTTTTATAATTTTATTTAGACGGCTGATGCATATTGCCTTTGTTACTTTGTGCTGAACAATTTTGTGAATATATACGTTGGCTTTCGTCAATGAAAAGAGTATTATATTGCCTTTTTTCATCGCGCTTAGGTCAATTTAAATAGACTGAAGCCATTTTATTGGCTTCGTATGTAACCTTTACATTTGACCTTTTTAATGAAATTTAGTCACTTTCCGTTCATGGAAGGATAATTAAAATACCCAGTTGGCTTCGCTGATGAAAGAAGTGCCTTTTCTATAAGATTGCGTTTTAAATTTAAAGAACACTACAAAAGACTTTGCTGAATAATTCTCATTCAATTTTATTCGTTCATATTTATCACAAGAGTAAGTCGGCTAATTATTTTTTCTCGTTGAAAGTCCTCAAAATTAGGATCATTTTTGTTACGATGACTTTATTAATCAATTATATTTCATCAACGTACGCTATACAGCGCATTTTTTTAAATTAATTATATGTTTTTTGTCCAATAGTTTAGTAGTCATATCTAAATATTAAATAAATACGAATCTTAACTAGAGAATTCAATCCCGAGCCAAAATTTCGATCCCGGGATTTCGGGATTGCAAAAAGAATTTTATTTATTTGAGAAAAGATAAAAATACATTTCAAAAATAGATAAATAATACATTAAAAAATTCAAATATTCTTTTAAAAATATGCCAGAAATAATATTAAAGTATCGATTGCTTCATAGTCTAGATCTGATTTTGGAAACCAGGCAACTTGTTGCTGAAAATGCAGGTTCAACCTCCACACTCGTTGGAGGTATTGTCATCAGATATTTAAATTCTAGTTCAAGTTGATGACCGCGTGAGCTCCCATTTTCGCATAACACCATCAATGTGACTGATTAAATTATTTTCTGCTGAAACACGGACTAAAACTCGCAAAATTCCCGATTTCCCGACAAATTATTTATTTCCGTCGCTGTAGATGAATACTCATATACTATAATACTTTGATGTGATTCGTAATTATATTACGGAGGAATACAAAAATTCTGAACCCCGTATCTAATATATTTCATATCGATATTCCCATTATTAGATTCGAGGTGTAGTAAATACATCACCGGTAGGGAAAGGTTAATATAGCAATTTGAAAAACATATATATACTGTATATATGTATACATAGATTAGACAGTTACTGGCCCTAGGCATCGTCTAAGTCCGCTAATTTATAGTTACGCCACTGTTTCCAAGTGTCCAGATTTCGGTGGGAATGTCTCGATTTAGTAGCCTTCAACGCGTTCAATCCAGATTTTTTCGGGATTACGTTTACTAATCCCGGGATTCACGAGGACCCAAAACTTTCCGGGATCCCGGGATTCGGGATCTCGAAATTGGATTCCCTAATCTTAACTGATCTTGAAAAAATAAATACAAATAAATACCATAAACGACAATGGATGAGAGAAATCTCACTTCTATGTTCGATTTAATCATCAAAATATATTATAGCGATTGTGATTAAATTCACAGATCTATTTTTTACGCTGAAAAAAAACCTTATATTAAAAAATACCCAACGAGATTTAATTTTTAATTACTCAGTACAATTTTGCAAGAACCTTCCTTAAATTTTTATCAACATTTTTCAGACTAGATGAAATATCTTTTCCTTTCATTCATTGTTCTATTACTTCAACTTCTTTTTAAGATGCCTTATTATTACTAGATGTTGGTCATCTTCGTGTAAGATTTTTCCAGGGATGACATTGTTTTTATGTGGCGATCTTCCATATGTCAATATTTATGCAAACGTGTTTTTAATCTGGATTTGAATCCAAATCTTTATAACAAGAGTAATAGAACTATCGTACTACCGCAATACTTGACATTATTATAACTTTATTATACTGAAGTATAAATATTTTAAAAAAACTACTTAGCTTGAATGCAATACATATTTAAAATCAAAATTAGGGTTCGAAATTGATAAAAGACGAATATATTTTGCGGGCTTTTTTTACTGTATTTCTAATTATTTTCATAGCAATCTTTTCAGGAAATCCCAATGTGTACGTAAAAAAATATTTCTGCAAATATACCTACCTGGGCTGAAATTTTAGGGTGTTTTCCGCATCCAATAAATTCGACACGCCAGTTTCAGCTGCGTTCAACGTGCCAAGCAAACAAGGCTCGATATAAATGTTGTTAATAGAGAAACAAATGTCACGGGAAAAAGCACGAAAAAACAGCTACATATTTTCCTTAAAAATACATCCTTATTTTCTCGTTTATTAAATTTCCAAATGCTGAAATTTGCATAGATAATTTCAGTTGTTTTTGTTTAAAGACCGCTTGTCAAGTTTTCAACGTCTGTTTTATCCCTTTTTAATCTCCCAAATCTACTCCCGCTTCGAATTCGCCAACATCCTCCCGAAGAAGGCGAATGTGAACGCAATGCCTAATCGATTATTCAAATCCTATAAGAGCATCGTTAAATATTTATTATGCTCTCCACTTTACATCTGTTTTAGATAAAGAATAAGTCCATTATTAATTTTATTCCCCGCGCTGCTTCTAATTATGAATATTTTTGTTGCAGATCTTCTCATAGAAATGCTGGGAGTGTTAGCTAGCTACAGTATCACAGTAAAAGAACTGAAGCTCTTATTTGGGGCCATGAAAGCTGTCAACGGAAAATGGGTATGTATACATTTAATATTGTTTCTATTTTCTAATTAGTAAAACCACGATAAATTCAAGGGAACCGTCCCTAATATTTAATACATCCATGCATCTTTGCCTCTTTTAACAGTACAATACAATTCTTCTGATCTTTCATAAACGCCCCAAATCACTTTTATTCAATACTTTCTCGAAATCGCATTTTTTAACTGCACTATGAATTTAGAGGTCTTACTGCACTTTAAATTCTTACTAATCGATTATTCAAGATATTTTTCCCGGTGAAGAACCACAATTTATGTTCTCTGAACTTCTGCAAGTGACACTTTTTTGCTCATTTATACCACATTTTCTCCTGAGGCGGTCTTAAACTTATGGCTACTACTGTACTTCCAAAGTGAGAAACACAAAGTTTTGATAATTTACTCAGCTTGAAGTGACTTTCGGCAGCAAAACTATCTAAAATGTATTAACTATTAGTTGACAAAGTATAAAGTTGATAGTTTTTTTCGTTTTATTATTCAAGTTAAGTATTAAATATCAATCAACACATTAATAAACCGAGATTGAAACCAAATGCTAATCTTTTGACGTAGCGATCATAATTTATGTTTTAAAGCATTTCGAACGAATAATTATCATCTTCAATAGTTATATCTTTGAATGATTTTAAATCATATTTTTTAAAACTTTAGGCATATAAATTTGTTGCCTCCATTGATATGTATAATAATATTTGTAGTAAGTATACTGTTAATTTGTTTCATAAATATATGAGTAATTTTTAGTCCCCTCTTCCAAAAGCTTCTAGACAGTATTTATTTATTTTATGAAATATTTGATCAAATATGTTTTCATATAACTGGGTTGTCTTATCTTTGAATAAAATAAATTTGCTCATGATTATTTTTAATTTCGTTGAACTAACGATATTTGTCTTGCAATTTATGTGAGCCTCTCTCAATATAAAATAAAATATTGAGTAGTGAAATTATTTTATATCATCGTTTTCTTTGCTCTCGTACTCAATTGGACCCATTTCGCAAAAGCACGCCGACTCGCGCAGCCTCCGAGTGTTAACATCTCAATAAATTAAATAAATTTGAGTTGTCTACTTTCTTCTTTCCTTTCATAGTGGGCAAACTTTCCGAGGGGTGATTTATTGCAGGCGCATTTTGTTCGGCCATTTTCAACCCTCTACGCATGGATGGCAAAAATATCTATCCATAAATTCCCTACAAGTTCCCGGGAGCTGATCTAAAATCTGGACAATATAATCGAACTTCGAAGTTTCTCTACTATTGTGCGCTTCTTTGGCGAAAACTTATTGGCGGCCAACTCCGTAATATACAGTAAAACGAGCAAAGGGATGAATAATTTTATGCCGGCAAACTTTCGTCGAAATATTCAATCCCCCAGAAATCTGTGCTACATTTTTCCACATTGTGATGAACGCCCATTTTTTTATACTCGGAGTTATTTCAATATTTAAATTATTATCTGAAATAGCTCCCATATTTTAATGGGCTCTCCGTCTTTATAATAATGGTCGTAAGATGCTACAAACGGGGCCCTTTTCTGATGATAACTAACCCAGCAAACAAAACATTTACCCGTTCAGGAAATGAGTCTGACAACGTTTCCTTTTCGAGTACTTATTTTTATTTTCGCTTTTAAAAATAAACTGTCTTACATCTTTAATAGCCGCGAATGAATCCTTGTTTTCAGTGAGGGTTCATTTAATATTTTTAATGGGGCTGTTATGGCATGCTTCAATGCCTCGACGCTTATCTTCAATTTTATCAGCATTTATTTCGTTTTAATATTTTTTTTCTGTTTCAGCCGAGGCATTCTGCAAAACTCCTCAACGTGTTGAGACAGATGCCACACAGGAATGGCCCAGACGTCTTTTTCAGCTTTCCAGGACGCAAAGGATCGGTAAGCATAATACACGTTTTTTACTGTCTATTCAATCTGGTACCCAATGAAATATGTATTAAATGTATCCGTCTATCAAAATTTTAATATCGTAAAAATGTCCAGGGATGCCTTTGAAAACTCCTGCTTTTGAATATCATCTCCAAAACTTACGTGGTAAAATGGGTGGGAAGTTTCAGCAGGTTTACTCAGCTCTCGACTTCCCTTGTTCTTCACATTAAATGGAACCTTAATACAATCTAACTGGTGTTCGTTTCACCGAGTCTACCCCCCTCACTAAGTTTTAACTAAGTAATTAGTTTTGAACCATTAGCTACCTGCAACTTCTGGCTTTCTCTTTTCTCCTAAACGCAGACACTTTATTAAAGATCCACTCGTTCATGTATTTAGATTAATTGTCATCGATACTTTAAAATATCGCTGATTTATATTGAATATCTTATTAATTGTAATAACATTTTATTAAATATTACATGAATGCAAAGTGACTTTCTTATAAATTTTAAATTGATCTAAATTTACATTCCGATATTCATAGCTTAGAATGAATGCCATACTCATTTTTTAATCATTCAAAGAATAACCGAAAAGCATCGATGAATCATAATGCTTTCATAACCAGTTAATCTGAAATAGTTATAAAATAAACCGACAATAAATGTAAATGGAGATGTTTAAATAAAATGTATTTGCTTATGGCTGTCATTTGTGTCATCCGTGGATCCTAAACACAATTCGATTTTTAAGAGAAAATAATATAGATGGGATGATAATGTTTTTATGCGATTTTGAAGTTATGCGGTTTTCAAAAATAATGGAACCTATCCCTTTTTTCCTGTAGAGCACATAACTTTTTTTTATGCGAATACGCATAAAAAAATTCTAAATTTAACACTAGTGCAAATTACAACCGTTCATCCACATTTAGAACATCCAAATGTAAAAGTAGTGTTTCTTCCACCCAACACGATATTTTCAGTCACTGGATCAGGGCAAGATTTCCACTTTTAAATAATTATTTGTTGGATGTTATATGGCAGCAAAGAAACAGAAGTCAATCTATTTATATGTATATGACTCAAATTTTGAACTTGCTTTCAAATTCCAGCACGTGCTTAAGAATTGCATGTCTCCATATCACGTTAATTTTCGCAAAGTTTTTTAATGCGATATTTGCTACATTTCATCACACGTTGATATGAGGTTATGCGACTTTTAAAAATAACGGAACCTATCCCTCAGTTTTCTATGTAGTTCAAGTATTTTTTTGTGCGGATTTTTTATATGCGACTCCCCGTGGAACGTATCTATCGCATAAAAACAAAATTATGTATGAATCTTTGTTTAATATTTTAAGGATGCAACCAAGAGTAGTAATCTGAGTGTATAAATCTACATTACTCTTAGTTTCGCCTATTATTTACTATGAGAAAGTTGTACAGAATTTCTTCAGAACCACGCAGGTTCAAATATTTATCGTAGTTGCCTTCTTCAGAATTGCAGTTTTAACTGCTTTTGAATTTATTTATCCGTTTAAGCCTAATGCTAAAGGAAAGTTCCAGGAATCCGCACGCCAAGTTTGCAGGTAACTCGAGCAGAGTTTATAAATGCCTGGCTAAGCGACACGACTCCTCGAGCCGGATACTCATAATAGCGACTGAAAGACAAAAAGTTGGAAGTTAAACTCTTTAATCAACAAATTATAAATTTGAATCGTTTAAGAAGTTCATCCAGCACCGGCAAAAATACAGGGCGACAAAGTTTACAAGTCTCCCTGGGCGGATCCGGACTAACTCCGTTTTAAACCGACATCTTGCTTTAATGGATCTCGTGTTCTCAAATCGACTTAGCGCCAACTCCACCAATCATATTATCGTGTCTCTTGAGATCTTTTTTCCTTAATAACGTTATACGCATAACTTGTGCAGGGCGAGGCTCGAACTTTTGGCAAAATTTGGCAATGTTTGCCACACTTTGCGTAACATGGTTTCGGAATTGTGTGACGCAAATAACTGACGCCGTATAAAATTAGAAGCAAATTTATTTATACTTAGACAGTTGAAATAATATTTCGCCGACAAGAAAGATGTTGAAAAGGCACCCATCCTGGCAATGCGTAGACATCACTGTGTGCTTATATCGTTCATGCTTAAGTGCTAGAGATAATGGCTTATACGGCTTTTAGGCTGTGTTGTTGCATATATTCAAACATTTACCCCTAAAATCAATATATACAATAGCATCACCTTATGGATCCAAACTTAGAGCTTTCGTATCTGTAGAGAATGGTTCAAAACTTTGTCAAAGACTTTGTTAATCATATCAGCTTTGTTTCTTAAATTAAATGAAACAAGTCAAAATGTCTAGTCAAACATTGACTCCAGACCTTTATATTAAATTCTAAGAATTATCCCACTATACCGACAACGTTGTAGTTGACAAGACATGATGGAAAAACTATATATATGGTGTTAATTTTATGATAAATCAGATTTGATTCCTATAATAGCGAACTAGTTCCAAATAAGCGAAATCCACTTAAATGATTTATGTTTGCTCGTATTAATGAGCTGGATGGTGGTCACTGCTGTGGAATTGTCCGATATCGAACACAAATATTACTTGTGGAATGTACTATTTAAGCCAGTTGTATAGTTGTATTCTGAAATACCATTTATTTTGGATGGGTTATATTCCAAGTATTAACCCTTTGCGGTCGTTTGTCTACTCTCAGCCACCACACAAGGAACCGTACGAATCTTAACTCTATTCATTCATGTAGCAGTGTATAACTTCTCTGAATGCTCTTACGTGTCTAAGCGACCTTAGTCACGAACCAAAACATTGCTCTGACAAATCAGAAATAACGAAACTCAATATAAAAAAACTACGGCCGTTCCACACCCGTAATGCAAAACACCGTGGCGAGTCAGTCGCCTTTTGAGAGTGAAGAAATCGAAAAGCTTCAGAAATTCTTAGAATTTCAAGTAAAGCGTTACAAATTACGTTTAACTGTAATTAATCATTCTCGCTTGTTAAAATATTCCAAAATAATACTCCAAAAAGGCAAAAAGAAAGTCACCGAAAGAAGCCTAATCGAAAAACAGGACTGCATATTGGAGACTTGCTTTCAAAGATACCACACAATGGAAGATATATAATATATTTTTTGAATAAAAACATGTTGTTGAAATACATTATTGTCTAAACTAAGCTGTTATTAAACTTATGTAGTCTGCGGACCCCTTCTTGAGCAAAATTTATTTCGCGGACCCCCTCATTTTTTTTTTTGGCGGACCCTACATATATTGGTCAAAATAGATCTTCTTACAATGTTTTCTGTAAAAAAAAATCCACGAAAATATCTTGTTCGAATATAGATAAATATCTTTTTTATATTTTCGCTGACCCTCGTCAATGGCTTCGCGGACCCCCAGAAATCCGCAGACCCCAGTTTAAGAATCGCTCATCTAAACATACATCTAATGTCAATAAAGAATTGATAAATCATATTTATCAAACAAACAATTGATATATATCTCCAGTATTGTGGGGATTCATTCTTATTTTTTCAAAAAATCGAAACATTCTTTTTGCACTAAAAAATGGTACTAATTTTTTAAGATCATGATGTTGCTGGAATGTGGAATTTCGCCTTAATATTCGATAATCTAAAAATACTATATTCTATGAAGGGACTGTATTTTATAATAAGCATCTATATTTAATTTTCCGTCAATTTTTATTATATTCCCAGCCTTTTCACATCCAAATCAACCGCACGTCATCACATTTTTACCTCCGTATTTAATTGAAGGCACTATAGACACTTCTGTAACTCGTTTCCATTTTGTTCAGTGAAATAAAACTCTTCACTTTGAGCCAAAAAATTCAAATTTGGATTGGTTCGTCCATCAGACTTTTTCCAATCATCAATTATCCTTTTTTTTATTTTTGAAATGCGCTTGATTAAAAACCTTTATTCCGTAGTTTAACCGTAGCCACTAACTACAATACTTCATTTTGCTATTTTTGACATTTTGTTTTTTTTTTTTTCTTGTTGCGTTTTTACATAATAGTCGATAATAGACTAGGAGTTTCCAAACTTATTGTCGATAATGTATATCATCTGTACCTGTAAATAGTCCCTGGATTAGTGGTTTGTTTCACTATTCAACTATACTAGTTTGTATGCTTAAAAAAAAACCACGTCAATATGATTGGTAATATTCCTATGAAATGGATCGACAAAATCCAATTTAAAAAAGTGTATGTATCACATATTTGAGATGATTTTGGTAGTTTACTATCGTATGCTTATATTGAAAATAATGTTTTGTTTATCCAAGTACGGTTACTCCGGTCTTCTTTTATCTTCTTTTTTTCATTTTTATATCAACGTTATTCCATCATTATTATAGCTTGTCGTCAGCTAAACCAATATACGACCATGTTAAGATTTTGATCATGTTATATAGGGCCACAAAAAGGGTTCATCCCTTTTTCTACGTAAATTCATATATGAAACTGCTTGTTTGGATTCACATTTTTTCGGCTGTTTTCAATGGGATCGCCGGGTAATTTTTATTTCGCATGCGAAACGCCTTTTATTTGAGGCAAAAAATTCTTGGGGCCCTGCTAAGTTTTGAATGGTTCGGGTCTCATTATCATATCCGTATCTCGGGGCCGAATATTTTGTTCATCGAGAGTCCTTGATATGGAATGGGTATATTTGAAAATTTGGTCTCTTATCCGACCTTTTACTTATCCTTCACTTCCAATTCCGTCAATCTTTGCCGAGTCAACCTTTGAATGCGTTGAGATAGAAGGTCGTATTTTCTTGTCGAATTATCCTCGTTCAGCTGACTTTGTCGATCACGAGCTGATATCAATTTATATGTAATGAACGTCACGTCGGGCGGGCTTCCAACTTACTTTACGATCCCTTACCGCTTGTCCGATTTTAATTTGACATATATATTACACGTGTGTCAAACTTTGTTACACATTATGACACATACAAACCGCAAACCCGCCCAAAGATAATGCGCAATAAATCCTTGTCTCCTTTCCACTAGACTGACAGTTGTCAGCCAAAAGTTTCAATCCAATAAGCCAGTTGGGACCTTTCGCCTCGTATGCGCACATGTGCTGTTTGTCTGTATATCTGTGTGTGCGAAATGAGCGGGTGTTGGTAGAGCAAAGTTTGTAAATTTAATCAAAGCAAAGCTGGCAACTCTAACCGGTTGATGCGCCTGTTAATTTTGAATACTAAATGTCGCGTGAGCTTCCGGATGGGGGAGCTTTCGCTCTTAAATTTGAAGAATCGGGGCTTTGATACAAGACACAGAGGACCCCGTGGGAAGCCTCAATTTCCGCCAGATTTCCCGTTATTACATTCCTTGTTTGTTTCGCCTTGTGCACTTTTCTTTTTATAGACACGAACGAAGCCAGTTCACAGCTTGATCTTTTCAAATGTCGCAGCGTTTCTCCGCTATTCTCCCCCCTTGGAATATTGCCTCATCTAGACGAAAATAATTTATCCTCAAAAAAATGTTTTAATGTACAACTGGTACGATGCCATAAAATATTCCCACCAATTCTGAATATTGAATATTTTATTACCGTCTATATTATAGGAAACGTTTATTACGTCATATTAAAATTTTCGATTCCAGAAATCCCATTTTTATGTCCCCCTGCAAATTTTACGTACCATTAATTCAAAGAAGAATTATTCATATATTTATTTAATTTATACAATCAGCTGTATATTGATATAATTCTATATATTATCTGTTGGTTTTTATATAAATTAGTGTTTTTGGAAAAATTTTCAATTAGAAATATTATAGATCATGCATGAAAATTTCAATCAAAAATCTACATGATCATACGGCTACGATCATGTGTTTCTTTTTTTTATTACTAAAAATAAAGATTATAAAATTGATTTTAAGTAGTAGTATTTTCTTAAAAAAATGCATCCCTTTTCTGAGATGACATACATTTTGGATATTTTCCATATGCAGATAATCCTCAATTTCTGCACTTTAGATACTCAATTTTAATTTTATCCGCCATAATAATTAAACATGCCGTATACCTAGTGCTAAACACTTTTTTTGAATAAATCTTAAATCAATGTAAGCCTATGACCTATCTAAAAGTGATTGGATCGTATCATATGTAAACATTGACTTCAAACAACCGCTATTTGAACAGGGTCTCGGTTTTGTTTAGATTGTAGTGTTAAATATTAATAATTCCGTATCTTGTCTTTGAGTGGCAATAAAACCCTTTCCTGTGTAAAGGCTAAAATCTTCCCCTATTATTAGAAAGCGATCTTAGTTATTGGTGGAACGATCTAATAATAGGGGGATCGTTTTGATTATGTTTAATTTATACAATGCACAGGAATACACACGGCTTTCACAGGTGTCTGAAACAACATCGCGAAATTGCATTCGTGCTTTGAGTAAATAGATTCAAAATTAGTATAATATTGTTTTAATAAATTCGCCCCTGAAGAGTGTTTCTGTGAATTTTTAGACTGAATTTAGCTAGCAAAATCTGAAAAGTACTTATCTGAGTAATGAAATCTGAAATGTGTCTCTCGCGGAGCTAGTCTATTATGCCGTCCAGATGAATCTTTAAAGTCCATTTAGTGAGCTCCACATTGCGACAGGGAGTCTGGGCGTGCTTAGCATTCATCTCAATCTTATTTGGCGCCGGTTAACCGAAACGTCGGTTAACCGAGCGAAAATTGCACTCTGACTCTTTTGTGGCTTGCTTAATTAAACTCAGACAAGAAAGGATGCTGACGTCACTTCTGCCACTATTCACGCGAATAAAGGACCAGCGGTTTATTTTACTGCTACCGAACTTCAAACTCTATGTATTTATCCTCTTTTCTATTATTGCCGAGAAGTGTTCCTGTTTTATTTGCGCAAGGGGAATTATATTAAATTAGATTAAAAGGGAAGATCTTTCAGCCGTTCATTTAAAGATAATATATCTTCTGTCTTTTCATTTAGAAACTTATTTAAAATACATGCTTTTAAAATTGATTACGAAGGAAATCATCCTTATTTATTTTAAAACGTGCTAAAAATTATGATGCTTAACAGAAATAAATAATATAGACTAATTAAATCTAACTTATATTGTTTAACTGATAATACAATGGGGTAATATAATATAACAGCCAACCAATATAAAGCTTGATGGCACAGACGCCAATGGTGCATGACAACTTTATTACATTTTTATTTCACCCTCTCATGGAAATTAGAATACTGAATGTAATGCAATTTATTTATTAGTATTTATGTACCGTTTATCTTTACTTTCTATAGAACAAAATTTTCAATTTAAAAAAATAATAACAAAATACAAACTTGGAAAATTCTCAGAAATCTTATACATAACATTTTATTCTTTAATTATTAATGCTGCCTATGTTCAACTTCTAAGAAATGCCTCTAATTTTTGGCAAGCCTCATTTATTATGTATTTATACTTTTCCTTTCATTTATGTACATATTTTATTTAAATGACATTGGAAACATTTTAATAGTAAAATTTTTGAAATCATGCCACATGATTCTCCTTGATTATTATGGATATTTTGCATTTAAATTGCTTCCGTGTGACCATCATTCCTGAACATTGAAATGTCAATATTTTTAAAGCGATTTTTTGCCACCAATTCTGATGTTAATGACAGCGAACAAGCCAAACTTTTCACTATTATTTTTAATTCACCTTTGTATTTCACAATTTGCTCTTCTCACCATAGAAGCCAGTAAATTACAAATCTAATTTTCTTTTCATCGGCCCTCATTTTAAAAATTTAACATTATACCGGCATCCAAGTAAAACTTTATATAATCTTTTAATTAAAATCTCAACTAACAGCGCAGTTTTTTTTTTTTTTTTACAATCCGAGTCCAAAGGATTTTGAGATTATATATTTACTTTATTGGTTTTAATTATCCGCCATTTTTCTGGCATTCACAACCGGTCATTGAGATTATGAGCTATATTTCACGTCAAAATAAATAATCCCGGTTGCACGCAGCATCCCAGTGGGAATCAAAGAGCCTTTGCCCGAATCCCTAACAGCGCGTGTATAAATTCATCCCCTGATAATATAAATTTACGTCAAAACGTTATATAATCGCTCTATAAGTATAGTCATGCCTTAAAACATATTATGGGAGCGTAAGATCTTTTTAAATGGAGTTATTTTTTGATCCTTTCGAGAGTAATTCTCTCATATTTGTCTAGCTGATGACATTTAAATGTATTTTCCTCGGACGCTTTGCGTTAATAGTATCCTTGCTGGAAAGTTACGTCTCAATTTCTCCGCCTCGTGAATTCCTTTTTCTGTTTCAACCTTACTGCTTTTATCGTTCTTAATGACTCACTCGTCAGACAGTTTCCTGGAAGAGTTTTTCGCTATTCGATATCCTGAAAACCCGCTTTGAAATGCAGAAATTCCACCCCGTTTCTCCCTTACGTTTGTAAAGTGTTTGTCGTCTACAGCTGTATTCCCAACTTATCTTTTTTTATACATTCGTGCCCCGAACGATTCGAAGCTTTTGAAATTTATTTCCTTTTTTGCGTAGTTTGTGACACATTTTTTAATATAACTGACATTCAATGAAATATTACATCCAGTATCGATTATCAGTACGCATAATAATGTTGTTGTCGAACTTAATAAGTCCTCTAAAGCTAAATGTGCCTATTATTCTAAACGTAGTAATCTTCATTCAACCCCTTGAAAAGATGCACAAATTTTGCAATCAAGCCTTGACATATAAGAAACTAGATAGACTAAGCTTTGGCTTGTAACATTTAGGTTCTATACAAATAGTCTCGAAACTACTTTGACATAAATAGAAAGTTCTTCTACTGTAATTTCTCAACAAGACAGCGACACTGTTCTAACATTTGTTCCCGACATAATGATATGTAGAGTTTTGAGAATGATTTTGTGATTTAATTGAAAATTGAATCTTTCAAAAACTGTTATTTATCTAGGGGTTCTCAAATATATTTTACACTCAACATCACTCAACTCAACGTCACCAGACAACATATTGACTTACAATAACTTTAAGGGGTCATCTCACTTTGACGGCCCAAAAAATAGGCAATTTTTAACAATTTTTTTCTCAGTAAATACATCATACAATGAAATGAATCTTTTTGAGATTTATTATGGCACTCTTATATAATACTAAAAAAATAAATTCGTAATTTAAATAAAATATATATTATATCGTTTTTAAAAGTATCAAAATGGCGCTGGTTTGAAAAAAGTTTGGAAAAAAACACTTTTTTTGTGGGTATGTTTTAAGATAAAAAAAAAAAAACATTTTGACCTTGGTTTTGCGAATTGCCATATCCATATATATTTAAAATAAGCTCGTAAAATCGAGAAAAAAGCGTTTAAAGTTTTAAGTACTAATTTTTTTAAAAAAAGGAAATACTACTTTAATCCTCGATATTCTCTAAATATAAGCAAAATGTGCATCCCTCTGTAGTTTTGCTTTAAAATATTAATGGTAATGTAAGCTTCTTTAAATTTCGAGCTTTCAAATGTACAGTTTCTGCAATATCCATACAATCATGTTAACCTGTATGGGAGTACTATCGGAAATATCCGTTTTGACCTTCACTATTCAGAAAGAGCACTCTTGTGCATTGAAGCTCCGAGACGGACAGAGACAGAGAGAACTTAGCGCAGTTTGGGAGACTGAGACGGAGAGCTTCTTCATATGCATCGCATGATTGTATAGATCGTTAAACCCAAATTTATCGACTTATAATGATTTCGATTTCAAGTGTGTTATTTGTTTACGCAAAAAAATGACCGGATATTGTGTGCTATCGACGATGTTTTTTTTTTAACTGCCTGCCGTTATTCGCTGCGTGTTAAATGAATCTTTGTCCAATTATCATTTCCTTCTAAAGGAGGAGCAAATGAATCGATTTTTTGTGCATTGTTTATGTAAAGAAAGGAAGTGCTCTTGTATGTATGTAGTGTTCATTTAGAATTGACTCTGCCTCGAATTGAAGATTGTCTTACGCTGATTAGGAGCTGACAGAAAGTAGTCGGTGTAAAGCGATTATGACAACAACGACTTCATCGATTTTAAATTTGCTCACTAACGAAAAGGTTAAAGATGTAGTCTTGTCACGAAGAAGATACGTCCTATTATAATGCTTTGTTTTTTTTTATTATTGATAAAACTACTTTACGTCAACTGAGACCGACAACCATATAAAACATCAACTTCTATATGGTTCACGTAGTAATTAACAAGTAATGTAACAGTATCTCTCAAATCTCCAATTACAATAACGCAAACATATCCAGCATTAGCCCAGGGGTTTTAATCACGTTCTTACGTTGAATCAATTTATCGATATTAATACATGTTTTTTTTTGTTACAGGCTATCGTATTACCTCCATTGGCGCGATGGCCGCATGAAAGCGGCTTCACCTTCACAACATGGTTCAGGCTCGATCCCATCAATTCAGTTAACATAGAACGCGAAAAACCCTACCTCTATTGGTAAGTCTATTTTTTCTACTTCGGGTGCAATTGATATCTGGCTCAATATTTTTGATTTTGCCCAGTGCATTCTGCTCTCGGGGAATACGTTCGTTTTTTTCCCATCGCCAAGCATTTCAATAGTTTGCAGTTTCAGTCGCTGAACAAATCCCGTTTTAATTAAATCCTTTATAGCTTTGCCGTTTATCAAAACACAAATACTAACTGAACCATCGCTCCTGACTTAATACGATTATTTTGTAAAATATTCCCGTACAAGCTATGCAACAATTAAGCCCTCGCCTATTCGATGCGGACTGTTTGTTTCAATTGTTAATATCCATATGCATTTTTAAATTTTAAATGACCAGAACAATTCAAGTAACCTGGACGCTTAATTTAAAAAAATATTACAAATATGCATTAGAGGATTTGTCATCATCGATAATGAATTGCCATAATTTTGAAAATAAATTATTTAAACCTGCGATTCATAAAATAATAGATACATATATAGATTCATGTAAAAATATACGGGAGGGTGGTTTGAAAGCATGCGAGGGAAGTTCTAAAAATAACTCTACCATGGTGCAGTGGATTTGTTAGGGTATGACGTATCGGAGGTGAATGGTCCATTCTCCAAATATACAGGGTTTTATTCATTTTTGAAATATATTTTGCTTATAAATTTTCTTTTTCGCTGTACATGACACAATGGAATAACTATTGCGTGCTGTAGTTCAACCAATCACGCAGAGTTCATCATCCACGATATATGTTTTCTTCCAACATTCTGCATTGTCCCTGTTCTTTGTGGTATAAGACGTAGGACCTCATATTTCATACCATAGAATAGTGCTGAAAATATATAGCATCTCACACAACATATTTTCGTGTTGAAATTGATGTATTTACTGCGAGGAAATATATTCATTTCAAATCATTTCTGAATATATCTATTGACTTTTATTATTTAAATGATCCCATTGATCATTTAAGCATCATTGTATAGCTCTTCATCCTTAAAACTTTTATGAGCGCTCATCCGTTGAATAATTTTAAAATAGCTCAACAATCATTGTTTAATTAATTTTCAGTTAAATGTATTATTAAGACTTACATCTCCACTGGACTTCGTTAATAATTCTCGGTGCGCACATCCAGCTTTCCATCTATTCGATTTAAGGCATTAAGGGATGATTGTTGATTTGCTTCATCGTTAGAAGCAATGCTGGATAATGTTCACTTTGTCCGCTAATTCGTTCATAATACCTTTATCTAAATTCTACGACTGTCCTATCGTTATGAGACATCATTAAACTCGGGAGAGCTTTCCTCGTTTTTGAGGCTTTATGAACCGGATATAATAGTTTGCAATCGCGTTTTTATTCCTCGTCCGCTTTAACGATCCGCTCACCGAAACGCAGATCGGCATTAGGTAGTCGAAAAAAATATATAACATAATTTGTTGCAAATTGGACAGGATTAAATCTAATAACAACGTATAAACTTCATTACGAACGCTCAATCCATTTTGATTTGTATTACGCAACTTTCTTACCCCCGGCGAACTTTTTACGCGCTCCAAACCCCCCTTAACGATTTGGAAACATTTCGTTATTCATGTTTACTCGGAATGATATTTCTGTCTTGACACAGCGCTAATGCGGGGAAAAAAGAGTATTTTTTACTTTGGTTGGTTTCAATTTATTTTTTATTAATCAACGCCACCGAATTAAAGCCCGTGGATTTCGGGGCGATAAATACATATTAATTTCTACACACCCGGTTATGTTCTATCTCGTTGCGTTGTAGGTTGATTGAAATTTATGTTCGTATTTCTGCCAAAATTTCTGTCATAACTTTTATTTACCCGAAAGTTGTAATTTATTTTGATTAATGTTTTTAATATACACAAATTTCGGTAACCTCACTTTTTCACGCTTTTCCCCGTTTTATTACGAAATTTCAGGCCGTCCCGGCCATTTTGTGTGTATGATATAGCAGTTATAACGAAGATAAACTTCATATTTATACACTCGCACAGGCGTTGTAAAAATTTTCGGAAGATTTATAACTTTCACCGGGAAACGATTAAATATTTAACAGGAGAAATATGCAAAAAAATTTGAAAACAACGCCGCCCTCGATTCCGCTTCATTTTTATTTAATAAAGATTTGCATAATCCCATTGATGCTGTTTAGCTTTTGTCCAAGGCAGCTTTAAATACCATAGCGCTTCTATTCATCCATTAATTACAGTTTTGCTTATAAAATGGTCGCTGAATTTGAACAGATCATATTATATGATGTTAAATCCTATTTTTTAAAAATATTTTTTGACACTGACAACAATATAATCCCTTGTACACATTCCTTTTTTATATTATATAAAATCTTCCAAATTTATATTATAGCCTAGTTTGGCAGAGCATCCATCCGAACATTGTTTCATGTAACCTCAACACTACCACCACTTTGACATATTTGAACTAAAGATCTTTTTGTCACGGATGTAACTGCTACTACAGATAAAATGCTTATGCTGCTTATTAATAATTATAAGTATTATTTGCTTTGTGAATTTCTTTTTTCTCGGACAAACACTTAAATATTTTACGTTTAAAGTGTTGTGACATCAGGTGGTATTCCCTGTGGACGATCGGCTCCCTCAGCATCCTGACTCGATGATTTTTTATAATTGGATAATAATTGCTAAAAAAAAGAGCTACTTTGAGCTAAGTATTTTCAAGCGTGTTAATAGAAAAAAAACTTTGTAATTCTTCACGGTTTCTGAAGGTGTCATATCCAAAATGCTTCTACGCCTACTGTGAAAAAAGGCAATATCCTCGACTTTCCATTTTTTTATTCTTACTTTTCAAGCATTCTGTTTAACCTATATGGTGGGATGATCGCGTATTTGCGAGCGAATTCTAGTGATTCAGAAAAAGCACTCTTGTACGTTGAGCTCGGAGAAAGACAGAGACGGAGAGCTTTCTGCGTACATCGTACAATTTTATAGATCGTTAATCCAAACTGTCTACTGCAGAACTGTGGGCCTCTTCAATATCCATTCACAGGAAGGGGTTACATCCACCTCGTCTACATCATACATTTACCTCCTCATTCGCTTGATATTGAAGGTAGCATTACCATCCAGCTTAATTTCGAACGCTCACCCAACGGCTATCCTGAATGAACGTATTAACGAACGCTTTCGCGACTGTCTCGATAGGGAGTGTGGGAGGTTTGTAAAGACTGAGTTGTTTTCTTCGGAAGACAGTGGAAAACTACTCTAGACGACCTTTTTGGTTCTACTGGAAAGGGCTTTCTGGAGTACAAAGAGAGGGTGTCTCCTTGTCCTCGTACAACTTACCCGAGCGAATTCGAGACTTCGTGGTTTCCCCATATCAGGTTGACCCTCTCAGTTCGGCAATTTCAAAACGATATATTGGCAAAACAATAGAAGCTAACGGAATAAAGTGCTGTTAACGTTACAAAGTGAAGTTCTTCATGTGCCTATCCTCAAGGCTGTACATTTGGTGTTCTTCTTGTCCTTTTTATGTTCCTAAAGTTTCTTGGCACCGAACCGGTAAAGTTCATCGTGCTCCATATTATTGGTTAGGGTCGACTATGTAAGAGATAACGAGTGACAAGCAAGTCATGATTTGTAAAAGTAGCAAAGAATAGTAAATAAACTGAGCTAGTAAATATCAACTTGCTGTTAAAAGAGTATTTATTTTTTAAATAAGTACTAGTCAAGTGGCCACTAGTTAAAATACATAAAATCGTATAAGCATAGTAATTAGGAGTAGTCAAATGTGGTTAAGCCGCACGACTAATAATGATGTATAAATGATATAATCAATCGATTTTTAGTGTATTCCTCATGTTTACTTGTAGAAATTATCGAATTTTTTGTGCTATCGACAGTGCTTATTTATTTAACTCGTTCGTCGCTGCGTCCACCAGATATGCGTGTATCCGAAATCCGAGTCACCGAAAAGCGAATCCAGCGTCTCATTGTTAACTTTACGAACGTTTTTCTATAATGCCTTCCAGATGACAACTGTCTAAATATCTTTCGAGATCGACCTCGAAACTTGCATTCCTACCCTTGTTTGTTCGCACTTGCTTATCTTTAATTTGTTTTTGTTAATTTGACCAATAACAGAGTCAAGCTTATCGATCTAATATAAAACAACACCTGAGAGAAGATGCGCCACGTGTCGTCCGTATTTATCCTGTGCGTTGTAATATCGCATCACTATTCCTTCTGTTTACGCTCCGACTATCCAATTTGTAACCCCGTGAGAAACAACATTGATTCACGTTGGGCGAAGAGAGTGTTAAATATAAGCGTCATATGCGCTGCTGCGACCCTGATAAATAAGTGGCGGACAAGCAAATATAGCATCTAAGACTATGAAGATTTTAAATTAGCTCACTACTCAAAGGGTCAATACTTGAATACAAAAGTTATTTTAAATCTGATATTTGGTGGAACTACAAAAATTCCACATTTTTTAGTAAATTGAACTTAATCCATTGAACCCTTATGGAATACAAAACAATTTTTAAGGAAATGTAAAAGTTTTATAAATCGAACAACGATGTTTTAGAACTGAATGGAGAAATAATAAGTAGGTAAAAATTGCGTTACGATAAGTAGTTACGTAATATGTTTATTATGGCATTTGTGTTGTTTAATGTGTTAAAATCGTTGATTTTCATTATCAAAAGTATGCTAATTTTTTTTCATTTTTATATTCACATAAATTAAATTGATATTTAAGGTACGTCTGCGGTCGATACATTTAATGTATTCCAAACTCATCGCCGGGTAGAAAATTCTCCTTACGTTTTATGTTTTAAAGGATCGTTACAAATACCGTAAAAGTTTTAATTTATGTTCGGAGAGGCTTTAATTTTGAAATTTAACAAGAAAAAATCTCCCATGTATTATCACAAAGTGATCCCCCGTTATTTTTTTATTTTCAGCTTCAAGACCAGCAAGGGTGTCGGCTACTCGGCTCACTTCGTAGGTAATTGCCTCGTATTGACTTCTATGAAGGTTAAGGGCAAAGGCTTCCAGCACTGCGTCAAGTACGAGTTCCAGCCTCGAAAGTGGTATATGATAGCCATCGTCTACATCTACAATAGATGGACAAAGAGTGAAATCAAGTGCCTCGTTAACGGTCAGCTAGCTTCAAGTACTGAAATGGCCTGGTTCGTTTCGACCAATGATGTGAGTATTTATTTATTTTTTTCATTCTTATGTAACGAGCATGTTTTGGAGCGCATGCTGAAATACTCGCTCTTAAAGCCACATTAGATGGTAACTTTTTTATTGGTTTTTCAACTGAGCGAGCGAATATCCCGGGGCTGTTTGTTGAAAACTTTCAGTCGGAAAAATGCGGCTTCAATTTATCACGTTGCCTCGATGAGCCTCCTTGTCGAAGGCTTGATATATAAGCGCTCAAATTACCAGTTTAGCCAAGATTCTGGGATGAATTCTATTGAATTTTCCGTACATTTTTTTTTACAGCCAATTACGATTTTATATCATCGATCACGATTAATCTTGCCCGATTAGACTGCATCATTTCAATTTGGCGGCTCATATAAAAGCCTCGGGGAAAGTAACCTGTAACGCCTGCTCCGAGATGCGTCTTTATTGTCTCTGAGTCCCTAAGACCTAAATAAATTTGCCTTTCGGAGGATTTCCCTTTACGTCGGTGCAAATTCTGTTTTTAGTCTGTTTACATTGCGAGAGAGTTACCTGGCCACAAATTCTGGACCTCCTGTTGCTAACGACGCCTTGGGAATTTCATCATGTCTTCCTCTCTTTTAAGATCGCTATTTTTCACGGCTTCATCAGTTTCTCGCATTTTCTCGTCCTTTAATTTTCCGAATTTTTCACCGGATATTTTAGCCCTACGCTTTTAATTACGCTCAACTAGGATAATAAATTATTTTTTACGTAAAAATCCTTCATAACACTGCCCTAATTGACATAACAGTTCGCCGTTATTAATTATTTTATATTTAAGAAAGGCGGACGCAAATGTTTTTTTGTCCTTATATTTAGTGTGCCGAAATTAAATTAAAACCATAGTCGTCGTATTTTACATTACAGGCAGATCTTTTTGCGATACGCGTTTCTTAATATCATTCCATTGGGATTTTTTATAAAATTCGTAAATAGTTATGATAGTATATCATATGTACATTTATAGAACTCGGTTATAACGAGCATCAAAAACCCATTGTAAATTGGCAAAAAATCAATAAAAACATCAACCCTTGATTACTTGCATTTTACATCAAATAACTCATAATTAATCCTACATTTTGAAATAAGTCAATTCTTTTCAAATGCAAAATCTAAATATTTCATACGTGTAGCATTTTTCGCTATTTGAACATTTAAAAGAAGACAAGTTGGAATTGTATTTTTAAATCATGCCAAAAGCTCATCCTTTATTTTTTCCTTCCCAAAATCTCTTATATTATTATATTTATACGCTTGGGTCTGTTTTTATGCGATAGATGCGTTCCACGGGTGTCGCATATAAAAAATTCGCATAAAAAAAGACTTGAACTACATATAAAACTGAGGGATAGGCTCCATTATTTTTAAAACCGCATAACTTCAGATCACTGCAATAAAATGTACCAAAAATCGCATTAAAAAAATAATATAGAGATAAGACACAAAGTTGTGTCAGAATTTCAATAATTCAGAAAGAGAATTTTTACACGTTGAACTTGAAGACAGAGAGACGGAGAGTGTCATTTGGAGAAAGTATCTTGCGTACATTGTACGATTGTAAATATCGTTAACCCAAATTTATCGACTAATAATGATATAATGAATCGATTTCAATTGTATTTCATGTGTATTGTTTATGTTTACGCTAAGAAATGCCCGAATATTGTGTGCTATCATCGATAGTGTTTATTTATTTATCACGATTTTAAATTACCTATGACTACTCAATGGGTTAAACTTTGCAACGATTTAATCATTCATTTTTTTACGCAGATCGTGATATGTAGTAATTTTTATGCAGACCGTGACTTTTGTATGCGTATTCGCATATAAAAAAGCTTTATTCTCTATACAAAAATGATGGACAGGTTCCATTAATTTTGAAAATCGCATAACTTCAAAATCGCATAAAAAAGATCCGCATAAAAACAGACCCAAGTGTATATGATTTTTTTTAAAGCTACAATAGCATTATTTTTTCGTTTTGTAATCATTGAATAATTGATTGATCTACAAATATCATCCAATATAGATTTTGCTCGTTACATCCGTAATCTCTAAATTAAACATATCCATTATTTTATTTCAACGGTTTCAACATACTGAACATCATATTAGGTCCTCCTGAAAGAAATCCATTATTTTCGCACGCTCTCGTTTGAGTTGAGTTTATGTTCAGACACGGCGAAGGTATCTTATCTGTATTTATTTTTCCTTGTATTGTTTGTTAGGCTTATTTGTGTCTCATAAATCTTATTTAATTATTAAGGGTAAATAAGACGAATCCCGAAACCAACAAAGAAAATTCTCGACATTATATGCTGATTTTTTCCCCTTAAAAGTCCCAGAAGGTCCATAAATTTCGATGAAGATATCCTTCGGTCGTTAATTGAATCAGATCCTCATCAATTAATAGATAAATATTCGCAGAAACTCTCACCTCTAACATTAATTGTATATTGGTATTTGAATGCCGCACGAACTGTCCGCGAATAATAAAGCTGAACACATATGCATTGTGTTGACGAGGAAAAAATCACTTTCTCAGAGCAAGTTATCACTAGAGATGATCGAAGAAAAGTTATTTTACAACATGATATCTCAAGTCCACACGGTCAAACCAAACTCACTTAGTAAAGAAGGAAATTATATTTTATATTGCTTTGTGTAAAAAAAATCTTTTTTTATAACCTAATATATAATTAACAAACTGATTGAAGTATTTTCAGACGTTTGTTCGTATATCTCATTTTATGTTCTATATATCGGTTTACTTGTTAATAAGAATCCAATGAATTTGGTTTATAACTTAGTTTAAAGCTACTTTGAAGTCAATATTTGGTTTTAATTCATATTTGTTCTTTTAACAAGTTCACCTTCAAGTTCTAATCAAATATTTGCGCATAAGTTTTCCTCCTTATACTGAGAAGTGAGCAAAATTAAGTCTCTCAAGTTTACCGGCAATATTAAAATAGCTCAACTTAGTAATTTCAACCCTCTCGGATGCTAATTATTTCGTAGAGATTCACGCCACTAATTGCTCGTGTTTATTTGCAGCCCTTTGATAAGTGTTATATTGGCGCCACGCCTGAATTGGACGAAGAAAGAGTCTTCTGCGGGCAGATGAGTGCTATTTATCTCTTCTCGGAAGCTCTTACGACGCATCAGATATGCGCCATGCATAGACTCGGACCAGGATACAAGGTACGTTTTTCGTGCTCGTTACTGCCGCAAAATATTATACAAGCCTTATATTAATTTTTGAGCTACTCTTTCTTATTCGGAAGTTGGACATAATACAAAGTACTCCTCAGAAAACCCTCGTGGAAAACTTCCGTGTGATACTACAAACCCTTCGAAGAATGCGCGAGTTCAAGACTTTCGATGTTCCATCTAAATACTTGAATACTTTGGAGAACTTGCCCGAAGTACTCATAAAATACATTCATCCCCCATAACGCGCCCCGTTGTGTATTTTATTTGTTTTCGAGCTTTATTTATGCATTTTTGTTTTAATTAAAAATTTCAGGTATGTCGGCATTATTAAATGCTAAAATGGTATACCTGCGCTAAAGGACTAAACTTCAAAGGTTATATTTCAGCAGAATTAATATTATTAATTTTAATTTTCAGCATACGCGATCTGATGCCGCATTCACGTTAACAATTATTTTCATATTTTCGATATTTATTTTTCAGACATGCGTGATACAAATACTCGCATTTGGAACAATTCCCTTCTATTATTATTCTTGGGGCGATTCTTCCCTGACCCGTTCGAGGACTTCCATTCCAGCCTTTACGTAACTCGATGTCAATGGACGACCTTCCCGGAATATGTTACCGCTAAGTTTTAAAAGCTTTCGCTTCTCTATCAAAAGCTTATCGAAAAAGTTCTTTCATGGTTATGAATGATCAGAGGCTGATAATATCTTTTGATTATGTCGTCTTTTGAAATATGACAAAGGGACTTTCTCTCCGCCATTCGAGACTTTTCGAGTACGAAAACGATTTTCACGGGACAATGACAACTTGGCATTTTTCACAGCATTATATTGTATTAGCGCTCTAATTCTAGTTATGCGCTTATTTTTTTTTCTGAAATGATCCGCCGTTGATGGATCGTGATGAATTAACGATAAATTCGGGAATCATTTGTCAAATAAAAAAATCGTTCAATTAAATGCGAACTCATGAAAAAGTTTTAAGACAGTCCTATTAATAATCCAAAGAAGAGATTATTCACGTTAAAAATCAGTCTTCCGTTCCATTAAATTAATATTATTAATCTTCCTGATTCTAATCATCAGCCATTTTCCCTTTTATTTGATCCTTAAACTTATCGTTTAAAAATATTTCAATCATTAACACACAAACGCCCAATCGTCCAAGAGTATTATGGTATTAAATTATAATCGAAAGTTTATATTATGTGCTAATATAACATTAAATCTTCATTGTTTCATATGGTACAGACGGTGCAAAATAAATGCGTACATACATTACTCAGCTGTTGTTTGACTTAATCGACCACAACATGCATTTAAAGGAAGCAAACATTTTCCATACAATTATTACATGTTATAAATCCTATATTTCAAAAACAAAAAATTAAAGCTTGTCTGTGATTTAAAATGATTTAGAAATGATGTTTCCAGCATATTTTTGCACCGTCTCTATTTACATGCAAAATAGTTTATACATTAACCCAGATATGCCCATAAGTTTATATTTATTAATTAAATGTAATTGGCCGTATTAGTCGAATCGACTAACATTATTTTTGTTGACGTTCTGCATATATGGGCATATTTAGGTTAATTTACAGAAATATAAATTTACATTAAAATGTCTTTTTTTACAGATTGTTACCAAATGTACTGGTTGATTTATCATGTTTATAATTTAATATTTGTATGATTTCTTAAAAATATTATTGTTTTTTTATATTTGATATATTGTGATGCTTGTGAATAATTGAATTAACGGTATGCTGTGATTTAAATTAACTCTTGTACGAACTATTTTGTGCTGCTTCTTCTTGGATCGCCTGTGCAGAGCCAGTTCCGATTCGACAACGAGTGCAACCTGAATTTGCCGGAGAACCACAAACGGGTGAGCGAAGTTGCCTTCGCGGAGGGTGAGGCGGACACGTGGTCGGCAGAGTTGACCGCGGCCGAACTGGGCTCTGGGGCCCTCCCCGAGCTCCCAGTGCTTCCCAAGTCGGCCCCACCCGCCCCCAGTGATCCCAGCGCTTCCAACCCTGTAGACATTGCCGCATGCAAGCGTGTAAGCATGCGCACGATCGCCTCGACGGTTACCTTATTTTATCAGCGATTGCAAAGGGTGAATTGTTTATTGTTTTGTTTGACATGCCGCTCGTTGAAACCCTCGTAATTGTCTCACAGCCCACCCCCCAGTTTGACCAAGTGGTATTTAGTTTTGCATTATAAAGTACCTGTCAATCATCATATTTGATATCCAAAGCAAGTAATATTTTGCTCCCTTTGGGCATTAATAAATGTGTATTTGTAAATGAGTATGGGTGTAGATTAGGGTGGTCCTTATTTGGGTCAAAAAATTTTTTTTCGAATATTCGATCGGTCAACATCTCATTTGTTTTTCCACCCTAAAAAACTATTTCAGTATTTTAATCACTAAATTGTATTTATTAATATAAAACATTTACATGTAAAATTAATGTTTCAATTGTAAATAAGGATACCATTTTAATACTAAAATTATAAATATTCAGGATACAAGCTTTGATTTTTTTGTATCAGGATATTTCTTTCTGTAAGCTTTTACTAACAAAAGCACCTCGCATAGAATGAACAATTTTCTTTGCAGCCCTTAAATCAGAGTCATCCTTCCAAGTTTCAACATCTTTATTCAAAAACTGTGATGAGATACCTGGTATCTTGAAAAATTGTAGAGTTACTAGTCACAAAGTCTTCTGTGCTTTTTTCGGTGATGTGTTCGACATCAATGCTTTTTCTTTTAGGAAAATTCTTTACACCTTCAATTCTTAATGCATCTAACATATTTTTTTATCTTGAACTGAAAGTTCGTCTTAAAAAAGTGCAAAAGTCACCAACTCTTCCAACAAGTACCATAAATGGCCCAGTATATTTTTCATGGCAGTTTTGGCCATTGTTTGCTTTATATTTTTAAAGGATACCAGCTCTTTTAATAATTGTAAGTCGTTTCATGGTGCTGAATATCCGACAGGGGCTTGAAATCAATATTTTATATATATTACGACTGTGAAAAGACATATATCTTTCAATGCTTTCATTTCATTTTTCGTCAGTGATGATGTTTAAATTTTAAAAAAATCAAGTAACACATAGCTTTAATCATCCATTTAGCACGGTTTAGATCAGCAAGCCTCCTAAATGAAACTCCTTTTTAAGAAATTCCTCCCAAGTAAATGATGGAAAGATTCAGTAACTCTTTATAGTCATCTCGAGGTTCATATATTCGAAGTCGTTTTTGAGCAAAATAAATTCTGTCTGCAGTAACATTTTCTATGATTTTTAAGGACGTGGTATCATTAATTACTGTTTTATAATTATTTTGTCCCAGTTCTTCTTAAACCTTTTAAACAATTGGCTATCAAGAGCACTATGCGAACTGAGCGATTGACTCACTACATCTTCTAATATAATTACCATTATATGATAGCAAAAAGCTAGATAAAACATATTTTTTTCCATTTTCTGCTCCAGAAGAACACAAGCTCCATTTATCAAGCCGGTGTTTATAACTGTAGTGCTAAAACATAAGCGTAATACTTCATCAATAAAAGGTATCTTTGAGTGATGCAGATTTGATATCGATTAGTCGATAAGCCAAATATTGGTTTTATTTTTAATTAATAAACCCCGTCACTGCTTATGTACGCCATGATAAGTTGAAATAAGTACGTATAGTTGGGGAAACAAAAAGCGCGTGCTCTCAGCTACTGATTGAATTTGAAGAGAGGAGCAGAGCAGGACTTAATCTCAATACGTACCCGCATGAAAAAATTAACAAAGGGAGGAAGGGGAGTAGAGTTGACTGTAGTAGTGAATTTTTCTGCATGCTATTCCACTTCAAAATAGACTAATAAACACAACAGAATCAATAAGCCGGATTCATAGTCAAGTGGCCATACAACGATTTTTACTGAAACTTTGACCTATGGTAGCGACCACTGAAACTTCTTTTTTATTAAAAAGAATCACGTATTCATTTTTTTAGGGCAGAAAATCATATAACGATCACTATATTTTTTAAAAGACAAAAATAAGGACCATCCAATTAAATTTTTAATACTCTCTCTACTTCTTTTATGAGCTCCCAAATGCCCAAATACCGCTAATTATGCGATATTTAAATGGTTAATAATATATTCCTGGTAAATAATACAAAATGTTCTGTATTATTTTCATTCTTAGGCTACGGCATTCCATTGTATGGCATGCATTATTTCCTAATTGAAATAAGTATCCGAAGTAAGACGTCTAATGGAGGCCCTCGTTATTTTCGTTTAATTGGAAGCAACAATATGCCACTTGTGTTGTGAATCCCCCTTTAAGCAAGGAATTTTCACTCTTAAGAAATTGCAATTATGAATAGGGGGTTAACAAGAATGAGACGCACACGGTGTTCAAAATTGATATATATCTTTATCGCGATTATTCATTTTAAATCATCAAAATAGTATAACGAATAATTGTTATTTGATGATCTTCAAAAATATCATTAAATAGGCACTCATGCGATGTTTAAGAGCATTGGATCGTCGCAAATGTCAAAAAAATGAAATTATTAGGCTGGACGTGCCGTCAAATTATTTGGCGAAAGTTAGACCAGGGAAAGCTTGCAATAATGATCTTGTTCAAGAAAAGTGAGTGAGAAACATCATACCATTAACCAGATGGAGCGATAATATTACCGGAAATTAAAGAAGACGATGGAGAATAAAAATAATAGTCCAGTGGCTCAGTATTCTAGATTGCAAATCTACTTCGCAATGTAGGTCGAGACCATTTTAAAAACATTCAAATTCAGACAACCATATCAGCGCTTTAAAGCCACAAAAAATCATGATCATTTTTGAATAAAATGGTTTATATCTGGCAATTAATATTAAATGTACAGCTTTGATACATGCTAGTATATTTGCATACGATATTATAGCAAATGAATATATGATACCTAACTAAATAATTTATAAGCTTTCGCTCGATTCAACATCCCCTCGTCATAATTAGGCTGAGTACAATTTATGTAATGACTCGTCAGCAATAAATTACTTCATATTTGGATTGATCTAAGTATTTCTCATAATGTAAACGTCCGCTGGCTTTTTGGGTCGATCCGAAAACATGGTGAATATAATTAAAGCTTTTGTTTGGTTTTTAAATGCCTCCTCTTTGCGTATATCTCCAAAATAAATAGCAAATCACAAGGGAGTTTGTCGGCGCTCCCGGACGTCTCTCCCGTATCCCGTGTATTGTTTCCGCAGTTTTACATGTGCTTGTAATGCTAAATATAAACGAACCGAGGGAATGTTAGGGTACTTAGGAGTATGTTAATGTCGAGATACAAAGTTTGACAGCAAAGTAATTGGATTTAATAATACAAGGAGTATGCGAGCTTCTTGAGTAATTCCACCGACCCACTTCCGACGGTAACACCTCCGGTGCCATTGTCTTGGAACTTGGTCAACGTTTTCTTATGCCACGAACACGGCCTCCCCTGATTAATTCCATGCCATAATAGTGTACAATTTACGGCGATAAATGGTGCAGAAAATGTAAAACGGTGGTTTTAGTTCCGCCGCAATGGGTGGATGGCAACAAGTCGGAACAATTATTGCTGAGTTTCGCCTTTAACAAATTGCAATTAATACTGTGGCCGTTGGCTGAATGAATGAGACATTTATAAAAAAATACAAGGAAAAATTATTTGTATGATAGTGTTCATATTTTTGAATTATAAAAAAGACATACCACCCCCGTAATATCTTCAATCAGATCAAGAACTACCGAGATTATGACTATGAGAACTCAAACGATTAAAAATTATTACATAAAAATGAAGTTAATCATGTTATTAGTTTTGTGAATTATTTAATGCCAAGTATTGAACTACATTGGATACACAAAATAAATGCATTTGAAGAAGAATCAGATTTCCTGTGTTGGAAAATATATCAATGCAGCCTGAATTTCTGTCTTTATAAGCTGCAACTGAACAAAGCTGCTGTATAAAGGATAATGCGTATAAAAGAATGTTTCCATTGCCTTCCTATACAAAATCATATTTCAATTCAGCGAGATCTTCCCTGACATCCTGGTTATTCACTAGCTTTGATATATCATGATTTCTTGGATTTCCGTTTTCTCCCAGTGTTCTAAACTGCACTCGTTGATAAATTTTGCATTAATATTCATTGATATAATAGAAGACTTCGTTAGATTTTTAATATAAAAATATAATAATTTTGATAAAGTAAAATTTTACCTTATATAATCGTCTATACACCGATTAACCGGAATCAATAGTGTTTGGATTCGAATCAAGTGCTTAAATTCGACTATTTGATATACAGTTGTCAGAAGTGTACGTCTGTTTAATTTAATGTGTATTTAAACGTTATTGCCTATCCTTAAACCATCAAATCGGGAATGCTGCAATATTCGGCCTCAATATCGTATTTCGTTTACCCTGGCAAACATTTCAAACGGCTGCAAATATTCAACGTTTTGGCATGTGTAACCGGTTTGATGTTGAGTAGTTAATATGTCAAACAATTCACCCTTTGAAATTACAAATGTTTGTTTGTTTTCCGCATTACGTGCTTCGACAGGTGCTTTATGTATGTCTAGATAAGTAGATTTGTGTGAGATGTTCAGTAGAGTGTTTTTATCTGTAGTTTCGGTATTAAAATTGTAGTCATCTTTGTGTTTGTTTCATCACACTGTTCAATGAAAACATGCTTGATTCATGCTTTTTAACATTTAATTTGTCGTTTTTTCGTTGGTTCGATAATTTTACGATTTCTGTTGTATGCGTTTTCCAACCCTTTGTAGGTACTCAAACACAGCGCCCTGGATTCTCCTGTACGCGTTTACAATTAAGTCTCATCCTTTGTTTGATTTGGTTTTCGGTTTAAGCGTGTTTTATTTTATGTTTTATTTAATTTCATTCTCATTTATCATCTGGGCCGGCTCTCAAACAATGGTATTGGGTCATCGTTACGACGAATCACTGGTGTGAGCAGAGCCAGTTCCGTTTCGACACTGAATCTCGTCCCATCCTTCCGGATAACTACCGAAGAATAGATTTCTATGGAGACTTCATTTCAGAAGTTGATGAACCTTCGGCATCCGTAAGCATTGATTATTAGAATGATTTACAGTACGATATTATAATGTTTATGAAACGAAAATGAGTCTTACTTTATGAATTAGCGTGTATATTTAGACTGAACCTAAATATCATATCAATAATATGTAAGCCTCGACCAAAATCTTTTTTAAGGTTGATCAGACTTTAGAACTATAAATAATAATGTTTTTAGCATATTTGTAAAGTTCTCATTGAAGACATAAAGTTCTTTTTATTAATATTTAACAGCCAAACCAATATAGCACAAGAACTTATTAAAAGCCTCCTTTTTGAACAAATAATGATCCAAAATATTAATTTACTTCAACCAAAGTAAATAATATTAATAATTTTATATCATCAGAAAATACACTTAAACCTTTTTTCGCCCAAAAATCTATGACATACATAGAAAAAGTGAAGATGCGTTCCATGGATTTTAAAAACCGCATAAATTTGAAACTGCTATACAAAATATATCCAAAATCGCATAAAAAAGTGAATTAAAAAGCAGGAAAACAATAAGGCAATTAAAAAAGAATATTTTTGGTAACATTTAAGAGACGTCTTGCATCATTGGTAAAATTTTAAGGATGTCTGACATTTGGCATCTCAAATGCCAGACATCCAATAGAGAAATAATAATTATTTTAATTAATAACTGTATGATAATTTTCGTTGCGATTTTCGATATGACTTTGAACAGTTAAAACATAAATTTTGACGTAAGTCTGGTAGGAATAATAGAGGGTTATATAGAAAAGATTAGTACCCAGTTTGAAGTAAATTAACTAATTAAAACATGAGATATGATGTCAACCGTGTTGAAAAAAGTAGATTCGAGAAAAACGCGTTAAAAGATTTCATTATGGTAGGACCGGCCAAGTTCACTAAAATAGGTATAAATCCGTAAGTAGTTGGAAATTCCTTTGGAGAATGTATTTTTAAAAGTCGAAAGAGTGTAGATGATTTAATTCTTATTTTATCCAAAATATCTTGAGACGTACTCTTTATAAAATAAATAAATGCTTCAGAAAAACCGCATAACTTCGAAATCGCACAAAAAAAATTCGCACCAAAAGAGGTTTGAGTGTACTTAAAAAAAATTACGTTTGACGGTTTAATATATTTTTATCCACAGTCTGGATTTGAACCCGATCTTTCTCATAGGAATTATCAGATTGTGCTCTTTTATTTGATTTTTTTGTCAGTAAATAAAATATGAAGATGTTTCTTAAATATGATTTACAAAATGTCTAGCGCTATTAGTAGCAGTCTTCTGGCGTAATCTCTCAAGCTTTCTTCAGATTTAATATCTTCTAACAACAACAACAAATATTATGTTTTAACTGTTCACATAAGTCTCTTAAAAAGATGGATGATAGCGGATGGAATAAATACCGAACGCAAACACTTTCATTGTAAGTCGTTCTGAAAGACTATATTATTATGAATAAGTAATAATATTGCGTTTTTATTAGTTTTAAATATGCTTCGGGATATATAAAGAAAATTAATTTCCCAGTGTTTGAGCCTTAAAAAATACCCAGGGTTTTCTTTGGTAAACAATATATTTTATATACACAGGAAGCACATTACTCATTATATTAATGGACACGTGGAGTCGATGTTTTCTTTTATTAATGGTGTATTCATAAAGCCCCGTAAAGCCTGCAAATTCCTCCCGACTCCTTTTATTGTTCGCATTCGAAAGATTTGTGATACTCTTTTCAACTTTTTTTAAGGGCATCGTTTTAATTCGCTCGAAAAAGCAATTTTCTCCACCAGGACTAAAACGCTTCGTATTCACTCTGTGCCCCCCGAGTAAACCGTTTTCGGACTCTCTATATATTCTCAAAGGGCGTATAATAAACAATTTTTTAATACGTCTGAGTGTTTCGCCTCGCAGAAGTTTATTCATTTTCCGGATGCTTATTAGAGACCGTTTACTTACACATACACAAAGCGGAAAAGCTTGGAATTTTCCGTCTGTGGAGGACCTCCTCTCTTTTTATTTGCTTTATTGGAGTTGAGACGTGGTAAGGCTGGAATCGTCCAAACATAAAATCGTCACATATCGATACGCTTTATTTTTGCTTCGGGCTCGTTTTGCTCAGAATATTTGAATATCCCCCATAATGGAGGTTTCGTTTAATTTCGAAATATCAGAAAAACATCCACGTCACTCGCTCGAGGTACTTGTCTAAAAATTTCCTCGGCGATGAATCGCCATAATGAAAATTTCCCAGCGGGGATAACATGGGTGTGTACATTTAACATTTTATGAGATGGCTATAAATTACTTAAGAAGATTACGCCGAGTTCAAAGAAAGTTCTTCTTTTTCTTCTTTCTAATTTATTATTAAAATGGCGGCAGATGTTTTTTTAAAGGTCCCATTCAATTTTTTCTCTTCGGTAATTAAGATGTAAATCTCTGGCGAATTTGAATAATTTATATGAAGACGGATTGTCTGTGTGCTCTTGAACTAATTAACATTTCCTTTCATCGGCCTGTTAAAACATTTTTTCTGCCTTAAGAGTCGTGAATATTTTTCCGAATCGTAAAATAGGCATTTTTGGTGTTTCATTAGTTATTCTGATTATGTATGTAACGGCAATGCCTTCCCAGAAATTGCCTCGTTATAAGGTAAGATGGAAATTATATATAACGCGAGTTAAGATAAGCACGAACATTACTTTATGGAAGCAAATATGATTCTGAGACCCTACTAAATTTCGCTAATTTATTAGCGCAATTCATTTGCAGTTTATTATTATACAACGAGTATAAAGCTCATTGAGGCAATCAACGGTGTTTCTGACTTTACTCGAGAATTGATTTAAAAATACATATATTATTAATACACCATTTACCTGATGCGCATCAAAAGTAACAGCTTTGTATGATTACATATCAAATTAATTCATTAACATTCATCTCATTTTAAAAAGCTAATTATTAATTTGTGAGCGTTCCCACGAAAGCACAAATGCCAATCGACAAAATTGGGATTTTCATTAACGTTTTACTCATCAATGCACAACTTATTTTTATTTTGTTGCTTAACACTTTGCTTGCGGAGTGGATGATATTTATAATTCTCAAATAAAGAACTACACATTATAGCCTCGTATATTTAAAAAAAAAAACATTTAAACTCTAAAAATGTACATTCCAACTAATAGATGGCTGTGTAAAAAATAATATCGGGAAAATCCAATCACAATGTCTTCCATTTTTTTACACTCGCATTCACTATCAAAATGATGTATTCCCGATTTACGAACATTTTATTCTGTGTTTAAGTTTGAATTTGTTTGAGATTATCAATAAATCTTTGAGGTTTCTTGGTCTTTTCTAGCATAAATATCGATACATTTCAGTGTTTCCCGGGTTTTCTTCGAATTAGCTGATTTGTATTCAATTTTCAGCTGCAAATCCATTACATCTCCGTCTAAATCGTGCCTCAAATAATCACAGAATAATAATATACTCCTCTCGTCCCGGCAAGGCGTGTCTAAGTCATAAAACTGAATATGTATGTAGATGTAGTGTCTGACACAAGCTGAATTAGTAATTAGCAAGATGACTTTGCCGTGAAATTCAATTCCAGTGTCTGTCCTCCGAGTTGTAGGAGGCTGTGAGGCTATTACTACGACCAAGTCTTCGGAACAATGGTACCGTCTTCAAAACGGTCTGCTTCCATTCGAGCAACCTAATTCTGGATCAAACTTCGCTTCATCTTAGTAAACTTGAATAGGAACTCTCGTGCAGCAAGTCCGAAATATCCCCCTTGTTATTGCCGCAATTTTCGTGCCATCTTAGTTTTCGAATATTAATTTTGCTTGAAATTTCAGATTTTCCCATCAAGATTTTATTTTTCGAACGTGCCCCCATTGTAGAATTATTTGTATCATTGCGAGCACTCCGTTGAAGTTATATGCACATTTGTCACTACATCAGTATATGTTTTTATGTTGTTACGTTTTTGTGTGTTCATTTATGTAGATCTTGGTATTTTGTTCGTAAACAATGTTTCTGTTCATTTTTATCATAAGCCTTGAAATGCATTAAAGATCATTAAACTATAATTTTGAATCATATTCCATTGATTACAATATATATTTTAGCAATATAATTAAAGTATTTAGCATGTATACATAATTTTTTAAAAGTATTTTAGATAGCCAAAAAAAATATATTTTTAATACCCATATATAAATTTTATTTGAATGATATAAACAGCTTCTAAAATCATAATGCAACATAGCTATTAATTAAATCATTTAATTGTATACTCTGATCGCTTTTCAGGTTTTATATGATGGAAAATTGTCGGCTGCCATAGTCTTCATGTATAACCCAGTTGCTACAGACAGTCAACTATGTTTGCAAAGTGCGCCCAAAGGAAACATATCTTACTTTGTACACACTCCACATGCACTCATGCTCCAAGTAAGTTTATGCCAATTATTAATATTGCACACTTCACTTAGTACTAAAATGCAATTTATAGCGTCAGCATATTAACGTAACAAATTCAGTTTCATCGTTAAACTTGTGTAATAATTTATATTGACTGTTATTTCAGGATGTCAAAGCAGTTATCACGCATTCTATTCATAGTACATTAAACTCAATAGGTGGTATTCAGGTCCTATTTCCACTTTTCTCTCAATTAGATATGCCTTATGATTGTGCTTCACCGGGTGAAGCAAAAAGGGATCCTATGCTATGGTAAATTCATCAAATAGTTTTATATTAATTTGACTTAAATGCTTTTTTAATTTGAAAATATTGAATTATTCTCTATTTCATTTCAGCTCGAAGCTATTAGGTTTCATCTGTTCGCTTGTTGAATCTTCACAAACGGTCCAACAACACATGATTCAATGTCGAGGATTTTTAGTTATATCTTTTATGCTGCAGCGATGCTCACGAGACCATCTCACGGCTGAACTTCTCAATGGCTTTTTGCAGTTGACGAAACATTTAGTGACTTGCTTAAGCGCTAATTCGGAACTGCTTCTTAAACAAGTAAGTTGGCTCAACATTTGCATTTTATCAATATCAATAATTTTGCTTTGAACATTAAAGTTCATTTTTCTACAACGTATATTAAAATATTTAATCAAGTGAGAACAAATTTTAAAATATTTTATATCAATCAAACAGCAATATTTTCTTTTAATGTAATTGTATTTTTGCATTTTTACATAATTTATAAATCCTCATGCCATAAAATGCCTGCTGATTTTTCATTGGTTTTCAGTAAGCTGCCTGCTTTTTTATATGTAAAAAATTATTTTATACAATATGATAAATTCCCCTGTCCTGTAAAGTTGATGAATGTCTAACTTTTGTATTCATTTATATAAGGAGGACCGGAAAGAAATCCAAAACAAATATTCCTTAAAAAAAACATAAATCTAATCAAAAAAATAGTTTCTATCGTTTTCTGTAACCTTTCGCTACCTATTAGATAGTTTTTCAATGCCATTTTTGTAAAAAAAAATAGTTTTTCATCGGAAAACTTTTGAATATGGATTTTCACATCATTGTGATGAAATTTTTATTTTGAAGAAAGTGCTCCAATGATTTAAAAAGGTGATAATCAAAGGGAGCTATATCAGGAAAATAGATGTCAGTAGTGTCCGATGTAGAAAATAGAATCATCTCGTCGCAAGTTATTTTTCTTTGCAAAAAGGGTTCTTTTTCATACCTGGATAAAAGAGATGCATAGATCGTTCTTTGTTGCTCTAACGCAGTTGACGTCGATGTGTGCAGAACCCAAATTCCTTGTTTTTGAATTTTACCAATGTTCTTGTACTTGTAGCCAAGTTTAATCGATAATTCCAAAATTCCTCATGATCTACCAGCAACAAAAAATATGTGTTTATTCTACGGTGTCTTGACACAAACTGACCTAAAAATTTTGATTTCTTTCTGGTCCTCCTAATATATCTTAAACATCCATTTATCATCCTACAAATTGATCCTCAAACGTATTATTATAAAAACATATTTTCTTATTTTTAGAAAGATATTCTTACTCTTTAAAAAATGAATACAAATTGTTAAATTTATATCCAACTATATTATGTTTTCGCCTCGATGAATATATTATTTAATAATCTATAATTTGTCTCAATTACAGGATTTTTAATTAACATCAAAACAATATTATGACTCTCGTTGATTTAACTAATTTGCATTATTGAATTTATTTATTGAAAAATAGCAATTAATTCGGAAGTCATAATGTTTTTTTGCGATGTTAAATATATTTTACATCTTTAAATTGATATATTAGTCGCAGGTTTTGTGCGCATGAAAATTTGGTTCAGTATTACATATTATTACTGCATGTTTTGCCTGATATTTATAGAATGTTAATCCAATTATGAAATTTATCACCCCAGTATAATTATTCTTCCTATGGGCGTAAAGTATGAAAATTAATTTTTAAATGAATATTATTTTGTTTGCGTTGTTTGATAATTTTGCCAAAATTTAATATAGTTTACTATTTTGTTATAATAAAGTTTGCATTTGCTAATAATTTGATTTTGAATTGTATCTTAAAATGATATAAATGTTTACAGTATTTTCCGTCTTTCTATGCCATGCATTAAAATTTTACGACTACGATACGGTTTATTTTAAATTTGTATCTTGCATGATTTTGGAAAAATCTTTTTTATTTTTTTATTATTACCCTCAACTTTTATCTTAATTAAATATATTATAACATCTTTATAAATAAGCTTTACGTACATTGTCGTATTTAAATAGCATTAATATATTTGATATCATTGGATTACTTTTAATTTTGTAACCCTTATAAATGTGGTTTTTACTTAATATCTTCTAACTGTATTTTTCATGTTTCAACTGTATATTTAATATGTCCTTTACAAACATGTTTATTTTAATATCATAATACTAAAAATACATACTATTTTTCTTTCATTATGAAAATGTATTAGCAATTACTAAATATTTTAATACTTATAAATGAATGATTAAGTAAATGTTATAATGTAATAAATTTCATACTTTTTAATATTCTTTAAGTAATACTGAATCTTTATTTCTGCGCAACAAACCTGCGGGCAGTAAGTCTTATTCTGACTTGAAGGTGTTTTCTTTCTCTTTCCTTACATGGCAGCTGCTGGACCATGTACTTTTCAATCCAGCGCTGTGGATCCACACTCCAGCCGCAGTTCAAGCGAGATTGTATTGCTATTTGGCCACTGACTTCTTAGCCGATACTCAAATATATAGTAACGTTAGACGAGTCAGCACTGTTTTGCAGACAGTCCACACACTCAAATATTACTATTGGGTTGTGAATCCAAGACCAAAGAGTGGCATTATACCAAAAGGGCTCGGTTAGTTACATTATAATTTAAATCTAATATACCTTTGAAATGTTATTTAAAAGGTGTTTTATAATAAATCATATTTTTATATTTTAGAGGGTCCAAGACCAGCACATAAAGATATTTTGACTATTCGAGCTTACATATTATTGTTCCTTAAACAGCTCATTATGATTGGGAATGGTGTTAAAGATGATGAGCTTCAAAGTATTCTTAACTATTTGACCACCATTCATGAGGTATATTTCCATTGCAATAATAACATATTGTTTATCTTTGTCAAACTACACGTCTATATATATTTTTATTTTAGGATGAAAATCTTCATGATGTTCTTCAGATGCTCATTTCACTCATGTCCGAACACCCAAGCTCAATGGTTCCAGCATTTGACGTAAAAGTAATTTTTTATATCTTATGCCATATATATATTATTTTATTTGTGTTTGTTTTTGAGTTTGTCATTGAATGTTTTGATTATGTATCTAATTACTGTTTTTTAACTTTTAGTATGGTGTTAGGACTATCTTCAAGTTACTTTCAGCTGATAGTCAATTAATTAGATTACAAGCTCTCAAGCTTCTTGGTTTCTTTTTAAGTAGAAGTACACACAAGTATGTTACTCGCATATTTTCATTGTTTATTTTTATTTTATGTTCATTTATTACATATCATTATGTGTTTTAGACGGAAATATGATGTTATGTCACCACATAATTTATATACGCTATTAGCGGTGCGTCTTGGTGCTGCCCCTGAAGGGCTTACTCTTCCATGTTATAACGCTCTTTATGAATTACTAACTGAACATGTTGGACAACAAATTTTATACACTAGTCATGCGGAACCACAAAATCATTATCGATTGGAAAATCCCAGTGAGTATAGCATCAAATGCCTTAAATTATCTTGTAATGAAAATTTACTAATTCTTTTTAAATTAATTTATTTTAGTGATCTTAAAAGTTGTTGCAACCCTTATTAGACAATCAAAACAAAGTGAACAACTTTTAGAAGTAAAGAAATTGTTCCTCTCAGATATGACATTACTTTGTAACAATAACCGTGAGAACAGAAGAACAGTTCTACAAATGTCGGTCTGGCAAGAATGGCTCATTGCAATGGCATACATTCATCCAAAGAATGCAGAAGAACAGAAAATATCAGATATGGTCTATTCATTATTTAGAATGCTATTACACCATGCTATTAAACATGAATATGGTGGTTGGAGAGTATGGGTAGATACATTAGCCATTGTCCATTCAAAGGTAATATACTGCATTATTTAAACTGAGTACATTTGATTAACAAATTTTTTAAAAACATGAATTTAAATCTAATTATTTTACATTTTGTAGGTATCTTATGAAGAATTTAAACTTCAATTTGCTCAAATGTATGAACATTACGAGCAGCGTCGATCGGATAACATCACAGATCCGGCAGAAAGACAACAACGGCCTATCAGTACAATATCAGGCTGGGATCAACCGTCAACCACTTCTGGAGTGAGCTCTTCAACGGATCCTAGATATCCGCAAATATCCGATGGTCAAGAAACATCTGAAGACTCACCGACTGAATTCCAAAATCCAACTCCTCGGTGGATAAATCATAGCTCTCAAACGGAAATCGGGAAAGGTCTCTCATTGAGGGAAATCCAAGATACAAAGCCCCAAGATTGTAGTTGCTCCAGAAATGTTAACCATACGGAAATAATCAATAGTGCCAGTGATTCAGACGTTATTCATGTTGAAGAAACACGGACTAACAGCGAAGAAGTGGAATATAGTGTAGTTTGTAAAGTACATTCTCCAGAAAAACTTTCCAAACAAATTAATAATGATAGTGGTTGTGATAGTGATAAACATTCCGTAACAAATTGTGACAATACTGATAATATAGACGTTAAACTTTGCAATGGAAACTTAGAAACCTCACCTCAAAAAATAAGTGACGAAAAAGCAGCAGAAATTAAGAAGAATTTAGAAAATCAATTATTAAGTGATAATAGTGAGACAACTGAAAATATTATTAAGGAAATATTATGTAATTCAGAAAAATTACTGAATCAAACTAGCATAGATGAAACATCAAAACCAATGTCAAATGCAACAGACAACATACCAAACGATAATCATGTTACAAGTTCTTCGCCTGAAGCCTTTATTTTAGATTCAAATAACACTAGATCACCTGAGAAGAACTTATCCCAGGATGGCAGTTTAGATTATATACCAGTTCGAGATATTGACCATATATTAGAAAATATCAAAAATGACGAGAAAAATGATATTTCAGATAATGCAGCTTGTTCTAGTCTTTCAGCTAGTGAAACAACTAGTCCTAAGCGCGAGATGGACTTTTTGGGTGTATCTGCACCTGTAAACGACCGCGAAACTGATATTTCTGAACCCTCAGAAGCGTATTTAACACCGACTGAAACTACTAGTCCTAATAAATTAGCTGATATTGAGACTGAAAAAAGTGTTCCGAATTATAACAAATCTGAAGATATTGAGGAGACTCCAGAAAATATTGCGGTTAATGTTGTTGACGATATTATTAATAGTGCTATTGAAGCGGTTATTTTAAAAACTGGAAATATTTCGAATTCTGAAGAAAAGGACGATGTTCCAGAAAATAATGAAATACAAGTTATAGAATTGCCGTCACCGAGTAAAGAAACTCAAGAAGAGAGTGAAATTATTTCAGAAATATCTGACATCAATGCAAATGTATCAGCCGAAACTGAGACAAAATCGGAAGAAGAACAACTGAATGATCACGTTGATGAAAAACCGGAAGAAGTTGAAATCAATGAAAACAAAGTCAATGAAAGCGAAGTCAGTGAAAATATAATTAGTGAAAGCAATATCATTGAAATCATTCAGAGTGAAAATATTCCTCATATTATATCTCCGATACTGTCTGATGAAGGAGACGTAATACCCCTCGATGGAGACTTGATTGCTGATAGTAAGATATCATCAATTTTAAAATCTGACGAAAAAGAGTCTCTTAGTAAATTGAACAACAACGATTCCGCTGTAAATAAAGATCAAAATGATGTTGTACAAAGCGAAAATGCAAAGAATGAAAAGAATCAGGCTGATGCAGAAAAAGTAGAAAATACCAACCAAGAAAATACTGAAACAGAACCATCGTCTCCTGAAATCCCACCGATTTCAACAATCAGCGAAAACATTTCATTGAGTAACAACGCTCCTCAAACTTTACACCGCGAAGACGATGAATATCAATCGGATCATGTAAGAGAGGCTGCCGATAGAGATATCAATAGGCGAGTTAGTCTACCGGAAGACGGAGCAGGCAGTCAAGATCATTCATTATCTGGTGATAGCAGTTCAAAGCAAACGAACGTTTGTGGAGGCTCTCCACAAAAACGGCCAAGGAGCGCATCAACCAGCACTCAAGTGGATACAAATCATTTTGGTAATATATATATATTCTTATGATAAATATTTTTATGTTTAAGTGCATTTTTTATTATTGTGTATTTCATTTTCAGACAAACGACCTAAATGTTCCCGTCCAATGTTTTCGCCAGGTCCCACAAGACCGCCTTTCCGGATACCCGAATTTAGATGGTCGTACATTCACCAGCGACTACTATCGGATGTTCTCTTCTCTTTAGAAAACGATATCCAAGTAAATTTCATCACAATTGTTTTGTTGATTTGTCGTGTAGATATTTTATAACGCGTTTATTTTTAATAGGTCTGGCGAAGTCATTCTACTAAATCTGTGTTGGACTTTGTTAATAGTAGCGAAAATGCAATCTTTGTTGTCAATACTGTTCATCTCATATCACAACTTGCTGACAATTTGATCATAGCATGTGGTGGCCTTTTACCATTACTTGCTTCTGCGACGTCTCCAAATGTATGTGAACCATTACACAATATTGAAATATTTGCATTATTTGTGTCTTTTAAAATTAGTTTCAAGTTCTAAATGTTTTTTTACAGAATGAGCTTGATGTAATAGAACCAACTCAAGGAATGCCAATTGATGTTGCCGTTACCTTCCTACAGAGGCTAGTCAGTATGGCTGATGTTTTAATATTCGCAAGTTCTTTAAATTTTGGAGAATTGGAAGCCGAGAAGAACATGTCCAGTGGAGGAATATTACGTCAATGTCTAAGATTGGTATGTTATGTTTTTTTATTATGTTGTGGGATTGGACTTCCATGTATAAAGCACAAATATATTTGTAACTTTTATAACGATTTCTTCCCCTGATTTCTATTGAACTCGAATCACTCTCTTAGACACAATATATTATTTTATCTACAAAGTAATTTTTGTTTTCATGGTTTTAATTGTTCTTATACTTATTCTTTACACGTTTCTGTAATTTGGCATTTGTTCACATTTACTCTCTTTCCTAGGTTTGCACTTGTGCAGTTCGTAATTGTCTTGAATGTAAAGAAAGACTTCGTATTGCAATGACACATAATGGCTCACTAAGGGGTGGATCCCCTAAGGTAATTATATTTCGAAACCTACATGTTAATTAGAATAAATACACATTTTAAAAATGTACAGTCTTTTTATGTTATCTAAAATTTATTTAAATTTTAACAGAGTGTCGTTGACGGTCTTGGTAATGGATCAAGTCCCGTTAAGGATCCGGAAAGACTTCTTCAAGATATGGATGTTAACAGACTACGGGCAGTTATATACAGAGATGTGGTAATTATTTGTGCAATGATTGAACATCCAAACATTTATAACTGATATGATTTTTATTAATGGTATGAACCATTTCATTCAATTTTACAGGAAGAAACTAAACAAGCTCAATTCCTATCTTTAGCCATAGTATATTTTATTTCTGTTTTGATGGTTTCTAAATACCGAGATATATTAGAGCCCCCACCGCCGGCTGCCCCGCCGTCCCCCGCTATGTCTCGTCGCGATCATCCGTTACCACAAGCGCATTCAAAACATGAATCACAAGGTAAGTTTTTATTTGATATCAGATGTCTTTCATCAATTAAAGTGCATGCATTCAGGTAATAGAAATTATATATGGCATGGGAATTTCACATTACCCACACATATGAAACCACATATATCTCAAATCTACTCTGAAATATAACATTATCTTTATGTGATCTCTTTTGAATTTGAACATGCGATACAATTTTTTATTTTTTCTTCATTATTTGAGTTAAAGTTGATAACGTAACATTTGAAGAAATCAAATTGTTTATTAGTGCTTAATTTGGAAATATTGATGATGATTTCCAAAGTTATAAAAATCATTGCACTAACGACTAATGTTTACGTATTCTTCCCAAACGTTAAGAAATTTTGTTTATTTAAGTTTTTATAGCAAATAGTTTATGCTACCGAATTTTAGATAGAGCATGATCGTACTTTGGGCTGATGATTGTCTTTATAGAAAATTTAAATTTTCTATATGTGATGCACTTAGCAGCACTTTTCCTTTTTTTTATCCTGACACAATTTCATCGTAACTAATATTTATAAATTTTACTGCTTTTCTTTTAATTTTCTTTAAAATTTACATATAAATAGGTCTTCACAATGCTTAATTTGCTTTACACTTATTGTGTAATAATATTCATGACCGTGAATACTGAAACGATTCATATGCAAATTAATTACTTATATCAAAGTAAATAAATAAATTATCGTGATCATTTCGAATAGAGCGATTATTATCTTTTTGTATATAAATACAATATTTGATTTATTATTTATGGTACACATTGTAACTTAGATTGAGATATGGTATTATCATGAGGAAGATTTATTTTAATTCATTAATTTCATCTTTCCAACTCGTTAATTTTTTGAATTATTTGTAGAAAAATAAAAAACCTTAAGATTTTACTGCAAAAATGGATTGTATTTTTCAATTCGGATAAAAATTTATTTTATTTTGTATATTACAGATAATCTCGTACTCCGTTCAAATAGCTACTTACAGTTTTTTTTTTTAAATCAATCATTGTACAATATAGATTTTAAGAAACTGTAAGAAGTTACTTTACATGCTCTATATTTTCATCACAATAATTTATCTTATGACATTGTATATCGACTACAATTCTAATCAATGTTTTTATTTCCCTTTTACACGCGGCTTGATGATAATCATAATCTGGTAAAAATCGCAAATCACTCACTTTGCATACGTCATTCACTGCAAAACATTAAAATATTCAGCAAGCTCAAGGCCACTCTTTCCTCAGTGGTCCCATCATGTTTATCCTCAGTTTTTGCCTGGTTCACATCCAAACGCTAGTCAAAATACTCAGTATCCGTCCAATCATAACTCGCCCAACCTCAACGATTCTCACGGCCCCACCCTTAAGCATTCTCACCACCATCATAGAAATTACGCTAATGTACCACCACAGCATCACCATTATAAAATGGTTAACCACCACGTGAACCACTCAAATTATAATAATAATATGAACAACAACATGCAATATTCGAGGCTTGGAAACTATCACCGCGGTCATTCTATGAATTCAGGTAATATTTGTATGATAGGTATTATTTTGACTTTTATGTTGTATCAAAATTTATTTTTCCATGTGAAAATGATATATTAAATCATTGATCGCGGCAAACTATATCTCTTCTCTCTTCTTTTCTTTTAAGCTTTGTGCTCTATTATTCTTCAAATACCATATTTTTATTTGACTCTGCTCAACCTCCTTACCTCAGTTTTTAATGGTGTTTTTATTTGAAAGTTTCTGTGTTTTTTCAGAATTTTATTCATATCTTTTGAGAATACATCATAAGTGTTTTATATGTATTTATTTATTTTTATTTATACATGTAGCTTCATGGAAAAATTGGTGGAAATTCGTTTGAAAAAGATTTTGTAAATAAATTAATGTATTGAATTTTTCACAAAGCATGCATTTATGCATATTTTCGACATTATTGTTTTTTTTTGCACATTTTCTCTTCTTAACACTTATTCCTGGCACATGGTGTGTTTTAATTTTGATTTGCACTTGATGTAAATCTTCACGCTGATATATATCGATGTAATATATATTTTATGTTTAATACTTATTGTTAAATATTTTGAATTTGTCGATACTATTTTTGATATCCGAAATACAGATATACGGTAATCCTATGCCAACTATGAAGGCATACGTACCTGAGAAACGTTGTGATCTTCGAGATTTATCCCATTCAATATTTTTGTAACATCGTTATAAGATCTGTGTCTCCTCGCATAGATCAAATATTTAATTAATATTCCCGATATAATTTATCTATAATAGACATTATAAATTCATCTAAATATGTATATTTGTGTACTCCATTCTAGCACATTAGAATAAGAAAGATTGTTCTTTACATTTAATAGTTTATAATTTTATTTAGAAATATATAGCAATATGAAAATATTATATATTACAAATAGACTTAATGACAATAAATTTATATCCCATATCTCAGCCCAAAAGCCATGATATTCGGTGCCGTTGTCTTGTTTTTTAATTATTAGGCATTGTTAACTTAAATATATTAATAAGATAATCAACAATCACATGGTTGACTATGGATTACAGTATTTCATCATGATATTATAAATTGTTAATCAATTATTTTTCTTATTATCAATATTCAAATGATTGACATATTTTTATATTACTTTCTATGTTTATCACAATTGATGCCCCCATGTTTTTTTCATTTTTTAATTTGAATTTAAATGAAAAATGCCATTTTTTTACAATCATGATTTTCTACATTATCACCATTGTATTTTTAGGACCCAACCATGACGATGTTGATTACGCAGTTATAGTTGTCGATGAAAACAATTCGTCGGTTCTACACGATCAGGATTCTCCTTCAATAAAGGTGCTTAATTTGTACTATTATTTATTTTATCCAATCACTAAATTTAACCGTATCCTGATTACGATTGTATACATACATATTAACATGAATATTTATGATACTTCATTTTTGCACAGTATATCTACCATTCACAAGATTCATTTACAATTTTTATTTTTCAAATGCCTTGCTTTTTGCTACGATTTTATCAAAGAATTTTGTAGTAAATTACGATCAGATATTTCTTATGTAGCAATGAATTATTATGGAATTTTACAAAGAATACTTATTTTATAATATGATAATTACACGATTTAACTTATGATTGGTGAATATTTCAAAATTTACTCATTTAATACTTACGTTGTCATTCATAATTTTAGTGCTTATTCTACATTATATATTTTTGTGCATCTCTCAATTTTCCATATTGCCTTTATAGTATATCACTTCTGCTTTTTATACTTGCATGTCAACGTAAATAATTTGTATTGTCCATTATCTTCATACTTGTTATTGCATCGTTGTCTTATCCATGTCTTCAATATGGCTTTCTATGATTCATTTTTATTTAATACTATTTAAAGTGTAATTTTAAAAAATTCTATCGATATCATTTTTGACCTCATCTCAATCAAGTATAACCTGAGACGAATAGACCTTTCAAAATGATCCTAACTAAAATCACTCATCGTTCTTCCATCTCTATATTCGATGTGGCTCTTCTGATTTGTCTTCATACTTTTATTTATTTTCAACTCGATCAAGGATATTAAATCAAGTTTTATATTATTCAAAATGAAATTGCTTGTTCTTTATTTTTTTATTTATGTACTACTATTTTTATTTTGTAACCTTCATACACTCAAATTTCATGGACAATATTATTACGATAGAAAATGCTCAAAATAATTTCAGTAATCGTTAAAAAATTCATTAAATCTTTTGACCATTTTCACAAATTTTATTTGTCCGTTTGAGACTATGAAGGTAAAGTGTGCTCTCAACTATTTAATGTGCCATCAAGTGTGCTATGAACTGTTCTTGTGAACTTAGATATGTATCAGTATTCTGTTATCTATCCCTGTGTAGTACATCTGTTGGTATTATGTTTGTGTGGATTCATGTTTGCTGAAATGAATTTCCTTTTTATTTTTGAGATACTTTACATTTCTCTCAAGACTTCTTTTCATCTTCCATTCTACGACCTGTAAGCCCCTTGTCATATTCGCCTTCATTTCTGTATCACTATCCTAATTTTAATTTGGCATTATCATTTCTCCCATTTTTTGTTCACGTTCATTGATCAGGTGGAAACGGCAGAAGAAAAGGCGCCACCACCACACCCTCCACCCGCTCCACGGGAAGAACCATTATATCAATCTACGCTGAATGCCAAAGCCAATCAAAACAAGGTTAGTGTACACATTAGGTTTGTCATGACAAAATATATACCACAAATCCAAGCGGATATTACACTTGACTTGATTTACGATCACTGCTGTTGAGCAATACACCTAAAGTCAACTTTTTTTATTTTTTATTGAATCAATGATGACTTAATCAGGGATTTATTTGTGAATGTTGTGTGTTAATGTTTATCAAGCAATATTTTGAATCCCTCTATTGTTATGAAACACCTTCAGGTGTTAATAAATTTGCTTTCACCTTTCACCAAATTGCACATTTTCATACTATGGAGTTTGTGAAAAATTTGTAATAAATATTTTTAACCACATAAAAATTCAAGCTATACATTTGTTACAAAAATGGACTTACACAATTTAAATATTTGTGATTTTAGCAATATTAAAAATCCAATTGACTTTTTTGCAATATAAATATATTACAAAAACATTTACTATTTTAACTGTTCTTATAAAATCTAAATACATATTTTATACTGTTAATATTTATATAATAATAAAAAATAAACCCTCCCTATAATTCCTGATGTCTTATAGAACGATGTGAAGATGGGTAAGTAAGCATGCCTCATTGTATCAAATACTTGCATTTTCACACATATTGGTGACATGGCATTTTTCACACTTTTATTTTTTGTCTTTAGCGGACACCAAATGAGCAAACAAAAGGAGCACCCTTTATATATTTGACCTTGGTTTGTACTTTGGATATGTCTGTCCATTGCGTTAGTGTTACACTCATTATTAATAGGCAAACGGATTCTAAGCTAGATTGCTTTTCGTAGTCGACACACAATATCAATGTAGAAACAAAAAACCCATGCAATGCATGTCGATTTTTTATTATTTTGTTATTCACTTTTTTGTTGCTTTTTAATAAGAACCTTATTTATTTATAAGAAAAACACTCTTGGCGAAATTCTACAATTGAAGATAATAATGATACTTTTTCTAGGTATTTTTCAATCATGTTTGTATATACAATAATTCATATTTACTCGTTTTAGACCACACGTCTCATCAGTTAATCCTTGTACAATTTTTTTACTCAAATTGCTGCTTTACAAAACAGGGAGATAAATAAAGACTTAACATTAAACTTGACGTTATGAATATAACGCTACAGAATTCCCATACATTTATTTTTTAGATCTTATATCTGATATTTTAAATATAATACATACTTATCCGATACATTTTGTATATTGAAGTGCTTAATAGGAAGCCAATGTAGATATTAATTTAGATCAAAATTAAATCTTTCATTATTTAGTATCCATAGGTTTTTATTAGCATAGGAAAAGTTAATGATTTGTGTCATATTCCCTTTGAGGAATTTTTTATCTTTCTTATTTACTTGGCATCCCTTTTCAAATAATTTTATTATGATCATCTTTTTATTCTAAATTTTTTTTACTAAACCGAAATGAGCCTTTATTTTATTTGACAACCTCATTATGTTACCATTCTTATTATCGCTTTCTTCAAACATCAGATCAATTGAACTTCAATCGAGGATATATTTTATTCGCATTGGCAAATTTACTAAGGCTGTATTTTTCTTTCGATTACAACATCTTAATTCAATTTGTGCCAATTTGGATTTGTAAATTATCAAAGCAATACTTACATATAATTATAATAATATATTTATTCAAAATATCACTACGCACTTATTTGACTAGAAATATTTAAACACAACACTTTGAATAATGTATCTACACATAGTGTATTTAAAATAAACGGAAGAATTCATCTTTCATTTCCACTATATTTTAAAATACCATAGTTAAATAGTTACATATTTGTGTGATTTTGTTAATGTGATTATTTAATAGGATCCCCAGTTTAAAGAAATTAATCCCAAATGTATTCAAATTATTTGAAATATTCTTACTATTAGCTGTATTTTTAATTGCAAATATTTGGTATGCATTTTAAAATAATTTATATTTCAGAGCGTGGACTCGATAGAAGATATTGCTTCGGTCAATTTGAATTCTACGGAAACAACAAATAACGATATGGAAACGTCCAGTGAAATAATGATGGACGACAACAAACAGGTCGCCAGCAACGATGAATCATGGACTGATGTCAACTTGAACGAAGACACAGATATGGGTGGAGATCAATTAAGGAGTAATATGCACGGTGTGAGAGATCAAGAAGGAAATATTCATTCCGGTATGATATCAATTTTAATATAAAACTATTCCAATTATTGTGGACGTATATTTCTTTCATGTTATTTTTTTATTTTTTAGATCATATGGATAAATCACACCATCAGTCATCACGTGGTCCCGATGTTGCATTATCTCGAAATGAACAACCACCTCTTCCGCATGCACCGACAGGCCGTGGACGCCCACAGCATAACATCGGTCATCAACATCATTCGTTACCGCAGATGACTGCACCCACAGATGCATCACATAGGGAATCAAGTCTCACCCAAAAATTGGAAACTGCCTTAGGACCTGTTTGTCCACTATTGAGAGAAATAATGGTTGATTTTGCACCGTTCCTATCGAAGACTTTAGTTGGAAGCCACGGACAAGAACTTCTTATGGAGGGTAAAGGTTCGATTATATTTATGATTTAAAAATAATAAATTTATTTTACAATCATAATTTTAATTTAATTATCTTAAATTATGCAGCATTCATTAATGTTTTGATAAATACTTTCTTAGGTTTGACAACGTTCAAAAATAGTACATCGGTAGTAGAGCTTGTGATGTTACTTTGTTCGCAAGAATGGCAAAACTCGCTTCAAAAACATGCCGGATTAGCTTTCATAGAATTAATAAACGAAGGTCGACTTTTATCACACGCCATGAAAGATCATATTGTCAGAGTCGCGAATGAAGCTGAATTTATATTGAATCGCATGCGAGCCGATGACGTCTTAAAACATGCCGATTTTGAGGTATTTTAACAATATGCACATATGTTTTTAATTCATCTCCATGTGAAATAACACAATATTCATTGCAAATATTTTTTACAGTCTCAATGTGCCTCGACTGTATTAGAAAGAGCCGAAGAAGAGCGAATGTGTGATCATTTGATCACCGCTGCCAGACGAAGAGATGGCGTTATTGCTTGTAGATTGTTAGAAAAAGTAAGACATATTATGTCGAACAAACATGGAGCTTGGGGATCAGCTGAACAATCAGATCAAAAGTAATTTATTGCCCTAATTATTTTATAAATTGAATTTGAATTGAATGTTAATTCAAATGCTTTTGTGTGATTAGGCCGTCGTACTGGAAGCTTGATTTGTGGGAAGACGATGCTAGAAGAAGAAGGAGATTGGTTCATAATCCACGTGGTACATCACATCCCGAAGCAACGCTTCATCAACTTACTGAACAAGGCACCCCTCAAGATGCTATTTTACAGGTACATCATAATGGCTATTTGTTGGTATTTTATTATGCTTTCCCTTGTAAATGCACATTTTATTAATTATTATGAATGATATTTATATTTAATAGGCCCGTGAAGAATTCCACTCTCAATTGGCTAACACAAGATCAAGTCAGCAAGGCTCTAATGCTGAATTAATGGATGACGCTGAATTACTCACCGACGATAGAGAACTTGATGTCGACCTTACAGGTAATTTGTGTTTATTCTAAATTTGCACGGTGAATTATAAAATAAAGTGAAAGATATATTCCATGGATTTTAAAAACCGCATAACTTTGAAACAGCCATATAATATATACCCAAAATCGCATAAAAAAAGTTAGTAATAACGTCTTGCATTGCAGTTTTATTTTATTTTTTAAATAGTTAATAAATAAATTTTGACATAAATCTGGTAGGAAAAATAGAGAGTTATTTAGAAAAGAATCGTACCCAGTTTGAATTAAATTATTTAATTAAAACTTGAGATATAATGTCAACCGTGTTAAAAAAAAAGTAGTTTTGAAACGAACGCGTTATTCATTCTGGTAGGACCGGCCAAGTTGCCGCGTCACTAAAATGGCTATAACTCCGTAAGTAGCTGAAATTATGGATTTATTTTCTATTTTATCCAAAATATCTCAATATGTACTCTTTATGAAATTTAAAAAAAAATTGTTTCAAAAAAACCCGCATAACTTCGAAATAGCCCGCACAAAAAAAGGTTTGAATGTAATAGCATTTATTTAAATGTATATTTGGAGTGAATATCTTTATGTTTCCATTTGTATAATTTTAATTTTAATCTTATAGGTCCTGTTAACATCAGTAGCAAAGCTCGGCTGGTTGCACCCGGACTTGTGGCTCCCGGTACAGTTTCCATCACATCGACGGAGCTTTATTTTGAAGTTGACGAAGAAGATCCTGAATTTAGGAAAGTCGATCAAGAGGTAAGTCATGTTTTTTAATTGTCTGTAAATTTATTTCAATGTTATTTAGCTTTGGAAAGATGTACTTTTCAATTTATATTTTAAAAAAAACTTTCTAGAAAGCTGATAGCTATATGTTATTGGTATACTTTATAACATATAATTGTTGATGGTTGTCACGTATTGTTGTCATTTTAAGAGTTTTGAATAATTCAGACTTATTTATAAGATCTCAGCAGTGTTTTATTCGGAAAACTGCGACTTTCAAACCTTAAGGTCAATGAGGATACCATTTAAAACAACAAATTCCAATCTGGCTCTTTAGATTAAGACTGATATCAACTAGTTTATTATGTAGCCGGCCCGAGAAGGACCTAAGAGCCTCCGACAATATAATTCACTGGAACTTTTCGTCGATGAGCAGGTCCAGTTCCCGTAAAAGATCTTATGACAAAAGCGAATCCCATGCTCTATTGGTGGCCCTTGTAAGCGCGGCGGGGTCCCATTGTTGGCATGTCAGAACTCTTTTCTCCGAAACTGCAGGGGTCACAAAAGCCACGGGAGTCCCATTTTTTGTCCCACACGCTCCAACGTGTGTTTACATAAGTGCGTTTTTTTCAATGATCGCTTTTTTGTTCATTTTCATATTTGTTTAGGCCATTTGTGATGCTCCCTGTAATCAATCTGCAATTTAGACGTTTTACTTCTTGTGTGCGGTTGAGAAATGATTTTCGAAAAATAGGCAGTGATATTTTCATTTTTGTGATTTATCTTTATTACGCGCTCGTACGTCTACATTCCATTTTTGATATCCTTTTTTTTTTTCGGGGGTTTTATAATTTTTTCATCGTGACAAATTGCACGACATTGAAAGAGTCTGTCGACGTATGCTAATTTGGGTTTCTTTTAATTTACGAGACACTTCCTGCTGTCGATATTTTTTTAGTCGTATTTATCAATGATAATGGTGCAAGATCTTGTGATGAATTGCAAGATATTTCGCATTCTGCATAAATTGCATTTGAAATCCCAACGCATGGACTTATCATTTGCCAATCGACCCATTTAACACTTTGGTGGCCGCTGATACCTATGTGGCATCATCACGGGTTCGATCACTGGTGGCCGCGTGATGCCACATAGGCATCATGAAGCGCCGATCATTCGTGGCCGCTAAAGCATCATATATACACATTTTTTCGTTTACAATTTTTATCCGATAACATATCCGTATACATAATTTCTCGTTTATTCACTTTTTTAACGCTTTAGTTGAACACAAAATTGATAAATTTAAATATTGGTAACATAATACTCATAAGTGGTTGTATCCAATGCTGGATTTTTTCCCCAAACTTACAAATATGAATCTGCGTTATGGTTTATCACAAATAACGAGAATGAATTTCACGATAAATACGTAAACAATATGCGATCATTTTTTCATAAAGACATCTTTATTTTAACCCAATGCACACGTGTGTTTGTCCCAAACGCTGTTTTTTTTTTTAAATATCATATGAAATTTGTGTTTCGGTTCAAAGAACAAGAATGTATTTCACTAGAAACATGTGATCAATATACGAAAAAATATTTACAAGGACACATCTCACAAGGAATTGCATTTCGTCGATGAGATGCACAAGCAATAAATTTTAGGCCGCCGGTCGAAAATACGATGCAAAGCGAAACATATGTTGAACATAAAATATTTTTTCATAAAGATCTTCATCTTCGCTCTCACAGAAAAATATGCAATACGATGCCCTTTTCGAGAATTTTGTTTTCAGTTGCGTTTTTTCTAAGACTATGAGTCGTAATCGATTTCGACAAATTCTACAGTATTTGCACTTCAATGATAACAGTAATATACCTCCGGATGCAGACAGACTATTCAAAGTTCAATATTTGATTGATTACTTTTCCAAAAAATTTAAAGAAAATTTTAACATTGGACGAAACATATCACTCGACGAAGGGATGGTGCCTTGACGAGGACGACTGAACTTCAAGGTTTATAATCCTAGTAAAATAGTAAAATACGGAATACTAGTTAGAATGATGTGCGATGCAGTGACTGGATATATTTCCACATTTAAACTATATTCAGGGGCTGGAGGCAAATTAAATGAAACAGTAATGGAACTCTTAGAAAACCACAGCGGAAAATAGCATCATCTCTACATGGATAACCTTTATAATAGTGTTGAACTTACAAAAAAAATATTTTTGAAAAAATTTCGCGTGTGTGGTGCTATTCGACTAAATCGAGGACTGCCCGAAGAACTGAAATCAGCAGAAATAAATGTAATGGGAACGAAATTTTTGCGACGTGGTGAAATTTTATTACAATTATTTAAAACGAATAAAAAAAAAGATGTCAGAATGATATCTAGTATTCATAATGCAAATCTTATGGATACAGGAAAAAAGGATAGAAAAACGGGAATCGCAATTTTGAAACCACAATGTATAATTGATTATAATAACTTTATGAAAGGTGTTGATCGGGCCGACCAATTTCTAAGTTACTACCCTATATATTATAGGAAAACTATAAAATGGACAAAAAAAGTGGCATTTTATTTATTCAACTGTACTCAATTCCTGTAGTTTACGTTTACTTCAATTCCTTCGAGTATATGAAGAAATCAATCAAGATCGAATCCGAAAAATTAAATTTCATGAATTTTTACTGCAAGTGGCGAAGACTTGGATTTCATCTGAAAATGAGGACGTTTCATTACCATCGACATCAAATAGTCAAAGATTATCTGGAGGGTTTGCGAAACACCAGATAGAAAAAATTTCGACTAGTAAATCAATCAAAAGAAGATGTCATGTATGTTATAAAAAAAAATAACAAAATACACTAGAATGTGGTGTAAAACTTGCAAAGTAGCTTTGCATCTCGGTGATTGTTTCACGAAATATCACACACAAAAAAAAATATAAATAAGTCAAAGTTATAATTACTTATAGTTTATAGTTTAAAAAAATTAATTCCTTTGTAATTATATAATATTTGCATTATAAATTTTAGTACCTATATATTTCCATGTAGTATAGTAGAATAAGCATATATATTTTGTAAAAAGACTTTTTTAAATAAACAATGAAGTTCAAAATGCGTTTTATTTTGATAATTATGATTGTCATTTTTATTTCCAAATAGGATTTTACGATTTCATAGTAAATGTCATACATATATCAGCTGTTTATTTCGAACATCTGGAACACATCACTCGCTCACAGTCAACATAATGAATGGACCGAAAAAAATCTTTGTGTGTGTGTATACGTTTTATGTTGAACTTGTTAAATGAATTCTGAGATGTCATATGATATTTTCAATAAGTATTTGACGTAAATTTACGTAAATGAAATAAATTACTTGTTAGGGGGTGGTTTTTGTATAGAACCATCTATATTTTAACGGGTAGAAACTTTTTTTTTGTGGTTTTACGTATATTTATTTTATTTTAAAATATTTACATACTTTTTATTTATCAATTATAAAGGAAAGGCGGCGGCCCCTAGCGCTGTTTTTCGGTGATTAAAGCGGCCACCATAGTGTTAATGTTTTTATTATAGAACGATTAATTATATTTCAGTTATTTTTTTATAAGCCTATTTTATAATATTTATGATTTAACAATAATTCATCTGTTCTCTTGTAAGTATCAATATTTGTATATGAAATTTATGGGACTGTGAATCGTTTAGTGAGTCACATTCGACTTTGAAAGCCTCCCACATACTTCTCATAAAGTTCGATCAGTAGTTTTCAACATTTCGCTGTATATTTTTTCATCAAACACATAACGAAAGCTAACGATAAATATAAAAAATATATGTATTAAAAATATGGTTTTCCAATGCCTTTTACATATAATTAAATTAGGATAAAATTTTTGAATGCTATAATTTAATTTAGAGATTTATAAGACAATTGGGAAATGATCTTTTTTTTAAACACTATTTACTTAATCAGGATAAATTTGGATTGATTTACTCGATCAGAAATATTAACCCTATAAATACCGCCCCCACAAATCTATGCATCATCGCTTCAACTTTACACTTCAAAAACATTTACCCTCACCTCACCAGCACGTTGAAGGCTACTAACTGTCTGATCTATGTATACATATATACAGTTCATACAAGCTTTTCTAATTGTACCGGTGATGTATTTACTACACAACGACTCTAATAATGGGAATATCGATATAAAATATAACAGATACGGGGTTCAGAATTTTTGTATTCCTCTGTAATATAAATACGAATCACATCAAAGTATTATATGAGTATTCATCTGCAGCGACGAAAATTAATAATGATAAGACAAATTAGATTTACCCTAAAATCTCATCCATGTATCACAAACTCTTCAGTTTATCATTGATCAAATTTTAGCTGTATTTAAACTTGTTAATCATCGAGTTAAATGAACAAGTTATTGTCGCGTTAGATTTGAATTACGTCAGCATTTTACTCAAACGTACGAAAATAGTCGTCTTTGAAGTTCCCTAATGAGATAAATTACACGAAATTACATTGTTATCTATTCGATTCGATTAGATTTTCAAAAACATTTTTGTGCTTTTATCCATTAATAAATGGCAATAAAACACAGGAAACAGCCTTCGCCTAATGGTTAATTAAAATTAATTATTCACTTCGATGGTGTCGATTTTATAATTTATATTTTTATTGTGTTTTCATATGAATCTATTAGATTGGCCGGTAAAAATTATAATGGGTTGTTTTTAGATTTCAACGAAAATCACGCTTAATCACCGAAGCCCACAGTCGTTTATTACTTTCTCAACAATAAAATGCCAAGAATCGCAATGTTGGTGATTAGGCTTTTTAGTCTCGTCATAAAGAACAATTTTAATGCGAGCTTGGATGATTCAAGTCGTAAACACTTTAGTTATTATCGATGATAATATTTGGAGTCGTCTATCTTCGCTTAGTATGCATATTTTAATTTTAATAAGCATTTCGACGTTGAAACTATTTGTTGATCGGAGGTTCAATAGCACAATTTTATAGCTTCACGGGTCGTGATATAAAATTTCCCAGGTGGGGCGCGACGCGTCACCTGCGGTTTGGGCCGCTCGGTGGCGCCACGGGCCCGGGTCCCGAGGGACCCCCGCGGCCCTGATCCCAGGGGTCCCGACCTTACATTGACATACATATTTCGTTATCCGGTTCTTTATCTATTTGGTAGAAATGCGATGTATGACACAGCCACCATGGATAGAGACCCATTTACCGATCCCCAAAATCGACCGACTATCATTTATCTGTTTGCCATTTTAAATATATATTTACTTCTAATAGCCTTGTCAAATATGGCTAACATCATCAACATCATACATTTACATAGCAATCAGCTCCAGAAACTGGACGTCTTCAATATGTATTCAAAGATAAACATCACACTCTTTCCATTTCATCATACAATCAATGTTAAATATATGTGGAAATATTCAGTCGTTCCTTGTGCGTCTTGGTGACAGGACGTTCGTTGTGAATCGAGTGGGTAAATCCCAGTGGTAACGAGCTACGGCTCGAGCCGCAAACACCATGAGCCGCGCGCCCTCCAAGGGACGCCGCGCCAGGCAACTCAAAGCTAAAACTATTGATCCTGCTGGTTGGCAACAGCCCACCAAAGTGGCCAAGCTTCTGGAGAAGCTACCGCCGAAGCCTGTGCCCCAACAAAACCGCTTCGAAGCAATTCCAATGGTGGAAGATATTGCTGCGCCCACCAAGAAATCAAGAGTCCCGCCCGTTGTCATAGAAGCGACCACATCACATGCCACCTCGGTGGCATTAATAAAATCATTTGTACCTGAGGGTAACTTCAAACTCAGGTACACCAAATCAAAAGAAATATTTGTGCAATGCAATGACATGACACATTACAATAAGCTCCTAGAGGGGCTCAAAAAAGAAGGCATTAACAGGCCTCATCATACTTTCACTCCAGAATCAGAGAGGGAAGTTAAATCTGTCATCCACGGCCTCCCGGAAATGGAGCCCGAAAGCATCGCCGAAGATCTCTCGCTCCATGGAATACGACCGAACAGAGTGTCGGTCATGAAAAATGCCACCGACAGGACAACGCGGCTGTACATTGTCCATTTTCCGCACGGAACGGATATTAAATCCATTAAAAATATAAGACACCTCTGCCATTGCAGAGTGTCAATTAATAAATACAAAAGATCGTCGAGGCAGATAACGCAGTGCTTCAGATGCCAAGAGTTTGGCCACGCAGCGAAGAACTGCTTTCGCGCTGAGAGATGCGTGCGTTGCGATCAACCTCACGCCTCCAGTGCTTGTCCTCTCGTCGGGAAACAAATTGTTCCCAAGTGCTGTGGCTGCGGAGGAGCTCACGCCGCCTGCGATAGAGAGTGTCCCAAAAGAGTGGACTATCTAAAGAGAGTGGATTCAAAAAGAAAGATCTCGCAAAATGTCGTAGAAAAACTATCCGCCAGAGAGGCACATGTTCTCAAAAAAGCTGCCCCTGTTCTCTCAGATAAAGACTTCCCAAACCTGAAGACGACCAGCCCACCAATTACTGCGCCCCCCGTCTGGGCCGCCCGACAGTCCTCACCCCAACAGCCGAAGACAAAGACGACATCGGCATTCACCAATGGAGAGAGTCTTCTCCCATTGTCAGACATGATGAAGATGGTGTGCACACTACGTGACATTCGTGTAAAACTAAGTCTGTGTAAAACCAAAATGGACATGGCCATCTGCCTTATAGAGCATTTGGACGATCTCCTTAATTAAATTCACCTCTAACTCATTAAAAATATTAAATTGGAACGCTCACGGGTTAAGGAGCAAAATTGACGAACTAACTGTGGTGATCTGTCACCTAAAAATTGACGTTGCTCTGATTACGGAAACGTATCTTAAACCAGATATCCCTTTTCAAATCCCCGGTTTTACATGCCACCGCTCCGACAGACTACACAGAGCCGGCGGTGGTGTAGCTATCCTTATAAAAAACGAAATTGACCATTTCCCAGTCCGAACTCCTGTCTCTGCTAACCTCGAAACTGTTGCTATCCAGTTAGTTTTGGGAAACAAAAAATATATTATAGTAGCCGCCTACAACCCCCCTCAGCTGGACCTGCTTTCAGATGAACTCTCGGGGTTGTTCAGTATGAGCGAAAGAGTCTTGGTCTCGGGTGATTTCAATGCCAAGAATATTCAGTGGAACTGTCCACGGGGAAACCGGCAGGGCTCGCTTCTACAAGCATTTTCACTGGACAACAACGTTGATATCCATTTTCCACAACGCTTCACATACTATCCGTCGGTCAACAGACGTCCCTCCACGTTAGATCTGACGCTGACCAAAAACGTCTCGACCGTATCTCGGATGAAGGCCGTGGATGCTCTCCCGTCCGATCACCTTCCAGTCGTTTTTGATGTGGAAGGTGGACTCCAGAGAACACCAGCGGTCAGGCTGGCATACGAGCGGACAAATTGGTCAGACTTCAGATCTTATCTCGATCGTAACATCCTCCTATCCACTTCCGTTCCTGGATCTAACGAACGCGAAATTGACGAAGCCGTAGAGTCCATTTCCAACATTATATTAGAAGCCAAAGCTAAGTTCATTCCGTTAGACGTAACAGATTCAAATCTTATCAAGCTCACGCGGAATTTAAAACGCACGATTAAGAACAGAAATAAACTTAAGAAATTATGGCAAAAATATCGGCTCAAATCCATTAAAGTATTGGTCAATCGCCTCAACTATCAAATTAAAAGTCAAATCAACAAATTAAAAAATGAATCATGGAAAACTAAGCTCTCTAAATTAAGTCCCTCAGACAATTCCCTTTGGAAAGTTGTAAAAACCCTCAAAAATAAACCTAAAGAAATTCCCAGTTTAATTAATAATCAGATAAGTGCCGAGTCCGATAGAGATAAGGCCAACCTGTTAGCAAAAACCTTTAAATTAAATCACAAAATTTCAGAGAATATGAGTAACAATAAAACCATTAAAATAGTAGATAAAACGATTAGGGATTTCCAAAACAATTTAAATATAAAATCACATAAATTTAAACTGATAACACCCATTGAAACTTTAAATATAATTAGACAACTAAAAAGCAAGAAATCCCCAGGTTTCGACACTATAGACAATACAGTCATCAAAAATCTCCCATTTAAAATAATTATCCAGTTGACAAAAATATTTAATGCGTGTTTGAGCATGGGGTACTTCCCATCCACCTGGAAGTCGGCGAAAGTCATTCCATTGCCCAAACCAGGTAAAGATGCCAGCAACCCTATAAATTATCGCCCGATCAGTTTACTTTCTGCACTAAGCAAAATATTTGAAAAACTTATTCTAAATAGACTGGATGAACTTAGTATAAATGTTATTAATAATGAGCAATTCGGTTTTCGTAGGAATCACTCTACGGCTCATCAGCTGACCAGACTGACTGAACACATTACTAGAAACTTTAACATGAAGAGAAGTACCGGTATGGTACTTCTCGACATCGAAAAGGCATTTGATTCTGTCTGGCACCGCGGTCTGATCCACAAAATGATATCCCTTAAGTTTCCTACTTACCTTATTAAAATGATCCAATCCTATCTGTACAAAAGATCATTTTCGGTAACCTTAAACAGAGCAACGTCAACTTCCCAGTCTGTCTCAGCGGGAGTTCCTCAGGGCAGTATTTTAGGGCCTCACCTGTTCAACATTTACTTACACGATCTACCGACACCGTCCCCATCAAACGTAGCACTCTACGCCGACGACACGGCATATTATACCAGCTCTCGGAGCAACAAGCTAATAGTCGGAAACCTCCAACGATCGCTAAAAGCTGCATTTAAATATTTCGATCGTTGGAAACTCAAACTAAATAAAGAAAAAACCGAAGCTATCTTGTTCTCCGTGAAACGGAAAAATCTTCGAATTGACCCAATAGTCGTCGGGTCCAGCTCTATCGAGTGGAAACCCCAAGTGAAATACTTGGGGGTGACTTTAGATAGAAGACTGAGGTGGGGAGCACAGGTGTCGGTGACTCGTGCCCGCGGATTAGCAGCTATGGGGGCGCTGCACTCCATATTTCGTCGGCGCAGTGCTCTCTCGGCCTCTAACAAATTTTTATTATACAAAACGCTGATTCGACCTACACTCACATACGCCGCTCCCGTCTGGAGCAATATATGCAACACCAACTACAATAAACTTCAAATCGTACAAAACAAAGCCATAAAAATTGTTTTCAATACATTTCCATACACTAATCTTAAACGTTTTCACAATAAAATTAAGCTTCCTCTTATAAAGAATTTTTTTCATAAGCTAACACTCAATTTTTACTCAAAAATTCCAAATCACACCAATCATCTCATATCTACACTCGGCGAATATACCACTCAAAACAATAATTTTAGATACGTTCACAAAATGCCTAAACATATTTTACTATAGTTGATAGTCATGAATGCGCGACGTATGAAGGATATATGATTGATTGATTAAATTATTTATTTTGTTTAGTTTGTAAGATAGTTTTTAAGGAATGTCGCAAAGGGGTTTTAAGTCTCCTATTTTTCCCCCTATATATATACAAAAATTAAATTAACTCTTATTATGTAAAATTTATTATAACTAAAATATATACTTGTAATTAAGATAAGGATAGTAATCTAAGACTTAAATTGTTAATCTATTTTTATGTAATTGTGTATATTGATACACCATTTTACCTTGCTATATTATATTTATTGAATAAAGGTTTATAAATAAAAATAAAATAAAATATGTGGAAATATTGCTTTTAAAAGATGACAAATGTAACTTAAAAAAAGTATGACAAACGATCAGAAATTCTATGAATACATGCTATATTTTCGATTCAAACAATCAATTATTGACAGATCAGAGTTGTCAAAAACTATTTATATTAACGCATTTTTGCAATCTAACGCCTGACTATACCAACATGTCATCATCATCATAGCATGCAGCCACAAATAGTCCACTGCAGAACTATGGGCCTCTTCAATATCCATTCACAGGAAGGGGTTACATCCATCTCGTCGGTATCATACATTCACCTCCTCATTCGCTCGATATTGAAGGTAGCATTACCACCGAGCTCATCCAGCGGGTATCCTGAATAAACGTATTGATGAACGCTTTCGCGACCGTCTCGACAGGGAGTTGGGAGGTTTGTAAAGACTAAATATTTTTCTTCTGAAGACAGTAGAAAACTACTCTAGACGACCTTTTTTATTCTACTGAAAAGGGCTTTCTGGAGTGCAATGAGTCCAGTCCCTCATTTCCTCGCTAGGCTGTTGCCGGGCTAGGGTGAAGACATACGTGACGCTTAAGTGCATCCCAGATTCGCTCCTACACCAACTGAGGATGTCTCTCCGTCCTCATACAACTTACCCGAGCGAATTCGAGACTGAGTGCTTTCCTATTTCAGGTTGGCCCTCTTAGTTCGGCGATTTCAAAATAATATAGAAGCTAACGGAAGACAATGCTGTTAACGTTGCAAAGTAAAGTTCTTCATATGCCTTTCCTTGAGGCCGTATATTTGTGTTCTTCTTGTCCTTGTTCTGCTCTTAAAGCTTCTTGGCTCCAAACCAGGAAGATTCATCATGCTTCTTATTATTGGGTAGGGTTAACTATGTAAGAGTCGCATCTAAGAATTCGAACTTCGACGTTTAGTGCCGAACAAACTGGAAAAATAGACATATCTGGAGCAAATTGGTGAAAGTCAGGTATCAAGTAATAATATATAGTAATAATAGTTAGGTCTATATCAATAAGATCAAAAATGGTTCCATAGTCAAGATTGTAATATGGGAGTAGTTGAATATGTTTTTACCGTCTTTAATATAGCCGTAATTATTGCTTTTTATTTACGTTCGTTAATTGTAGGTTTTCAAAACAACAATTTACACATTAGTTGTCGTTGATTTATGCTTCAATATATATATATATTCTATTCCAGGGGTGTCCAATTCGATTTGGAAGTGGGACGTATAACATAACTTGTATAATTTTCGCGACCCACAACAAAATATTATAGTTATTTATTACATCCATAACAATAGGTAAAATGCCAAACGTGACTAATTTCTGTCAAAAAATTGTCTGTATTTAATATTACAGAAAACGCAATCAAATATTCCATGAATAATATTAAATATTAGAGGGAACCACAAAATAATATTTTTTTATCATTTGCAAAACGTTCATTAAAAACAATAAATTTTATAAGAATCTGATTCCACTAATGACGCCAGCAAATTATCATACAATTTCTTGGATATGTTCTAGGAACATCTTTAGGAGTTTTGATACTTGTTTTTTTTTTATTCAACAACGTGCAATGGTATAATTGTTCTTTGTAGATTTTTGATATTAATATTGATTATAAATGACATTAAAAATGTTTCAAATGTCTTGTCTTAACACAAACTGACTGAAAATATCAGGTCAGTCCAAAAGTTCGTGCGCATTTTTGAGAATTTTTTAAATAGTGTAAATAAAACACTATTTAACATTAGATTTCGAATTTATCGTCAGTTGACTGATGTATTAGTCAGTTTGTCACCAATTTTCGTAAACATTAGGAGCATATTAATACCCATAGAAAATGAACATCGATAATCAATTCAAACGTGCTATGTCATATTTTTTTTATTTTCGTGTAGCGAATCTTCCAGATCTGTAACGATAAAAATTAATAGTGTACATGGTGAACATTCTATCAGTATAAGGACTGCCCTGGAATGGTTTAAAAAATTTAAAGTTGGAGAAAGCAGCTTTTTTCATTAACCCCTTTAAGCTGTCAGAGAGCATCGACATACATGTATGTCCGAATTCTCATGTCCCAAAAAGATCACTCTTGCACATTGAAGCTCGGAGACAGACAGAAAAAGAGAGAACTTAGCGCAGTTCGCAGGGAGACTGAGACGGATAGCTTCCTCACATGCATCGCATGATTGTATAGATCGTTAAGCCCAAATTTATCGACTTATAATGATTTCGATTTCAAGTGTGTTATTTTTTTACGCAAAGAAACGACCGAATATTGTGTGTTATCGAGAGTGTTTGTTTATTTAACTGCTTGCCGTTCTTCTCTGCGTGTTGAATGAGTCTTTGTTCAATTATCATTTCCTTCTAAAGGAGGAGCAAATGAATCGATTTTTTGTGCATTGTTTATGTAAAGAAATGACGTGGTCTTGTATTCACTATCAAGTGTTCATTTACAATTAAAGATTGTCTTACGCTGATTAGGAGCTGACAGAAAGTAATCGGCGTAAAGCGATTATGACATCAACGACTTCATCGATTTTAAATTTGCTCGCTCCTCAGCAGGTTAAGGACGTCCTGTTAATTTTGATAGCGAAGTTCTTAAAAATCTTGTGGAGTCAGAAACACAATTAACAATGGATTAGATTGCAAAAAGGATGGATTCATCTCATGGAACAGTTTTCCAGTAACAGTGAACAGGTGACCGTTTGGTAACAGTTGACGAAAAATGGATTATTTATCATAACGTCACAAGAAATAGACAGTGGACGCTGCAAAAAATCAGTGAATTTAATTGGGAACTTTTGTCGCATTCTGCTTATTCCCCGGATATCGCTCCAAGTGATTTTCACTTATTTCGTGCCTTACATTTTTTTCTACTAGGGAATAGGTTTAATTCTAAACAGGATGTACTAAATGGACTTTCCAGACTTTTTGTCTCAAAACCAGTGTCTTTCTACATCAATGGAATTGAAAAGCTATCTGTAAGATGGCGAGAAATTGTAGATAGTGAAGCAAAATATATCATTGATTAAAATGTTAAAAATGCGCTCGAACTTTTGGACTGACCTGATGGATCCCTAAATTTTGATTACTTTCCCATCTCCCAAATACAAAATCGATAGATATCAAGTATATATTCTTACAAGTCTTTTAATCATTCATTGGCGCTCTTAAATATTGAAGCATGTAGTGTTTTGGCAGTGAACCTTTTCTTCGAATGATTCGCTCTCCACATAAAGGATAAATTTATCCACCTTGTATTCTGTCTCGGTCCTCATCAATCAAATGATTATCGCCAGATTTAATTCACATTTTGAACCACTCCCGGTACTCGCGGGGCGATCCGATATCAAGTTTTTATTTCGTATGCAGGTACTTAAATTCAAAATTATTATAATACGCGTTTTTAATTGGCGTCCTGTAGCTGTCCGTATCCTAGATGGGACGTCTCGATACAGACGTGATATACTAGTCGCATCAATATTAATCCTGTCACAGGACTTCACGCCACTTTTGTTCATAATTAAAATTTATTATGAGACGTTGGCATGTTGCCTGATGAGGGAATGACCAGACGAAATTTGAACATGCGCCATCAAAAAAAAAATACTACGAATTTATGGACTATCAAATTTTATGTTTTACATAATTTTTTCTCTGTATTCGCATTGTAGATAACTTGATATTCCTATGTGGCCGTAATATCATATTACTCATGATCGTTTTGGAAAAATACTGACGGTCATTACTGTCGTTTTTTATTTGTCAAATTTTTGTAATGTGGTCCGCATTTTTGAACATTTCGGGGCTAATATCTATACTCGTGCTGCTGCTTTGGCGAAATGTCGTTTATCGGGTACGAAGATCGAACTTTGCGTACTTTTGCAATTTTTTTATCGCATTGATTTATATTGTAAGTATTTTTATTTTTATTGTTGACCAATACGAAATTTTTCCTTTCGTTTTGTGGTCGATTTCTGTTTGCAGGTTGAGATCGTTTTTATAGCGATCACCTGTCATAAAGGCAGCGGTCGTAAACGTTTTCCGTATCGAACGATCTGCAATGTGTCCGAAATCGTAAATCACCACCCCCCTTATACACGGAACTAAACTTGAAACCACAACAAAAAAATAATTTTATTATCATTTGATTAAAAAATTCAAAGATAAAAACTCTTCAATCTTAATCATATAGTGAGATAAATGTTTGAATTGAGCGATTGTGACCTGTATTATTTAATGACTATTTAAAATGACTTAATCGTAACAATGGGCTGCTTGTGGTTTTTATATGATGATAGTTTTATAATATATTTGGGAGCTTTTAACCCTGCGAATCAGAACAATCAAATTTTAATACTGGAAATTATCGGATGTAGGCGATCTCCATAAAATGCTTTTTTAGAGAACCATCGTTGGATATAAACTCTCTCCACCTATCTGGTAACATTTTAATGCCTCTGTCATAAAATATCACGGGCTTTGAACAAAAGTATTCCAAAAGTCAATTTTTGATCTCATCGTGTTTTGTAATTTTTCCCATCCAAATAATGCTGCATAGATCTAAAAAGATGGAAATCCAATGGAACGATGTCTGGAGAATAAAGAGGATGTCAAATTGTCTTCTATCCAAGGCTGTTTATTTTTCCCTGCGTTATTTTCACAATAAAGTATTGCAATTAATGTTTATCCAGGTTTATGTATTTCAAAATGACACCAAACAGACAAAATATTTTTTTTTGTTATCAGGCCGGGCTTAGGGGTTGGTTTAGTCACCTGACCCTTCGATAGCCATTGATTTTTGCATCCATAAAGGCGCGGCGTAAAAACGGCGTCTTGGATTCCATTTATAAAAGTTGTTCGCATGCGTTAATGCGATCGCCCATAGCTCGTGCGGCACCCATCTTCTTTGTATCCATGGCGGCATTCACGCTGTCTTCCACTTCTAGTGCAATTTTTTAAATCAAAATTTCCAGATAGAAATTTCTGGAACCAATATTGACATTTGTGAACACTTAAAATATCACCCAGAGGCCGAAAGAGCACTGCGCCGACGAAAAATGGAGTGCAGTGCCCCACATAGCTGCTAATCCGCGGGCTCAAGCCACCGACACCTGTGCTCCCCACCTCAGTCCTCTGTCCAAAGTCATCCTCAAGTATTTCACTTGGGATTTCTATTCACTGGAGCTGGATCCGAAACTATTGGATCAATTTGAATATTTTTCTGTTCCACGGAGAACAATATAGCTTCGGTTTTCTCTTTGTTTAATTTGAGTTTTCAACGATCGAAATATTTGAATGCAGCTTTTAGCGATCGTTGGAGATTTCCGACTATTAGCTTGTTACTCCAAGAGCTGGTATATTATGACGTGTCGTCGGCGTAGAGTGCTACGTTTGATAGGGATGGTGTCGGTAGATCATATAAGTAAATGTTGAACAGGCTTAAGATTACCGAAAAAGATCTTTTAATAAGATATATAAGAAAATTAAGGGATATCATTTTATGGATCAGACCACGGTGCCAAACGGTGTCGAATGCCTTTTCGATGTCGAATAGTACCATACCGGTACTTCTCTTCGTGTTAAAGTTTCTAGTAATGTCAGTAAGTCAGTATGGTTAACTGATGAGCCGTAAAGTGATTCCTACGAAAAAAAATCCTGATTAGTATAGTCACCTAAAGAGCATAAAACACGACATGAAAGTGCAGCAACCTAAGTGCAACTAATCCCCAAAAACGATCAAGCAATAAAATGAAAACCATTTTGAGTTCTACTTATAGTATTAATATTCTAACGTACACCACAAACTTTTTTAGTTTCTGAGTATCTGAGGATTTTTTTTTTCACAGTCTGGATTTAACCCCGATTTTTTATAATAAAAGTCCAGGATGAAACCCATTATGTTAACACTTGTCTATTATCAATATAATCTTTAGCAATTAAATTTGACCTATTAAATTCTGAATCGTATGTAGCTTACTATATAATACCTATAGTATATAATTTTAAAATTGTATGATCCATTATGCTATGCACTATTCTCGCTGTTTTGATATACTTTTGTTCTCGACTTGTGCGTGTCCATCATGCTGCTTCGCACGTCACTGGTTTAGCTCCCGCCATATTAGGTCTTCAATCAACCAGGGGTCCATGTTGTCGGTCATGTCACCAGATTTCGTGTTGAGATAACGCAACGGATAGTTTACGACTTCTGACTTGACGTTTCGGACCCTTAGCCGAGCCCGTTTTGAACATTTTGCTATCTATTCAATCAGAATATCAAACAATGGAAAAACTGGAGACATTTAATGGCATTGATATATGGCCTACGATGCCATCGTGCAAACAGAGAAATTGTCACCAAATAATACTGGATTTCGTACAATATTTCATAGACAGGCCATTATATACGCCTGCAAAGAATTAATAAATGTCGGGAATATTCAAAATTGATTTATGCCCGATAGTAAAATTTATATATCTATTTAACAACCTTACAACACGTTCTTTTCCCACAGTGTCACTTTCAATATCTCATGCGCCATCGACTCCGGTACTACAAGTGTTCAACCGTCTGGCTAATATGCATATATTTTGTTTTATTATTTCGCTGCATGATTTATTGGTACTCGTCCTGCTTAACTACGATATTCTTACCATATCGCAGAAATCTATCTCTTACCATAGACGTCGAATAAATCCTTGAAAAAACGATAAATTCGCTTTTGACGATCGATGTCCACCAAATAAAGCGAAACCACTATCAAAAACAATATTCTGACCTCGTTGTTCGATCATAAATGCATTATTTTCACACACAAAAAGCCAATAAACAACAAATAGAAATTACACCGAACAACATTTATTGGTTTTATGATTAACATAAAGAATACCTGAGAATCGGTGACACTTCTGTTTTTGGTATCCATTACAAATGATAAAAAAAAGTTGGACCTTTGTCTCTTAGCAGGACGCCTCTTAAATTATGTGACATTTTTAGTACGTTAAAACATACAAAGTTCCCTCTCTGTCTTCTTTCGGTTGTCCCTTGTTTCATTTTATTGTTTTTACTCTTTTATTGGCAATAAATTATAAACTACCCATTATGAACCATCAACCTTTCATACTGATGTTCTTCGACTCTATGGTATTTTTATTTAGTAGGAACTCTCATCGATCCTGACTTATATGAAACCAGGATTCATTCATATTGATAATGCAAAATTTAGTCTCCTCAAGCTAAAAAAAAGCTTACATCTCTTGGCTGCTGAAGAGTTATATATACCTGATGATGGATCGCATACAAAGTGTCTCTTGCGCATCAGTGAAGTGAGTAATAGAAATTCTCAAAATAAATCCAATCTGCTTTAATACAATTCTTAATTACTATATTATATTTTTTAAATCCTTATAACACTATCTTTCCAATATTATCTAGCATAAGGTTTCCCCAAATATATTTTTATCTCGATAAAGCTGATCTTCAAAGATTTAATCGTGAAATCACTTCAAAATGTAATCCTAGTATCCGATGACCAATAAACATTGCTATAAATTGCACAGCTCTCCATTTGAACGTATTTTTTCCCGTAATTACAATTGTATACATTTAAAACGAGCGCAATAAGTTGTGTCCAAGTAATTACAATTTCATTGGACTCGACCGCAGAAATATTATTCCAGTCCATAAAAACGCTAAAATACAACGTGTTCTTTGTATTTTATTTATTGTCCGAGTCATTAATTTGCTGAGAAATATGCCTTTTTAGTGCATCTGAAACACATGGAGGGGTGTTTCTCGTTGTTTATCTAAATTTTGCAATGAGGGCTGACCAATTTAAATATGTCAGTTGCTTGGGGTCGCATTTGTAAAGCATATGTAAAATTTGTTTAATAGCGTCTTTGGATATATTGTAGGGTATTATTATAAATACAGGATGTGCGTATCACTATCATTTTAACCATATTCATAGTGAAAAATAAAAGCTCTTAAAGTAAAGATAAAATTCAAATTTTATGAAAAATAGCGTGCTATATAAAACACGTCATTCAGGATATGCTGCTATGTTGTAATGCTCAGGGCCGTAACAAAGGCGTGACCAAGAAGGCGCCCGCCACGGGCGCAACTGGGCTTGCGGCGCAAAACGCAGAATAGTGACCCGATCGAGAGTTGGAGTTCACATGGTTTTTATTTTACTTGACCATTCTACAAAGTTCGTAATAATTCTGTTGATATATTCAGGTATGGCGTCCGATCGCGAGGCGTTCGTTTATCATGTCAGCGATCCGAAAAGCGGACCGCTTGGACACTCTGTCCTCTTTTGGGGCATTTTCTATGATCACGGGTAGCACGTGCCAAATGAGGTCGCTAATTTCTCCCCTGCGCCCAGAGTGCAAGTGGCCACTCGAAGTTGAGAATGAGCATGTCCTTGCGGACATGAATATTTAATTTATGTTTTGTACCTTGCTGTGCACTTTTGTTGAGCGCACTGGCATGGTCCTGAATAGCTTGTTGCTTTATCTCAGATGTGAAAAGATGGACCTATTTTTCATCCTGAATTGCAAAAACTCGGCACTTGTGAGCAAACGCGGCACCCATCTTACGCAAAGCTTTCTCATGTCCAAATTTTCAGTCAATATGCGTTGTGCAGCATTTTTTGAAAAGCGTACCATGTCTGCTAGCTTGACGGTCATCCAATACCATTTTGTGAATTTTCTTCGCCATTTCTGGAGTGGTTACCTCATTTAGTCGACCACTGCGCTATTCGTCTTGACAGCTCATTACGGCCTAAAGCTGTAAAAGCAACCGGTATTTATACATTAGATCGGGCACTTTTGGGACTAATTTCGTATATTATTTTTAAATATACACTGTGAGATGAATGTATGATACAAACGAGATAGATGTAACCCCTTCCTGTGAATGGATATTGAAGAGGTCCATAGTTCTGCGGTGGACTGTTTGTGGCTGCACTATGATGATGATATGATTCATATATTAGTGTTTCATATCATATGAAACACTAAACTAGTATATAAACCTGGATTAAGTTTCATGAATTTCGTTGTATGAAGCTAAGCACTTGATAAGTTCTCTTTTTAACTTTGTGCTTCTTTCAGTAGAAAGATCTTATTTTTAGAAAAATAACTCCAATTGTTCGTAACTCCAATAACCAAGTTCTTTATAGTTTTTAAGATAAAACACTTGACTATTTTATCATTTACATCTGAATTTCGAATAATTCTAGATGACATTCACATCAAATATGCTTCATCAGTCGCTTATTTCAACAATCACCCATCCATTTTCCATGATCCAAAATTATTCAAATTTAAGCTTTTGTAAATCTCATTTTCAATTGTAGTTTCAAATAAAGTACCTAAGGCATGACTATTTAAATGTTAAGAAAAAATCCGTGTTTGGTTGATTCTATCTATCCAATTTTCTGTATAAATCAACTTGTATAGAATATTATAAAAATGTTAAATATTAAATGAATCGCTCATATAACTTGATATTTTCTACTTGATTGCTATAATGCCTTTCATAGTATTATATTACGTATATATTCTCTACAAACCTTATGTCCATAATACATCCATCGGGTTCTAATTTTTATTTTGTCGTACAGGTATTCAATTATCGAATTCCAGTGTTCCCAATATAGTTCAATACATCCAGCCAGAGGCATTCCGAGATTGTCAGAAATTGGAGAGTAAAAAGTCAGTTGATGATTTCACTGCAGAAGGCTATCCTTCTTGGGACGTAAAATTTGCTACCAATTAAAGTTTTGAGACTTGCTGACTGGCATTCGAATGGTCCCAATAAAAAGATTTAGGAATGAACCGATTGATTTTTATTACTTAACCGGCAGGAAATTCCTCGTCTTGTTGAATATTTAAGCACGTCCTTACATATCTGAATTAAAACATTAATTCGAAACAGCGTTGTACGAGGCGCTCATTTTTTGTGGCAATTTTCATACAACAACATTTCTCGTATCAATGTCCAAATTATAAGATCCAACGCTGTCATAATGCCATGCAAAAAATACTCGAGGCGCACAGAGATTTAATTTCTATTCTGCCTCACAATATTTAATTGAAAAAAATCATATTTAATTACAATACACAGAAATGAGCGTACGTACGTTGCTTCCAGCAAATAAGTTCCTTCATGAATAATTCAATGATTGGGGTCTGCAAATTTTACGCAAAGCTTTTTTCGTACTGTATAAGAACGATGGATATGGTCAGGACCACCCAGTTTAAGTCCTCCATGGCTTATTTACAAAGTGGGATCTGGATGGATCGCTTTTCATACTAGGAATTCAAATATCCACGCAATCTCTTCTGTTTTGTCTATTATATTCTCATTAAAAAAAACTATAACCGCTATCACGTCGTCAAATGATAAACTTTCAAATATAACACGCGAAATTAACGACTCTTTAATTTATTCGATAAATAATTCATCCTCTGATGGTGGTCATATTGATCTTTTTATGGAATTCTCTTCATGTATCGATGAGATTTGGCAGGGTCTCTTAATGCAAGTATTCGCATCAATATTTTATTGGCTTCCTTTTATTAACGATATTTTATTGTTTGACACTTTGATTGTTTCAAATATACAATACTGAAGTGCGATAAAATATTTATGTTATTTATTCAGCTATGCGGATATTTTCTTAATATAATCGCGTGAAAACGCCCAAATAAATTAAATCAATGCAGGAAATATAAGAGTTTTTTAATTCATCGTCAAATCCTATAATATATTCAATGTGCGTATTATTTTAATTTTGGTTGTTAATCGTTCGTAAGTATACCAAAAAAGTAGTATTAACCCCATAGATCAGCGACTTTTAAACTTGTATCTCTACATTTTTAGCTTTTTTTCTTGCAGATCCCCTCTTAACCGGGAAATTTAGTTTAGCGCATGTTAAAAAGTGTGTATGCGCAATGGGGAATTATTTCGATTCGGATTACGGATTATTTCGTCATGCCAATGATAAACTAAAATAATGAGTAGCTCTTCATGCCTACTAAAGGGTAATTTTTGAAAGGCCTTGATAGAATATTTAGTCATACTCGCTATAGTTGCTTTTTTTTTTGGAATGACGAAATATTTCGTCATACTCGGTTAAGTGGTTAAGCAAAATATTTTTTGCAAATTTCCTTTTAACAAAATTCTTTTGACGAACCCCATCCCAACATTTTACGTCGCTCTTGACATTTAATTTTTCAAACAAATATTGGTCAAAATAGATCTTCTTATAACGTTTACTGTAAATAATTCCATGAAAATATCTTTTTGACTCCAGCTTAAGAACCACTGCCATAGATGCTTTGTCATAAAAATACAAGACTCTCAACAACCAGCAAATGAAGTCATACCCCAATTAACCATACGTATCTTGTTTCCCTTTAAGCTTAGTAGATATAAGGATAATGATTCTGATATACCTCATTATTAAATAATGATTTCGTCCACACGTTTAAAAGTATGTAATATCAAACTCGAGCCTTCATCCAAACACATGACTTGGTCCACTCTTATTTCATCATGAAACTATTTTCTTCACAATTTATATTAGAGATATCAGGTCAGTCCAAAAGTTCGTACGCATTTTTGGGAAATTTTTAAACAGTGTTAATGAAACACAGTTTAAATTTTTAATCAATGATATATTTTCGTCCATCTTGCAGGTAGCTTTTTAATTCTATTGCTGTAGAAAGACACTTGTTTTGATGGGGGAAAAAAACTTGAAAGTCCATTTTGTACATCCTGTTTAGAATTTAACTTTTTCCCTAGTAAAAAAATTGTAAGGCACGAAATAAATAAAAAATAACTTAGGGCGATATCCGGGGAATAAGCAGAATGCGACAAAAGCTCCCAATTAAATTCATTAATTTTTTGCAGCCTCCGTTGTCTTTTTCTTGTGACGTTATGATAAATAATCCATTTTTCGTCAACTGTTACCAAACGGTCACCTGTTCACTGCTACACAGTACAGTACCCACTTTCCAAGCTTGGATACTTTCCTAATCTCCTTTAAATTACGAAAAACTGTTCCATGAAATGAATCCATCCTTTTTGCAATATGATCCATTGCTTATTGTTGTTTTGACTCCACAAGATTTTAAAGAATGTCGTTATCAAAATTAATAGGACGTCCTGAACGGGGTTCATCAAAAAAGCTGCTATCTCCATCTTTGAAATTTTTAAACCATTTCTGGACAGTCCTTACACTAATAGTGTGTTCACCATGTAAACCATTAATTTTGAAAGATCTGACAGATTCGCCATATGAAATTTTTACACTATCTAAAAAAAAATCCCAAAAATGCGCACGAACTTTCGGACTGACCAATTTCATTCCACTCTTTTAATATTATCGTATTCCGTGTATTTATATAAATATATATAGTTGAATTTATTTCCTTTGTCCATCATAAGATATATTTTTTTGAGTATGGAACAAATTTATTGCCAATGCTTTACGTTAGCGAGGGATATTTTTGCCCTGAAATTATCGTACATGTTTTATGGCTAATTAAAATTGCTTTTGAGGGGTTCGTTGGTGATTTGCACTGTGAGAAAGCCATCAATTTAATCGGGTGATTTATCTATTGACGCTCAAACTTTTATTGGTCCATATTGAAATTGATCTGGGCTGTCATAAAAATTCTCAATTGCCGCTGCTAAAGATTGTAAATTCAAATTGAATCGTATGGCGTTCTTAGAAGCCGAATACCTCTCGCACAAAAAAAATCCGATCAACAAGATCAATTTCGTTCAAGTATGGTGGTAAATCAAGCGCTGATATATATTCCGATGACTTTCTCAATTAGCAGTTGTATATAAATAAACGGGCAGGACCACTTTTTACAAGGCCAGGAACTCACCTGTTCGTCTTTTTATATGGTTTGTTAATGGTCGTGACTAATCAATGGTCACGCCTTATTATTTTAATAGCGTGTTACCGTTTAAGTGTTCTCGTTTTGTTTACATTAACCCGCGCTTAAAAAAGCTGAGGAATTCCTCGGATTTCAATTACCGTTGTCAGCACTTGTCGATGATATTGGCCGATTCATAGCCGCGACTTTAATAACAGATCATATCGATTTGGAGGCCGGTGTCCAGGTCTTTTTGGGCCGGCAGGTACCGTTCTCATGTGAGGAAGGCTTTGTGTGGTATTTTAGCGCCGTTGCTCATGGTAAGACCTCCGCCTCATCCAACCTCTCATTACCATTCCAATATATCATCTGCTCGTTATCTCAACCTCCTAATACCCTGCAGCCTCCTTGCGAGAGAGGCTCAAGTGAAATATTCAAACTGATTTTTTCCATCATCGCCACAACGAGCAACATCCTTTATTACCGTTCCATGCAATTTTATTTGCGCAATAAGTGCTGAATTTCACACTAATAATATGGTATGAATTTATTTCCATCTGTGTATGCAATTTCAGTTGAAAATTATACTGTTTTTAATTGAATTTTGCTGTTAAATCAGGATTTTGAACCGGAATATAACCGAAAATTTATTACCGATAAAACCATTATTTTTACCGAAACGAAAACCGTAATCGAATTGATATAAATGTTTGAAATTGAACCGATTTAAAGCTTTAATCATAGATGTTTTTCTTTAAATACACAAATATGCGTGACTGGTTTATTAAATGTTATAATGAACTTTATGCATGTTATAAGATATTAACATTATAATTACTAATAATAGATACGGAAAAGTTGTAACACATATCACATCATAAACACATATCATAACTAAAATGAAAGTTTACTTATATATATATAATATATCAATTCAAAATTTGCATCTGAATAAAATTAGATCCATGCTACACTATTGCAGAATTATCATATAAACTTGGAAATCTATGAACCACGGTATAAATCCATTTGAATCTTATTGTCAAGGTGGACAGGATAGTTGTATGGATGCCACATAAATTATTCTCGACATGCAAGGAAAGCGGATGCATACACTTTCTTATGATCAAATCAGAATATCCATCCATTTGTTTATCAGATTCTAGTTAGAGATTGCAAATGTGCAGTTTATAATAATTTTAATATCAAAATCAGTGGCATTTTTGATAGGATACACTCATTCTAATATCTTAAACATGAAGACGATGTGCAAGGAATCACCCACTTTGAATCATTCAAATCATATGTAACACCCATTAAATCTGTGTTTAGTTAGCAATTTAAAAAGCTGAACTTGAAAGTCAATTTCATATTTGTTTTGCATATATAATATGGATTTACATGTAATATCCTTCTAATAGTCCAAACACTACCAATGACAATCTTTTTCATCCCAAAAGATAATACTTACGTTAAATTATGAATGAAGTTGTGTTTTTTCGTCTTAACATCATCAAACTCATCAATTCAAGCAATTTAGAACATTTTTTAAAAAACACAATCAACATCTGATTATATTAGAGCATCGCACGTGTTAAAAATGTATTATTTATTGATATATTTGGGATTTTTTATTTAAAACAAATCATTTATCAAAAATTCATGATTGAATCATCGCTGTCAAATACATTTTTTTACATTTACTCTTAATACCATTAGCAAAATTTAATATATTTTGCCCATTATTAATGAAGGCCTATAAAGATGGGGATGTATAGATTCTCAAATTAATATATATTACAAATCATTGTTTTTTTTAAGCATATTTAAGCCTAATGAAACTCACCCCTTGCTGCGATCCAGAGTATTAGACTTGTGCCTAATAATGCCATAATTATGTTACGAGTTTTGAGCAATCTTTTAATTTAGTATTTCTTGCTTTTTTTAACGAAGTTTCGACCTTTTTAAATTCAATTTAACTGCGCCAACATTCTATGAGTTTTCTATTGAAACAACGTCATGGCATGAAAGCCTTTGTATATGGTTATGCGCCTTCGGCCATATGTCGTCCTGTGGTCTCCATTGTACTCCCATGGCCTGATTATATTTTATGATCATTTAAATCATTCACTATTAGTTTTAATTACCTCAGTAAACATTTGAGATCTTTTTTGTGGACCTCCGCCGTATGCACGGACAGGTACATGTGCATTCCTTTGTCGGGAGAAAAAATCTGATTGATCTATTCTCATTCAATTAATACAAAGCGCCATCGTTTAATGCTCTGAATATTCATAAGATCACTCCTTCCACGAATGACTTGCCTATTTATAGTGGCAATCGTTAGAATATAAATCCTCGATGATATTGTTTTAATATTTCGCAGAAATAAATTGTCTGGGCTCTACAGACAGTGCCAACTCGTGATCTCTCGCTATTTGAATTTTCATGGCATTTCCTTCTGTCGTATAAGGTTGCATGCGATGTAATATATCGCCGGATGTATCTGGACTGCGATTGCTAATAGACCCTGAATATCCATAAATCAGAGCAATCAAATAACTATAAAATATGGATAATAAAACAACAGGCATAGTAATTGTTTATGTAAACAAATAGGAAGACCGGCAATTAGCTCTTAACTCTCCCCGACCCTCGAGCTAGCTCTGCTCTAACCTATGATGGCACGCATTAGAGCTTGTTTTATTTTTATTTAGCTGTATCTTTAATTTAATTCATAAATTATCGACTTTAATAATGTATAAAATATATCATATGATGAAGATTCATCAAAACCATTATTGTAAATCTTTGGAATTAATAGAGAACCTACTTAAAATCATTTATTTTTTATTTTCTCTGAATCAGTCTATAAATCAGAATTGAAAATCTGAAATGATTACTGACGAAGAAATATATGCTCTTCTGCCAATCGAAATTGCAACAAATAAATGCAAAAAAGAAAAAATGTGTACAAGGTGTTTGTTATCAGAATTTCAACATTTATCGAGTTTACAAGAAAACGAATAATTACTGGTTGCGCAACAGAGGATGCTACTTCTCCTCTTTTTTCTTCAGTGACAGGATCAAGAAGTTTTCTATTCATTGGAATAAATATATTTCTAATGAAGGGAGCTATGTAGAAAATGAATATATAAGATTTGTATTTTTAAATATCTCTGATAAAGTTGTACAGCAAAATTCCGGATTATATTTGAATCAGCCTCGTATATATCTTACATATTCCAATATTCAAATACTTTATCAGTTTCATATTCATTATTCGAATAATTGATTTTACGAATATTTGGGAGTCATGAAAAATGAAATTCCGATAGTTAATCGAGTTAATAGAGAGCGAATCCTTTAACTATTACATACATCATAGACACGCTAAGCGCATGCGCTACACCACCTTTCCTGTGTGCGTGTCTATATGTAGCATAAAACAATCACTACACCAGCAGTGCCCCTATTTTATTATATATTACACAAACACAACTTCGTCTCTTAACTAACAATTTCCATTGAAAAATGGGAAAAATCAATGTATAAAATCAACTTTTCCTAGGAGTTCTACCGCGAGAGATTCCCACGCATTATTTTATATACACATTCTAACAGAGATACTAATGACAAATAGAAAATCAAATCTTTACCGCTCTCAATATTCTGTTTTTCAAAATTATTAGGTTAAATTCAAATGGGGTTTTTATTGATTCAAAAGAAATCTGCTTGGCATTAACAATTCCCATAATACCAACTATTTTTTATTCCTTTAAAATTGCTCTCAAACAGATTTATTTAATCGCTTAATTTTGTAGTTCAACACGCTCATCCTGGTGGCCTTAATTATAAATGATTGGAATATGAAAACCACATCAAGTATAAACATGAAACGTTTACTTAAAGGGTCCTATTTTGAAGACCCTACAAAAACGAAAAATATATACAGTTATATATTGTAAGGTTCACTCAGGATACCCGTTGGGTGAGCGTTCAAAATAAAACTCGGTGGTAATGCTACCTTCAATATCGAGCGAATGAGGAGGTGAATGTATGATACAGACGAAATGGATGTAACCCCTTTCCTATGAATGGATATTGAAGAGGCCCATAGTTCTGTAGTGGACTGTTAGTGGCTGCGCTATGATGATGATGATATATTGTAAAAAGACAATCAATCAGTGTGATAATATACTTTACCTTTTTGGGTAAATATATATATATATAAGTAGTCAATTTTTAATTTACTATTTATTATACGAAACATTAAAACTCTACGAGTATTTCATAAATATAAAGAGGGATTTATTCTGGTTACAGCTGATATGATAATATCCATTCACAAACACTGCTAGTGCTCTAAACTCACAATACTACCAACATTTGATAAAATACGTTAAATGGCATGAGTTTGATACGATTTTATTGCATATTTAAAAATTTGATCTTCAATCACATCGATGAAAAATACAAGTTTTCATAGTGTAGTCGGCTTATTTTTTTGTTTTTCATGAAAATATTCATCGATGTTTTTATCTCTCGCCCAGTCTGAAAATATATTAAATGCTTTTATGTTAATACGACCCTGTAGCTAAGACAAAGTAATCGTTTCCCGAGAATTGCTCCTGCCGGAGGCTGTTTGCTCGGCTCATATTCAATTACGCTCACGACTTGCTAGCGGATGCGTCTGCAAGACCGATCACCGATGTGTGATGGACTCCGCTCGTAAATATCCATTCTTCTCGGTATTTTCGGTATTTATGCCTTCTCAGCATTTGGTACCAACCACGAACGATTTCCTTAAATATTCCCTAGTTCCGTCGGAACAACTCCGAGACTTTAAATCATCGCGTCTATGTAATTTTTGTCGAGCGCCTCGAATGTTAATTTTACCCACGCACAGTCGTAATATCGTAATGCGTGTAATTTGCGCCAAGTTGATGGGCTCTTTCCATTTTGAATCTAAAAGCAATCAGTCCAATCTCCAAAAGCATGAATGAGCTCACAGGACAAAGATGGCTCGCGTCTTCATCCTTTTACATCTCGTTCGAGAGGCTGCGAGTGATTTTTCATTCAAAGGCCTAGCCCCCGATACATGTGTATTGTGTGTGAGAAAAAAACGGTGTAAATATACGACCTGATGGATGAGTATTATGATGTAGCTAAACGTCTGCTATATATCCATAATTAAAAACACAGCACCCGTTAAGCGAGAAATGTAATAAAAATAAATAGTAGGCTATTAATATTCTAACCAAGACCTCAAGACACGTAAAATATATGCATTGTTAAACGCCACACCATAAACGATGGCTTTGCATAATATTTGAGATCATAGCCGAAAATTAATCTCGTTTTGGAAAACCGAATTTTGATTGTAAAAAGACGAAAACTTTTATGTATAAGACACTTGAGCTTATCCAATTCAAATTATTAAGCTTAATTGAACGAATACCATGTAAAATATGTAGATTTATTCTTATGGTACCGTTTAATTAAACGTAAAAATATTATTTAGATAGGAAATGGTCTATGAATAAGTTGTAAAATTTTGCCCTGCCCTATTTTATTAAGGCATACTTTTTAAGAAGCTAATCATTTTTAAGTACGTTGAAAACTCATAAAAGCCTCAAATGATGGACCTGAATGTTTGTCCGAATATACTGTGTCATTATTGTGGCAATCGTCTCATTATTTATATTTCTATTGTTGACAGATTTAGCCATAATAAGTCAGATTTTAACATAATTGAATATAGTCGATTTCTTCTTAAATCCTTATTATTATTTTAAGATGATCTGGATGAAATTCAAACGAATGAATATAAATAGTTGTTGAATTTTCTAAAAATTCTCATACTATTAATCAATTGAATATTTTTGGATTGTCCAATTTGCAACAATATTGTATCAATTCAAATTATTGATCAAATCGCTATGCACGATTACATTATACTGGTAAATATTCGAACATTTTTTATGCAAGATGTTTGACGTATGAACCGACTTTATTTTTTGGGGGGTTAGGGGTGCATTTTGCTAGGTTTCACACATAAGCCCTGTGTCTTAAGTATCAGGGTTGTGTTCCTAAAATTTCACCTTTAAATCGTTACATATTTTAATCTATAGTCGTAATAGCACGAAATAACAGTTTTTATATTTAGCAATATTTTTTTATCTAAATACATCATTGTTTTATGCAATTGGCTTAAAGAAAATTACTTCTGAGCTTCCAAAGTCTCAAAGAATAAAATGTGCAAACGAATAAGTAATGTCAAATTCTAAAATATATTCTTCCATTACCTTTAAATATTGAGTTATTTTTGCTATTTCTACTGTTTTACAGGATGGTGTAGACAAAATCGTTAGCTTTTTTTATAAGTTCAAATTGGAGCAAAATGCAGTAAAATTAGGTGGAAATATTAACTGAGCATTCGAAGAAGAATCGATTTGTGAAAGAATAGTTAAACGAAAAGGCAAAAATATGATCGAAATAGGAAAGATAGGAATACTGAATAAGTAGGTGCCGCACGAACTGTCAGAAGACTAAAATTGAGGCGCTTAGAAGTGTTTTCTTCGTTGATAAATTCAAATACATAGCAATAATAGTAATTGACACTAAAAATAAGCAGAAAAAATTGACATGCAGTTTCTCAAACAAAAATGCATCAAAGATTTCAAATAAGTTATATTTATTTAACTTTCTAAATTACTTACCAAAAAAACTAATATTTTTCGATTAATTTGAATATTGGAAAAAGGGCGAATATATTCGAATATTCGATTGGGACCCCTAATTATAATCCTAATATCCCCAAGGGAATACAAAAATTTTAAATAAACAATTCTGTAATTTTTCCGTGAATATTCATATATGTATTGATCATTTCTTTAGTTGATATATTATGATCTTAATCCATCTTTCGTCTTTATTCAGACGAATTATTTTTTTAATATTCTTGGGGCTAATTTAATTGTGTGCCATAAGATATGTATCGAGGATATTTTGTAAAATATTTGCATTTTTACGACAAAGCTCATAAAGCTTATCGAAATTTTAATTAGTTTTATATTACAAAATTGCTTGAATTTCTGAAGCATTCTGCTTGTAAATTCGCATCTTATCTCAGCCACAATCTATGGACTACCACAGTATATAATAATTACTAGGTATTAGCATATCGAAAATCAATACGCATAACTTCTCGGGTATAATACCCGCATTTTTGTCTAATAGCAGCCGAGTCCGTGTCAATGGTTGGAATTCCGGAATGTACCTAGAGACTTAAGCGTTGGTCTATTCGAGATTTATTTTATTTTTTTGAGAGGCCCATACCCGGCAATTTCTGGCTCGATATAGTTGGCGCTTACTTATATCAACCCGTTGACAGGATAATGATGGTCTGGTCACGGGCAGCCTGAAATATAGCCTCGAAAATTGAATATTATGCGTGGCTGTGGTTTGGGACCGTGTAACTATCAGGCCACGTCCAAAACAATCATTTCTTCTAAATCTTCTTCAAACAAGGTCTGCTACCGTAAGACGCATTCTTAGTCATCCGGTCGCTGTTGATCTCAGGACGTGGGATTGCTTTCGGTGCATCCTAAACGAAGTTCTTCCTAGTCGATTTACATATTCGTATGTTTTTTATTGGTTTTGCTACTGTTGGAGAGCTCATTTGTCTGGTAATCGATACCGAATTACGGCTTAGAAACATTGAATATGGTGCACGATCTCATTAATGACTGTTAAATAGCTACAGTAGCTGTCTGGAATATTAATAGTTATTCATTACATTCCTTCATATAAGGGATGTTCTTATTTAAATCCTTGTTGCGTCATTTGAAATTATTTTATGTTCTTCTATTAAGAAAAATATATTTATAAAAGTTGTTATTCTAACAAAAAAAAATGTTTTGTCTAATTTTGTCATCCAACGTGATGGATGAATCATAGAAATCCTTTATTTTTTCGGCTCGGTTATGATGGTATTGTCCAAGCAACAGGTTCGGCTTGTGTTGGTATTATTTAATAGGACGCCCTTACAGATGGGCGGGGTGTTTGCGATGCGAAAGACCGATAAGGCGCCCGCCCTGGGTGTGTGTTTTACGAGTGTAGGCCGTTTAACGCCCGGCGTTATAACGTCCATCGTTATATGCACACGTTAACGGCCCTCCGTATTATTGAATAACGATACTACGCCCCTCTGTTTGTTAACTCGCCTCTTATATTCGCAATTTATCCCTGCGTCGCGCGTCGATGTCTTTTTGTGCTCCGTCGTTGAAGATGGCCCATCATCCGACCGCAGAGATCATGCCTGAATAGTCTCCGATTCTTTTTTGATGTAATTGAGCAAATATTTGTGTTTTTTCAATCGGGCATTTATCTCGGGAGAGGGGTGTATAAAAGTAAGGGGTGTAAAAAAATTAATTTGCGAATTTAATTTAAACGACATAGATATAATCACCAAATGAGATTTTTTCATATATTTCAGAGAGAAAGATTTTTATATAGTATTTATATTTTCAGTCAATTTTTATTAAATCCTAAGTCTTTTCACCGAAGCGTTTTTTTTTCACAAATTGTTTAATTTGGATATCTTTAGCGTTAAACCTCCATGAAGTTCATATGAATTCAAGGGATTTTTCACTGTAAACACTGACACGTTAGATGATCTGTTTTCACTCAATTTTCCGGCCAATTTAAGAAGTTGTAAGACAACATTTTCTTTTGGACTATAATATAATGAAGTTATCCTCGACATCCATAATAGATTTTGATTGACCTTGTCTTTTTCTATCCTTTAAAGTTATGATTTCTTGGGGCATATTCATATTTCGTATTAATTTTCCTGAATAAAAAGCCTTAATTTTGTAGTGTAATAAAAGAGGCACAAATTGCGATACTAAATCCCGCATATTTCTCGCAAACATCATATACCAATTGTACGTTTTAACTTACGTCTGTATTAACATTTTTGTACACATTATGATGTAACACATTACTCAATAAGTTCTTAGGATTTTTTTCATCATTTGGGGTCGTGTTTTCACAGTTTCTTCAAAAAAAAAAAATCCTACAAATTTATTGAGTGATGTATCATTGCTATGTAAAATGGTTCTAGTATTGAAAATATAAAATAAATTATTTATAACAGTTGATTGTTATATTAACCATCAGTATCTAATATTGCATTCAGTTCTTGCAAATTCGCAATAAGTTCATGTTCTCTCTCATCCAAACTGTTCGATTTGAGTATCTCGACTTGTTTGACGAAATTCTTTTTAAGTCGTTAAAACAAAAAAAGGCATTTTAAAGCAGCAGCTAATTCATTCGAGTCCAAAGATGAAAGAATACAACGATGCTTCTTAAATCTGACTACTATTATTGTTTCGACCCTTTTTTCCAAGAGTGCTTGTCCAGCGCTAATGGTAGCGGTCATCAGGTGTAATCTCTTCGGCTTCTTCCGATTTGACATCTCCCAACAAAAACAATAGACTGCGTATTGGATTTATACGGAGGCAGGGCTGTTGAAGCGAGTCTCCTAGAAAGGCTGGAAGGTGGCAGGTGGCTGGTGGCCGGTGGCCGAAGAGGACGAGTGGACCACCAGGCCTGCGAGCACTAATTGCAGTGATTACAGCGGTCGCTGGGCGGGCCCCACCCGGTGATTGATCACCTCTGCCACACTATAATGCCCGCGGGACGCGCGGGATGTACTCCGCAACGATATTTGGACCATCGGAAGACGCCACAAAAAATGCGGTGAATAAATAAAATCCTCGAAAATTGTTTTAAATGAAAACCACACCTCACTTTCGGAGCTTTCGAATAATCCAATTGAGATTAATGACCCCTCGGCCGCTGTTAAAATCTACTTAGCGTTTTTTGCCTGTGAGAAGTGGATCTTTGCTCCTATTTCAATTTTCATCATATTAGCATTAATGCACGCGCTCGTAAAACACCTCGTTTGTGCTAACGGGTACATCTTTTTTTTCACGGGAATATTTTAAGAAATATTTGCGAATTGTTACCTCTTTTTTTATTATGGATATGTTTGCGCCGACAGAATACATGACAGACTATCACGAACGTTTGATTGATTTGATGCAAACTAAATTTCGGCCACGTTGACAAGGCATTAATGCTTAATATTCGGCTCGGTAATTGTGTGTATTTAATGTTCAATCAAATATTCAGAAGCAATTTCCATTAATTATCTTTTAATTTGCCTATTTAAAAATAATTTGGTATTTTGCATCCTTGATCTATAAAATCCAGGCGGTCCCATTAAAACCATGTTGTTTATATTTGGACAGCTAAAATGTAAAAATAACAGCTTTTAGAAAAATATACATTTCTGAAAAATGATTAGTAAATCTTAATTCCGTTTATCGAACTATTATATATCGTAAAAAACTATATTGAAATTTTTGTGAAAAAATGAAAATCAGGATATATTATTTGAGAAGCTGGAAATGGTTGGAATTAGGGGTCCCAAATATTCGTAAAATCAATTATTCGAATATTGAATGTGAAATTGGTAAAATATTCGAATATTCGAGTATTCGAATATTTTATATATGTAGACGAGGGTGATTCAAATATAACCCGGAATTTTTCATTAGTGTTATTATATAAAAATATAAATGGAGCATCTTAATTTTCTACAAAGTTCCCTTCATTAGAAATACATTTATTCGCTCAGGAAGGAAGGTTCTTGATCCCATCACACAAGAATGCGAGAAGTATCATCTTCTGTTGCGCAACGCGTTTTCTCGTAGACAAAGGCTACAAATCAAGTGAAATTTTGAGGTTTTTGGTTTCAGCGAAATCAAAAGGATCAGAATTTTATTTACTTTTCAGCAATACATATTTTTTAAAAAAAGTGCATTAAACGTTTCTACTTTTAAGCTTGACCGTAATTTCATTTTTATTGAGCGTGCTGTTGAAAAAACCCTCTCAGTTGTCATTGAGTTTGGTTTTATCGACAGTATCTAAAATATCACCCTTTTTTTGGCATGATCGATATTTTTGAATAGTTTTTTTATAAACTTTACACAAAGTCAATAAAATAATTTCAATTCAACTTAGCACTTTTTTGCATTTCTTTGTTGCTATTTCGATTGGCTGGCAGAAGAACATCGAGCAATTTTCTTAAAAAATATATTTCTTCACCAGTAATAATTTCCGTTGTCCTTATCTTTTAATGTCCTTTAATGATTTTTTAATCTTCTTTAATTCTTTAATATTTTTGCCATCATACTTATGGAGTTCCATCTTGTTTCAACTTTCTAAATTACTTAACGAATAATATTCGATTAATTTTATAAATATTCGAATATACGAATATTGGAAAACGGGCAAATATATATGAATATCGAATATTCGATTGGGACCCCTAGTTGGAATCAAATGCGGATTCTCAAGGATTTAGAAAAACCATTACAAAATTATTCCTTTTGATTTCGGAATCTTTTTGGACGGAGAGCTTAATCATCGCGTAAATATACATCTATAGGTATTTCGGATGTATCAGGTAAATATTTCAATGATTAATTTGTCATCTAGATATCTTTCATTTGGAAAGATTAGCGCTAATCTGTAATCATCATCACAGTGCAGCCACAAACAGTCCACTGCAGAACTATGGGCCTCTTCATTCACAGAAAAAGGTTACATCCATCTCGTCTGTATCATATATTCACCTCCTCATTCGCTCGATATTAAAGGTAGCATAACCTTCGAGCTTCATTTCGAACGCTCACCCAGCGGGTCTCCTGGATGAACGTATTGATGAAAACTTTCATGACCGTCTCGATAAGGAGTGTACAAGTTTTGTAAAGACTGAATAGTTTTCTTCGAGAGACAATGGAAAACTACTCTAGATGACCTTTTTGATTCTACTGGAAGTCCAGTCCCTCCTTTCCTCGCTAGGGCGTTGCCGGGCTAGGGTGAAGACATACGTGACGCTCAAGTGCATCTTGAATTCGCTCCTACACCAACTGAGGGTGTCTCCCCGTTCACGTTCAACTTACACAAGCGAATTCGAGACAGTGCTTTCCTATTTCAGGTTGGCCCTCTCAGTTCGGCCATTTCAATAATCTGTAATCAACTTAAGTTATATCACAAATACCATCATATAGCTAAAATTCAGACCCTTGATAGATGATCTTATCATAGCATGAAAATCTTCTATGAAAATCGCTTCTTCCCATTCCTTACAAAGAAAATAATGTTTTGGAAGATCGTCATTACAAGTTTAAATATCTGTCAGTTTTCATAACTTATGGTATTCGCGTGAAGTTTATCGCCCGAAGGTAAATGATCGTTCATTTTTAAAAGCAATATGCATCTTCGACCGCATTCATTAACTGCATCATCCCTGTAAAATTAACAAGCAATCGCCGGTTGCTCTAAGAATTTTCAATGTACACAAAATTTTGACACCGAGGGCGGATCCACCACGTAATTTAATACTGTCCATCGATACCTTCAATTGAAAATCTGTTTTTATCTGTCTTCATGCAGCTTAATATTTATCATAATAACATTTGTTCCTTTTTATTACACAACATACCCTCTTCCTACCTTTTTACGTCCTACGTACGTCGACAATCGGCCCACCAGTACGAATCTTCTCACACTCGATATTAATAAAAGTCATTTTGTATGGACAAATTCTAACGTTGCACCGAGACATATTCGTTTAGCGGTTTGCTTGCCAATCACGTCGTAATATTTTATTGCACTATTATTTTCGCGGAACATCGCAATTGCATTCGTTATCTCCCGGCAGTGCTGGATCTTAACGTTTTCATTGAAGACCTCTTTGCCTCCGTTTAAATGATATTTACTTATAATAATTTTATGTTCGGCATAAACATGTACTTCTCGTCCCACGTACTTTACAACGGGACAAATTTACGAGTCGTGTCGCCCAATAAAATTACATATGCTTCCTTAAATATATTTCAATATTATTAATTTGTATTTAAACAACAGTTTTTGACAGGTCCATAAAATTTAATTGCTTTAGATCGCTTAACAGCTGCTTTAAATTAATATAATTTATAGTACGCTCGATGAAAAATTGTAATATTCGACGCGTATGTTTGTATTATTTTTTTCGTCGAATTTTAGTTTATGCAGGAACCTGTTTAATTTGCATTAAAGATATTTATTCCGAGTACGCCGTTCATTACTCCATTTTATAATGCAATTTTGCAGAGCTACGTGCTGTTGCCCTCTTCGGGTAAGTCTGTTTTCCCAAAGCCTTCAACGTCGCCTCCCGTGACAGCCTACAAAAGTAATTACACACAAATTTCCATAGCAATAATAACAAATCAGGGAGAGAGACCGCTTGTTTGTTTTTCTTGTTAGTGCTTTACCATACGTTTGTCTGCCAACCCTCATATAACTATCGGCTCTTCAAAACTCATGATTTATCATTATTTTCTATATTAAAATCGCCATTCAATGGTCGTTCTTGAATTCCTATTGTAATAAGAATTATAAAAATAAATAAGATTGGAAGTACATGTATCCCCCAGTTAATCAAAGATGATACGTTTGGGAAATCAATGCTTATAATGTTCGTAGTTTTCTTATAACAACTCCATACAATGATTTTGAAAAGCTAATGGTCTTTTAATGGTTTTGACAGCTAACTTTTATGCAGCAATAGTCGTAATTTTCTTGAGATATGACGTGATAACCATCCGATTTTAGCAATTTTTCATTCGTTAAGGATTCGTTGTGAGATTTAAACAAAGTTTTACCATCATCTACATCAACACCTTTAATGTTTCCAAAAATGATTAAAAATTCGATCTCTTCGATGATATTTTGAATATCATTTTACTTTACTACTATTAATTACTTAATTACTATTAGTAGTGTGAAAAACACATTTTTTATCTTTAGAATGATTTTTCTGCAACTTAATTGACGCAATTGAGTATAAATGACGAACAATCGTATAGCAGGCATAAATATATATTTCATGTACTTTTTTTTAAGATGGCTTTTACCCCTTTATGGGACCATTACCAACCATTTTGACATAGTCTTTCATAGCGAATATATGTTTTAAAATGATTGTCAGTCACACCTCTTTTAAATTTGAACCCAAGATAACGAAAATCACATATTAATTTTTCCTGTACTTAAATTATAATGTTCATTTCTTTCTCTCTCTCTCTCTCTCTCTCTCTTATGGAGTCTTAAAGATTGACAAAAAATGTTTTTAGCTTTGTTTTTTTACTATAAGAATGATGAAAAACACTGTTTTAATTACTAACTTGTATTTATTAATATAAAACATTTACGTGTAAAATTAATATTTAGATAAAAAATAAGGATACCCTTTTAATACTAAAATATTAAATATTCAGAATGCAAGCGTTGATTTTTTTGTATCAGGATATTTCTTTCTCTAAGCTTTTACTAACAAAAGCAAATATTGCTTTTGTTCTTCGTCGATTTTCATCAATTCATCATATTCCTTCATTAAGGCAACATCACGCTCAGCAATATCATTCACTACCCGCATAGAATAAACCATTTTCTTTGCAGCCTTAAAATCAGAGTCATTCTTCAAAGTTTTAACATCTTTATTCAAAAACTATAATGAGATACCTAGTATCTAGAAAAATCGTAAAGAGTTGCTAGTCACAAAGTCTTCTATGCTTTTTTCGGTGATGTTTTCGATATCAATGATCTTCTACACTTTCGATTCTTAGTGCATCTAACATATTTTGCTTATCTTTAACTGAAAGTTCATCGTCAAAAAATGCAAAAGATACCAACTCTTCCGATAATCACCATAAATGGCCCAGTATTTTTTTCGTTGCAATTTTGGCCATTTTTTGGTTTATATTTTCAAAGGATATCAGGTCTTTTAATAATTGTAAGTCGTTTCTTGGTGCTGAATCAACAAAGGCTTGAAACCAGTATTTTATATATATTACGGCTATGAAAAGACAAATATCTTTCACTGCTTTCATTTCTTTTTTCGTCAGTTTAAACTGATGTTTAAATAAAAAAAAATCAAGTAACACATAGTTTTAGCCATCCGTTTAGCACGGTGAAGAGCAGCAGGCTTACTAAATGAAACTCCCTTTTCAGGAATTCCTCCCAAATAAATGTTGGAATGATTCAGTAACTCTTTATAGTTGAAATAAATTTTGTCTGCATTAACATTTTATAAGATTTTTGAGGAGGTGGTATCATAAATTACTATTTTATAATCGCTTTGATCAATTTTGTACCAGTTCTTCTTAAACTTTTTAAACATTTGAATATCAGGCTCACTAAATGGATGGAGCGATTGACTCACTACAGCTTCTAATATAATTAACAATATATAATTGCGACAGGCTAAGCAAAGCATATCTTTTTCCATTTTCTGCTCCAGAAGAACACAAGCTCCATTTCTTAAGCCGGTGTTTACAGCTGTAGTGTTAAAACATAAACGTAATACTTCACCAATAAAAGGTAACTTTGATTGATGCAGATTTGGTGTTGATTGGTCGATAAGCAAATTTTTTTATTTTTTTATTAATAAACTCCCGTCACTGCTTATATACGCCATGATAAGTTGAAATAAGTACGTATAATTAGGGAAACAAAAAGCGCGTGCTCTCACTAATGACTAAATATGAAGTGAGAAACAGGGCAGGGCTCAATCTCAATACGTACCCGCTGGAAAGAATTAAGAGAGGAAGGAATTAGAGGAAGGTTGACTGTAGTGAAGTAGTGAGTCTTTCAATGCATTCTATTCCACTTCAAAATATACTAATAAACACACTAGAATCAATAAGTCAGATTAATAGTTAAGTGGCCATACAATGTTTTTTTCTGAAACTTTGATTTATGGTAGCGGTATTTTTTTAGGGCAAAAAATCATATGAAGGGGTGACGGTGTGATTTCCATCATTTATTTGTATACTCGTTAGTCATTTGAGCGTATTTAAAAGCATAATATTTTAAGGGTAGTTTTCAGAAAATAACAATTACCATTGTTTGCCTTTTCCGTCTCTCATTTTTTTAAAGCTTCAATTTCTATTCAGTCGTTGAAGGGTTTTGTCGTGATTGGCATTACCAGAGGTCGTGCACGCTTAAAATCGTATATTTTATAACATCCCTCTTCGGGGCAATGACGACCTTGTACGTATACATAATAGAAGTACTACAAGTAGTAAATTGGATATCAATTTAAAACGATATCATCACGCATTGTTACCATTAACACGACACACGTCCATCTCGAGAAAACTTGATCAAACTATTACGAAATAAAAATCAAACAGCTATATGCGGCGCGAAATTTATGCCCGCCTCGCGATGTTTAATGGTGTCGTGTAAATCACGATTTTTTCAGACGTTATACGATTGTGTCAACCCTTTTTAATTTTTATCACTTAACCCTTTCAGCTTAAAGAATCGCAAACTTATACGATGGTAATAAACTTACTTTAACCACATCGCCTTATTTACTACTATTCGCGATCAATACACAAATTCCCATAAAATTGTTATCTTATCTCACATCTCCGCATTACGATCATTTACAACTGGTCTTTCGAGTTCCAGTGCGACTTTTTTCTCTTTTCGTCTTCGAATTTTTGCATCCGTCGACTATTCGTCTATTTACATATTTTAATTTAATTAAGCGCCATTGATAAAGTCGAATCAAGTGTCGTAGTAAAATTTTATCGATCGTAATCAGGACACGAATTTATGCCCTATAAATGTCCCGGAGGATGTTAATCTTTGGATCTCGCTGTATTCCCACATGCTCGGATGATGGCATTTTTCTCAGTCGCTTTGTTTTCCCTTAAATGTTTTAACTGCGGACTTTATTAAGCGAGCTCACGTCCACGTTTTAAGACGAAGTCTTCTTGGAGGTATTAAACGAGGAATTTTGGGATATCAGGTTTCCGAGGCTATTCACTCTGGAAATTTACCTGTGACCAACATTAATTCTTGACAATCCTCTTTATTCTGTTTGTAATCACCTCTCGTCTCTGTTTCTTGGATGCGTTCCTTCATTAAAGGGGCCCTCGCTCTGATCGAAGATCAGATTTCAATCTCCATTGTCATAATATACGTCCCAAATTTTATAAATTTTGGAAGAAGACTGGGGGTGTATTGGATCGTCTGCCAAATTGGACCACCTGTGCATTTCCGTGTTCTTATGATATATTATGAATTCTGCAAATATGTGCCCATAACAACGCCATTATCTCAAAAGTTGCACTATTTTATAAATACACAGGATTTGCTAGACCAAATATTATCGATTCTCTTATTTGCGCAGCGACCACTAAAATTTACTCTCCACTTGTTTTAAGAATAGCACATGAAAAATAATACGCAATATCCTATTGCAAAAAATACTTAACGAGACACTTATATCGTGGGCACATAAGCTGTATGGCTACAAATATTGAATATTACAACAAGACCGTAAAATTCAAAATTTCCTCAGATATTATGTTTCGTACAATAAGTTCTTAACGTTAATGGCGCTAAAATGAACACATAGTTGTAATCACAGATTTACAAACGACAAGAACTAATCGTTAAATCTATTTGTAGATACATCTTCATTCTAATGTACCGAGTTGATGTACTGAGTTAAACTGAGTTTTTATTGGCAATGAATCCTATACAATATTATTTTCATACTTTGGATTATTTGTTATTAAAACAAATACTTTTCATTTCTTATATATTATTTTTCGACCCCTTATATAAAGATATGCTTCCAAAAAAATATTTCTATTGATAATAAGCTAAATTTATATAAACGTAAAATTGATTTTGTTGATTTTGACACACACAGATTTGTTATGTATAAAATGTTTATTATAAATTGAAACATATCCCAGTCTTCTCTATAGTGATCCAGAGAGACATGTTGGAAACCTCTGACCATCAGAGATTGATTTATTCATTTCTATCAATTCTTTGGGTCATCCAATTTTTAGGGATCAAACAATGACGTAACGGAACTCGATATAGAGATAATAAATCAACATCCGGAAACAGATACTTTTTCACTGTGATTCATAAAGATCGGATTTATTTCGTCACGTTTTCTATTAGCATAGCATAAAAAATGAGCTGAGACATTTCATATTGATGTAGAGAGACATTTTCAATTAGGCATCATCACGACGGGATTCCTGATCATCGGACGTAAGACGTCTCTCGATGTCCCGCAGAGAATCACTAATATTTACTTTTGGACATAAATTAATAAGCGCATAATTATTTCCTATATGTCAATTCACAACATTTTTCGTATATATCAAGTCGTTGAATAATAAATTGGCCTTGAATGTGTGGAAATCCTGTAACGGGACTATCATCAGTAGGAATCGTTGATTTCCATCGTCGTGTGTTGCCTTCCGCAATTAAACTTACGGCTAATGTAATACGTGACTTTTGCAGCTGAATAAGATCCGATACTTGTATTTAATCCTTAATAAATATGATATTTTCATCGCATGAATAGCACCTGGCAATTTCAATACCAAAAAAAAAATTAACTCTAAACGACCTATTAAATTTTAACATAAGATAAAGATTTTGCGATTTTTTTTAAATGAAAGAGTTTAATGCTCATATTTTTCTAGTTTTTAACATATTAATACAAAATGTAATTTTCATTGTTAGATACAACCTCTCTCTACCATTTGGTAATGTTTTAATGCCTCTGTCATAAAACATCACGGGCTTTGTTGGGAAAATATTCTATGAGTCCATTTTTGATCTCATCGTTTATTTTGTATTTTTTTTCCCATCCAAAAAAATCTGCATAGATCTAAAAAGATGGGTATCCGACGGAGAAATATCTGGAGAATAATGGAAAACACTTAAAATATCGCCCATTAAATTGCAAATATTTTTAGTGGCACGATTTGCAATCTCTTTTTTTAAAAATTGATAAAGCATTATATTTCGAATAAATTCTTCACTCGGCGAAAATCGATCTACTGTAAATTAAGTTGTTAATTTTTTTAAAAACCACAATTTATTCTTGACGAGTATAGTCACCAAAACACGACTTGAAAGTGCAGCAGCCTAAGTGCAATAAAACGACAACCATTTTTGGGTTCAACCATTTAGTGCGAATCATGTAAGTTAGCTTCTGAGGGGACTTTCGTGATCGTATAAATCAAAGAAGGCCCCGGATACGCATTTATCCCCAAAAATGCTGCAAATTCCCTAAATGAGGATGAAGTGGCCACAAGGTCTGGGTGTCCATCCGGTCCGCTTTTCAAACCGCTGATATTACGCGATTGGACGTTATACCCGAACATGTCTTCATAACGATTATGAACTCTTATTACAAAGCGAAGAAAACTAATCGGATCGGTTGTTTAACTTTTACAATCGGTAGACATATTGTCTTTATTTATTGCGGGCTTATGCCGGCTGGGTTTGCCCAATGTTTAAGCGATAACGAAGAAAAGAAGGATTAAACAACTTAGTATATATTATAAAAATGGTTAATCAGTGTTGATTCGTATAACGTAGAATGATTAAGTAAGATTAAAAAAAATACTATGTGCAATTCTCTACTGGGTCGGTATTCTACGTTTTGCGCCCCATGCCCAGTTGCGCCCGTGTCAGGCGCCTGCTCTGCCACCCCCTTGTTACGACCCTGGTCATCTATACAAGAAACGCTGAAAGCTATTTTTGACCACCACATAAAGGATTTTTTATCAAGCGTTAGTAGATTAATTCCTAGTTTCTTATTACAAAGGTTAATTTCTTTTCGAAATATGTTTACTGCACCAATAAATTTATGTTTGAAAGTTTCCGAACATTTCACAAAAATGTAGAAGTCAACGTATTTAAATAATACTTGTTCCAATTACTTAACCTGTTGAGAGCGAGCAAATTTAAAATCGATGCACAAAAAATCGATTCATTTGCTCCCCCTTTAGAAGGAAATGATAATTGAACAAAGACTCATTCAACACGCAGCGAAGAACGGCAAGCAGTTAAATAAACAAACACTTTCGATAACACACAATATTCGGTCGTTTCTTTGCGTAAACAAATAACACACTTGAAATCGAAATCATTATAAGTCGATAAACTTGGGCTTAACGATCTATACAATCATGCGATGCATGTGAGGAAGCTATCCGTCTCAGTCTCCCGAACTGCGCTAAGTTCTCTCTTTCTCTGTCTGTCTCCGAGCTTCAATGTGCAAGAGTGCTCTTTTTGGGACATGAGAATTCAGACATACATGTATGTCGATGCTCCCCAACAGCTTAATTATGAGACTAACTTTAATTGCGTATCCTTCAGTAAAGAATTTCTAGCTAAATATAATACAAGCACACTATTAGACTTTGGTTTTTACTTGATGCACCATGTATTGGACGATCCTTTGGTGATACCAAAACGATTAATTTCTGTCCTATTTTTATTCATCGAAATCGCACATCATTCCCTTGAGTAAGTAGATCGTCTGTTCCCCCAAATCCTGGTGCATTCGTGTTATTTTTTTCGTATAGGGTTTTTGTATGCACATTCCATTGTGGAGTGGCTGCGGATCGGTCCGCGAGTTTAGTGGCCGAGGCCTGTCGCCGCGCAGCGGGAAATCAATTCTGCCTTTTAGCCTAACATCAATTGACTCGCCTTAAGGGGGGAGGGGGCCTGAGGCCCGAAACGAAAGCCTTAAACAAACAACGTGGGGCGTGCGCTTCCACACCACTCCGGCTATTTATTACCCTTATTTTTTATTTGCTCCGTCCAAACATCTCATATCCTTCTCGCCATCAAAGTCCCGGACGAATGTGAACGGGTTCAGAAAGTTTACTTCATGTCGTGGTTTGAACCATGTTTTCTGGCGCTGCTTAGGATATAATCACTCAATTCTGTGTGTATTTACCATATGTTGCGAAATCCGAAGAAGTGGCACGTCAATGTGGTGGCTAGCCAGCAGGGTGGCTCCGGCAGTTTTACCTGGACGACCTCTTGCCGCCTGATACCGGACGTGCATACTCACGTTGGCCCCGTGATATATGTCCTTTTTTATTTTTTTTTCTCAACCTCTTTTGAACCGATGGCCGACGGCTAGAATCGCAGCACTTCCATTCCAGGATTCCGAGTTTGTTTTATATTTAATTCGGTCGATAAAATTAACATAAATACATCATAATCTACCGTCCGGCTAAGAGTCTAGATGTGTTTTGCAGATTTCGCTTGACGATTTGCGGTTTGAGCTGAAACAACATTCTCAGATATAATAGATTAAGCCATATACATTTGTTGAACTCTTCACCTTCACCTCTTCTTTGATCTTTCGTACAGTCGTCGCAATGATTTTGTTCGCCGACAATTATCTAAATAAATTGTTCGAAATGAGCGTGAAGCTCCTCGTGAAAAGGAGTTCCTTGGCGCCTCACGCAGTAGATCTGTCTTGATATATGTCCATTTTTATTTTTCATAACCTTCGTCTCTTTATATTTTAACATTCGGTCAGATGTTTGGGCATTAAACAAACATATGGCCGATGTTACGATATTGCTCTCTCGTAAACTATCAACTTTCAAAAGAAATGAAAGCCCATAATGATGTACCTCATCAATTCGCTCACATATTATAACCCTGAATTAGACCCATGTTTATGCATAAATTGCTATTTAACATTTTGTTTTTTTCTTGTTCACAGGTAAGTTTCTTTCGAAAGATATTTGTATTCAACAATTATTTGACGCCGAGGGTAAGTGTTGAAATAATTTCTTAACTGAAGCGGCATTACATGAAGGCTTAACTATTAAGAGTCCCATTACAAAAACGGTAGCAATTTAATTTATTTTTTAATCAGCCATTCCCAAACTGCATATATATCTAAAATTATTGCTGAAAAATCAAATTATTCAATATTAAATTGATTTACATCCTCTTGCATTGTCAAGATTACTAATACCCATTATTATATTACAATGCTTTATGTTTATCTATAAAAATACAATAGTTATATAAAAACTTTCACTTCAATAAGAATTGAAAGCTTTTTTTATGCATGGCAAATTTTCAAATAAAAAGCTGTCAAAACATCAATCATAATTGTGCAAAAAAAACCGTTATATCGCCAATTAAATTTAAATTAACTACAGATTATTCAATTTAAACGAGGATTACGTCATCCTTCTATAGTTATATTAATAATTAAAAATCCTATCACTTAATGGAAAAAATAAGCGTCGAATATATTAAATTTTCAAGTTTCGATATTTCAAGTTGTATTTTCAGCGGATTTGTGCAAATTTAAACATATTTGTTATTATATTAAAATTATCATTATTTTATTATTTTTGATATGTTTCGTAATTGTTAGAATGTGACAAACATATTATACAAGGATACAAATTTTGGCACATGAACTGACAATTTTTTTAGGCAGTTAAGGGTTTTTTTGCTACGTTTCACACAAGTTTAAGGATTGTCGAAATATTTTTTTTTTCAATATCTTGAAAAAAAACCCAAAATTCCGCCTTGAAATCGTTATAACTTTTTAATCTGTAGTCGTAATAGTATGAAATAAGTTTTTTTGTAATTAACAATGTATTTTTGATCTAAATAAATCATTACATTATGCAGTTGGCTTAAAGAAAATCAGCTTAATTCTGAGCTTCCAAAGTCACAAAAAATGTGCATACGAATGAGAAATGTCAACTTCTAAATTCTTTAAACAAAATACTAACAACTATTTTGAATTTGGATTTATTTTTAAAAGCTCTCTAGATTATACCCTTTCCAACAATATGCTACATGTCATACAAATCATTAAATAAGTCGTTAAACTTGAAGAGGCACCAATTTGCCTAAGAACGTAGCTGAAAACGATATATCGCTATTATCAACACTTGCAAAAGTGCCAACGACGATATATCATTGCATATGTGTATGCGAAAATAACTATAAAGTAAAAAAGCTTAAAAGACAATGAATATGTCAGTGACGCAATGATATTATTGGCATTTACTAAAATAATTTCTCGATTCGATATTTATTCACAAAAGTGGACAAAAATAAGGTTTTGGGTGGCCTGGATGAATGGATATATGGCTGCAATATGATTAACATGATATTAATTAATTTATAAATGTTGGTGTTATACTAACTATGCGAATCACTTCTTTTGTAACAGGCTAATTTTAACATTGAACTATGACCAAACGATCATTCGTCCTATTTACTTTTTTTTTAAACTTGAGGGTGGTCGTCTATAACCCCCGCGGTGACGAGTTGTACTGGGGGAAATATTTGCAAATACGAATTTAGAAAAAAAATAATGTTTATTTTTTTCTAATGATTTTGAAGTAATATGTTTTTCAACAAATATTGAAATACAACTAGCATTAATTTATTCTATCTTTATTTCGCAATATATTTCTTTTTGAATTTTTGCAAATGTCATCCTTACTTTTTTAGGTTTTTTTCCCCCCCCAAATCATTTCTAATTACGACAAATTGACTCGCCATTCTTCACTTAGTTACATTTTTTTCGCTTGGCAATAAAAGGGTTAAGCATAGCAGAGAATTAGTAGTTGCCCTGCCTTCGAGCTGATAAAATCGTGAGCAATTCGGATCCGGCTTTCAATTTACACTAAATCATATTAAAATACAATAGATTTATTTTAAAATCAGGTTCTAATGAATTTAATCTATACGTTGTGTATTTATAAGCAATCGCCACACAACGGGTATTGATTTTTTTAAATTAGTATACGTTTTTACAGTACGTTTAATTAGCTTTTTTCTTTTTAATTCCTGTCTAAAAGAAAAGCATACAAAAAAGCCCCCCTGTCGAGGCATGATCTGTCATCGGCCATTATGCACGGCATGGATATAATAGCAAGGCCGTCATTAATTTTCACGAGTCGTTTCTCGGGGAGTCCCTTCAGGTTTATCGTTCACCTGTTGACATACACGATGTCGGTTTCAAAAGTAAAAGTAAAAAAGGGCAAAACGTCTTGATGCTCCTCGGGCAGGTTGCCTGTCAGTCAATCAACCCCAAAACCAGATGTTCCTCTTGTTAGCATACGCAACTCTACCTATAACGATACTCGTTTTTTCCGTCTGTTTGCCCTGCTCTCCGCACACTGTCGTGTTTTTATAAAGTAAATAAATGCTCGAAACGTCGTGACTCGAGTCTCTATTCGCTATCTAGTCTGCAAACCCTACCATTACCGAGACAGCTTGCCATTATACTGTTTTTTTCCCGCTATAATTATTTTGATCGTAATGTAAACCGGACAACTGGTTACTTGCTCATAAATATCAAAATAATATTTCATAAGAATCATATATTTGCTCACACCAAAATTCAAAAGGATATAATGTGTCGTTAGGTCTTTTTGTATTTTTGCGACAGCCTTGTCTTGAACCGCACTATTCTGTTAAATTACCCGTAGTACGCATGCAAAATAAATCTTACAGACCTCATATTAGGTTATACCAAAACAAATCCAAATTATTTTTGACTTCTACGTTTTGCTTACGTACGTAAGATGTCTGAGTCACAAATTGAACTCGAACGAGATTGTGCGAAAATAATGTATTTCTTTCGGAAGGACCTAATATAAACCATTCATGGATGACATCCAACTGTCAATCTTCTTTTTCGGTTGATTTTTAATGTCACGACTTTTTATCAGTCTTCTTACATTGCACAGACCTTTGTGCACATTTTCTATAGTATACAACTAAAAATATTTGATACAAGTTCAGACGATAGTTTTGAATGTATTATCTTCTGCACTGCTGTATTGTACGTAACTTACCCCCCGTTGATGGTCGCTTAAAGGTCATCTTGCCATACCTGATTCAAATATGCCATTTATGCACATTTAATATGAACACATGCCATATAAAATATATCATATACTATTTTCGTTGTATTCCATGGAATTAAAACGCTTGATTATTACATTCCTGACACCAGCATCCGGCCTGTTCACTAACGACCAATCGATCTTTGGATGTAGAGCAGTGAGATCCGAAGACAATCGTCGGTTATGAACGGATGTGCGAAAGCATGTTTGTTAGACTCGTTCCTGTTAACGCGATCGTGCCTTATGCATCATTATGAACTGATGCTGTAAAATAGTCAGGATCGTGATGAGATACTCTCGATCTTTTATTTCTTATTAGGGTCGTTTATGGGGCTAATGATTTCAAGGTCATTATGCATATCTAATTCATTTAAAAAAGTTATTCTTCCAAGACAATACAGAGCTTGAGATCAGAATATTGAATACGATTCATATCATAATTATGTATCATTAGCAGCACAAATGTTTCGTCCGCTTGTCGTTTATTTTTCAATAGGAACGCTTAGGAAAATGCTCTAACTTTTTAACTAGTAGGTAGTTTCTAGAGAAATTATATTAAAAAATAAATCATTAGTAAGTATTTAACTAAGGTGCGCGAACCAAGCGAAATATAATATCATCATCATTATCATATTGCAACCACAAACAGTCCACTGCAGAACTATGGACCTCTTCAATATACATTCACATAAAGAGATTACATCCATTTCGTCTGCATCATACATTCACCTCTTCATTCGCTCGATTTTGAAGGTAGCATTACCTTCGAGTTTCATTTCGAACGCTCACCCGGCGGGTTTCCTGAATGAACGTATTGACGAACGCTTTCACGAGCGTCTCGATAGGGAGTGTGGACGGTTTGTAAAGACTGAGTAGTTTTCTTCTGGAGACAATGGAAAACTACTCTAGACGACCTTTTTAATTCTACTGGAAAGGGCTTTCTGGAGTGCAGAGTCCAGTCCCTCCTTTTCTCGCTTGAGCGTTGCCGGGCTAGGATGAAGACATACATAACGCTTTAGTACAGCGGTTCTTAAACTCTCAATTCGGCGATTTTAAAACGATATAGAAGGCAACGGAAGACAATGCTGTTAACGTTGCAAAGTGAAGTTCTTCATATGCCTCTCATCAGGGCCATCTATTTGATGTTCTTGTCCTTGTTCTGTTCCTAAAGCTTCCTGGCTCCGAACTGGTAAGGTTCATCATGCTACATATTGTTGGGTAGGGTCGACTATGTAAGATATAGCGAGTGACAAGCAAGCCATAATTTGTAAAAGTAGCAATGTATTATAGATAAACTGAGCTTGCTGTTAATGGAGTAATTAAGTATTTATTCATAGATAAATAGATAGCTTTTATTCGCCCTGTTTTGAATTTTTTTAACCTCAAATCATCTTTATTGTGCAAAGACGGTTAAAAGAGAAAAAAATCTAATGCTGTTCGCTTCAATTAATGTGAGTTTCGGTACTTATTTGTATTCATTGCATCCAAATCATCCTTCGACGGTTCCATCCACCTTCGTGCACTCTGTCACATTGCATCTCCCACAGTTGACAACGGGTTAAAAAAATGCATCGATACGATAGCGATCATCGAACTGAATTAATTCCCCAAGGGACGAAGCATTCATTCTTTGCACTTACGCCGTCACGTCGCTCCAATCTGAGGAGCTTCGTATTCTTCTTAATAAGTTTTTAATGCGGCAGCATGATCCTGTTCTGCATATCTTTCCCGCTGCTTATCTTTTTTCAAACAATTTCACACAGGGCCGTTGTTAATTTAAAACGAAACGTGTCCTTTAGCATTTATCGGTCTTATTCAGAGCCGAGGGCGTTTCGTCAGCGCTTCATGCTCCGTAGCCACAGCTGACCCATCAAATCAAACTCAAACCCGCGATCCAAATAAATTACTGCGCTCAAGAGTTAAAGCGTTAATAATACCCTGTTATTCTTACTTACAATGTGGCCCCGAGTAAACATCGTTCATTCGAAAATTCGCAGGATCATCACGCACCTTTGTGCATTTTAAAATAAGCAATTACATGGGAGTTATGTAAGATTCGCCGAGCGCATCCTTGCAAGATATACCTAATTGCGTCCCACATAGTGAAGCTGAGAGTTGTCTTGTTTTTATTCCATAGAGTTTCTGCTTAATGGTCCAATTGACCATGCAGTTTCCATTGAAGGTAATGCTAATTGAATGAGTGTCCTCTGTTACCAGTTTGCTGGGATGAATTTTTGTATTAGTAATTTTCATCGACCGACCATTCATTGCATTTGTGCTCTTAAGCGAAGTGCTTTTAACAAAAAGACAATCCGCAGCAAGTAAGTGTTTGGCACGCCTCCTAATTGAGCATAAGAAAACTACATGCTATTTAACAATTCTGCAATCATCACGCCCCTGCCTTCGTGCATTAATAACAGGTTATCAATCCCTTTGACCAGCGCTTTTATAGCAAACAACATCGCTCAAATTCACTACCTACTTATTGTTAAGCCTCAAGGCTTATCAAGCATCATAACTCGATTTATTTAATTCTTTCATATGAATCTCTCAAATTAAATGTGTTGCATACAATTCAATATATTAAAATTGTATATTTTTCCGCACATTTCAATCGATTTATAGAGAGTTTGATATATATAGTTAATTAAATCAGGACTACAACTATTAAACCATGTTGTCTTACCAAAAACAATTTTGACAGTGATTTATTTCTATGCTTTTTATTGCCTAAGAATTTAAAGAAGGTGGAATTCAATCGGTCATCTGAGTAATAAAGCAACAATGAAAAGTATCATTGGAACATTCTTCATCTTATTTGTTCTATTTAATTATGAATGAGTGATGATACCGACCATTTTGATCATGATGAAGCTTTAACTAATTAGCGCTTTTGCATCGAATATAAATTATATATCCATTCAAACTTCCTGCTTTTTATCATCTCAAACATCCATCATCGATTCGTTTAAAACCGTCAAGCAATTAATTATGCACTACTAATGCAAAAGCATAATTGTTAATAATAAGAGTGCACTATTCAATACCTACTATTATAATTAAAGCAGAGTAATCTTTAGAAATGGTCACCATATGGTTATTGGACATCATTAGTAAATGTAATCCCGAAAAAATCGGGATTGAAATTTTTATCTAACAGAAATCGTACACCTCACCAGCACGATGAAGGCTACTAAATCAAGACATTCCCGCCGAAATCTAGACGTTTGGGAACAGTGGCGTAACTACTAATTGGCTAGCTTAGGCGACAGCTAGGGGCTGTAACTGTCTAATCTATGTATACATATATACAGTACATATATTTTTTTCAAATTGTCATATTAAGATTTCCCTACCGGTGATGTATTTAATACACCTCGACTCTAATAATGGGAATATCGATGTGAAATATAATAGGTACGGGATTCAGAATTTTTGTATTCCTCCATAATATAATTACGAATCACATCAAAGTATTATAGTATATAAATATTCATCTGCAGCGACGAAAATAAATAATTTGTCGGGAAATCGGGAATTTTGCGAGTTTTAGTCCGTGTCTCAGCCGAAAGGAATTTTATCAGTCACATTGATGTTATTATTATACGAAAATGAGGGCTTTCGCGGACATCAACTCGAACTAGCATTTAAATATCTGATGACGATACCTCCAACGAGTGTGGAGGCTGAGCGTGCATTTTCAGCAGCAAGTTGCCTGACTTCCAAGATCAGATCCAGACTAAATGACGAAACACTCGATGGTTTAATGTTACTTCAAGCATATTTTCAATATATAATAATATTTTATTTTGTTAGTGTTTTATTTATCTATTTTTAAATTGTAGTTTTATATTTTCTTAAATAAATAAACTATAAATTGACCAAGTGTTGGTATAGTGGCTTAGATCCTGGACTCTTGTTGCAAAGGTTCGGGTTCAAATCCAGATTGTGGAAAAAATTTTCACCGTACCAACAAATTTGGGAGATCAGAAATATTAATATTTCTGATCGATCGTCTCGATCCAGGTTTACCCTGATTTCCTGGATTAGAAAAAGTAAAAATTCTGAGGCGATTAATAAAGTCGTGCAGGGACGCCCATGAGTGAGTAATTGAATTTGCAACAATAATTAAATTATCATTTATATATATAATGATAATTTCGCTACTCACTCATAGATTCTCTCCTCTCCTACCTTTCCAAATAATCCTATCCTTACTTTACCACGTGTGGAAGGCAACGGGAAACCACCACATTAAATCATCTCCCAAGTAAGATCTCCTATGGAGATCACCCTATATCCGTTATCGGATATGACACATCAAAGATTCATGCTTTGATGGACGTCATAAGGATTAAAAAAAAAAAAAAAAAAAAAAAATTCTTTGGCCTTCAAGTTATTTTTTATATTGAACAAATGGACTTATTAGTTATCAAATTTATCAATGTAATTTCTTAAAATATTTAAAATCCCAATCCCGGGATCCCGGGACTGGTCCCGGGATTTTTTTTTTTTTTGAGGTGGCTTTTAGCGATCCCTTTTTTATGGTATCATTACCAACCATTTTGACATGGTTTTTCATGGCATATATATGTTTTTAAAAATGTGGTTGCCAGCCACATCTCCTGTGGGATTCGAACCCGAGATGATCGGGTTACGACTCCAACCGCTTAACGCGGGACTACCTACAGAATTGTCTAATGAAATCCCGGGATCGAAATTTTGGCTCGGGATTGGATTCCCTACTGATGACGATACCTCCAACAAGTGTGGAGGCTGAGCGTGCATTTTCAGCAGTAGGTTCAGATCAGATCCAGACTATATGACTATGACGAAAAACTGTTTCATAAGATTAATCCATCCTTTCTGCAATCTGATCCACTGTTAATTGTGACTCTGACTCCACAAGATCATTAAGAATGTCGTTATTAAAATTAACAGAATGTTCTGAACGGGGTATATCTTGATTATTGCTTTCTCCAACTTAATTTTTTAAACCATTTCTGGGCAGTTCTTACACTGATAGTATGTTCACCATGTACACTACTATTTTTTTTTAAATTCTATTTACACTATTTAAAAATTACCCAAAAATGCGCACGAACATTTGGACTGACCTGATACCATAATGATGATTATGAAGCATGAAAATTAATCTACACGATGAAAATTCATATTTACTTGAACATTTATCATGACGTTGAGATTAACAAATGATTCAATTGTTAAATGAATCAATTATTTGGATTTTTTGAGCTTTAATCACATAAATAATACAATGTCATTGACATTCAGTTTTTGTTAACAGTTTTTTTTGTATGCTGTATCAGATGTAAAGAGACATTGATTTATTGGCATTTTTTATTTAATAAATATTGATTGAGATCTGCTAAAACGAATGCATGATTATGATACTGAAGTATATGAGACATAAACAAATGATCTCTGCATGTATTATGGTATCTCGCATAATTTCCGTGGTGTACGACCCGACGGCTCAGTATTGTAGGATCGTAATTTTATACTTAAATAGTATTGACTATAATGGCATCGTCGTTAAATTTTATGGCAGTCAGTAATGATTTTATATATAGTAAAAATTATCGGACGTTTGAAAGGCGATATTGATGGTGCGTATATGTGAAAGGAGGCAGCAGCCAGCAGTTGAGGCTCGTTTGAAGAACAAACAATGGTGAATAGTTGATATTTTTTGGGCCGCAAAAAAGGAAAACGCAAACGTAGCAGGTGAAAAGACACGAGAAGAAGTATGGACGGACAAGAAGAAATAGTGCCTTTTGTGTGGAAATTTTTATCGTTATAGCAGCTGTGCCGAGGGATTCGCATAAATTCAGATGATCGAATAGAGAAGATATATAATCATCGGATCGATGTTCTATATATGTACGAAAGCGAGAAGAGCATCTCAAAATTTTTGCGACGTACTATGAATTATTAGCGGGCGAAATGAGTAAAACGGGCGCTCATGAATAACATCGTAAATTTATTTGGGAGTCGAAATATCCGGGGGATTTGTGAATGCATAAGGAGGACGACTTCCGTTGAAAGGCGATCCCGAATCGAATATATGTATATTATTAAGAGTTTCATTCAGAACCAAATAGCGTATTAAAAATATATACATCAAAATAATTCGAGCGGACAAGCGTAACGTAAAGGATCGCTTGTTATATAACGAGATGATATTTCATCATCGTCGGTATTTATTCCGCCTTTCGACTTCATCATCGTCTAAATTTAAGCTATGCATAATTGTATATCTAAAGGGCAGGTACAAATTGACCGTATCGAATCAACAAAATTAAAATAGGATTACAATTCAATATATTTTGAGGGCAAACAATCATATCGGTATGATGAAATGATTTTTAACCGGCATTGCATTAAATAAATATTTCATCTAAACTGACGTTATATAAAGCCTTAATTTGTCATTAAAAAAATAATTGACTATGCAAATCGATGAAGATCATTTTCCAAATGATCGCAATAATGTTCTTTGACAGGGTGGACAAACATCTCAACTATCGAATCCATTAATTATTAAGACGTAGCTGTGGTTTTTATACTCTGATGCTTATTGATGACACTCATATATTGCAATTAAATGATAGTGACAAGATATGATTCCAGATAAATGCAGCATCACATTGTGAACTTTTAATTTATTCAATTCCTTAAAAAAATCTCCCCTTCTTCGTGCATTTATATTAGACTTGATTACTGAATTAAGACCACGTATCTTGCTATCAGAATTTTTAATTTATTTACATGACTGCAATTAATAATCAATATAAGAGTATTTTTCCTCTTTAAAATAATAACTCGCTTATGAGCTTTTTTTTAAAATCTTGAAAGTCCATTTTGTACATCCTGTTTGGAATTTAACTTTTTCCCCAGTAAAATTTTTTGTTAAGTACGAAATAAGTGAAAATCACTTGGGGCAATATCCAGGGAATAAACAGGATGCGGTAAATGCTCCCTATTAAATTCACAAATTTTTGCAACATTGTTAAACGACGAAAAACTGTTCCATGAGATGTGATTTTTACAATGTGATGTTGTTAGTATGTTCACCATGTACTCTATTATTTTTTATCGCTGCTGATCTGACAGATTTGCCACACGAAAATAAAAAATAGCACGTTAGTATTGATTATCGATATTCATTTTCTATGGGTACTAATATGCCTCTGATGTTTACGAAAATTGGTGAAAAACTGACTAATACGACATTACAAAAACTATTTTTTTAGTCTTGCATCTTTTGATTGTCTACTTGAAAACAATATTTTGTAGAATTCATCGTTTTACCCCCCTGAAGTGGTTCATAATAAACTACCCTCTTCCAGTCACACCAAATGCATAGCAAAACTTTTTTTGGATGTAGATCAGGTTTAGCTACAGTTGAAGCTTTTGCGCCCTTGGTCCAAGACCGATTACGTTGGATCAGTGGCGTAGCTACTAAGGGGCTAGGCGGGGCAGTGCCCCGGGGCCCTCAAGCTCAGGGGGGCCTCGAATCATTACCAGAAATCTCGATCGAACTGAACTTTTGGAAATTTCTCCCATTTTCAAAATAAATTTGACAGGTTGCAACCCCACTTTAATCATGACAACTCAGTTGAGAGAAATTCATAAGTTATGCCTAGGAGATTCCCCTAAATTCTTTCTGTAGGTTGGCAGTGTTGTCAATCACAAAAAAGAGCTTAAGTAGCTTAGCATTTTTAAAGTATTTGTATATTTCATATTTTTATTTGATAAAACCTAATCAGTTTACATAGCAGTGGGGCCCCATTTTTTAATTTGCCCCAGGGCCCTTGGTTACCTAGCTACGCCACTGCGTTGGATATTCTCATATAGTATCCAACTTTCATCTCCAGTGACAAGTCTCTTCAAAAAAGGTTGGCTATTATGTCGTTGGAGAAGAACATTGTATGTTGAAATACGCTGAAGTTTATTTGAGTAAGTCAGTTCATGAGGAAGCCACACATCTGAACGATTGATGTAGCCAAATGTTGTCAGATGATTATGGACGGATATACATGGAATTTCTAATTTGTTAGCTATTTCGCGAACAGTATATCGCGGGTTTTCTTCAACTATAGCTATGATTAGGTCTGTGTTCATTTGCGAAAGAAACTTATGGGACAACTTAATATTATAAACGTTTTCATTTAAATATAGATGCAATGAAGAAGCAATAGTATTTGGATATAAACGCAAATCTACATATTGAATCAATCGCGGAATAACTATTGATTTATGTATTATAAAAGTATTGTATTTAATATTTGATCATGTGTAGTTTTCTCACCGTTTGAATAAATTTAAGTTACTGATAGATTGTCTCGATCCAGGTTCTTAAACACTTATGGGATATTCTATGAATGACTGATTTGCAACAAAGTTTATATTGTAGTTTATAAGTCATGAAATTATTGCAACTCCAATAATTTTATTCTAATTTAATTATATATCAAAATAAATGGAAAACCATCGCATAAAAATTCTGTATCTTCAAGAAAATCACGTATGAAAAGCACCTACGTTCAATGACATTTATTGCACGATACGAAGATAGGGATCTAGTCCTTAGTATTTAAAATTCATGTTCGTCACTCAACCAGTAATTTTAACGATTTTTAGATCAAGTAAACATGATCAAAATGAGCGGAACCTGTTCCGTACGGCCATTTTATGTATACTTCGATTAAATTTTCATTATTTCTCCTGCTCAATGATTATGTCGGTTTTCCGCTCGCCCTTCCATCATCCATGATACGCGAGCTGCATACTCATCCTATGCAGGGTTGGTCTAGGCTGCTTGTCCACATGCAGCCTTATTGTAATTATTAATTGCATATTTATGTATCGATTGAGGCCGGGCCGTGTCCGTGTCCATGTCCGGGCTCGTCGGCATTATCTTCATATTCAGTACAAGTGCTCGGATAAATGCTATAAATCATGTCCATCACCAGCGCCGCACTGACGCATGTAACGCGCGTCACAGCATCGCAGCCTTTCGGTAAAGCCTTTTGCCTTCTTTGATTTATAGAGGTTTCGGACATCCTTTGTTCTTCTCCTCACTATAAAAAGTCCAAATCAAACTCTGCCCACGTACGAAAAGCCTTGTTCCGAATGCTGCCCCGAGATAAATACTCAATTCATTAAGTGTAATATGATCTAGTTATAAAACATCCGAACCATATTAATAGACTTACGTAACCGATATTAGTATTAATGCTAACGAGAACAAATTCAATTCTCCGAACTATATCACGCAATATGCATACATACGCAATCCGTTTTTCTCATACACCATTTTCATATAATTTCTGTGTAATGTTCTTTATGTGTCACATACGTAATGTGCAATACAAAATTTACTGGATCAGGATTAAGACCACTTATGTAAACAGTTTTATTGGTTATTTCTTAGAAATTATGCATGCATGTGATAAAACTGCATATTATTAAAGTTGTTGAAATTCTTATCATGTTTCATAAGCTGAATTTTCCTACAATATTTGATATAAAAGTCTCACAAGTTGCACTATTTTGCTGTTATTTTCTAATGCCCATTCGTTCCATTTTTGAATCATTATCGTTTATATTTATAATAAACTTATTACTTTTTTATGAATTTTTCTGTACTGAAATATTTTGATTAGTTTTGCATATGCATGTCATGTGTAAACGTTTTTTTTAATTCATTATTATTGTTTGAAAACAACTCCTACTTTCATAAATGTTATTAGCAGTAATTTTGATGGTAGGTTTGTTTTTTCCATCCGATCCCATAATGCGTTAATCTATATTAGTAGTTCTTAAACTTACTTTGCCTATGAACCCCTTCTGATTGCCAAATGTTGATCATGAACTCTTTTTAGCAAAAACCTGACCATGAACCCACAAGCGAAAGTATAACTATAATTTTAAAATACAAAACCATATTATTTCTTTCCAATGTGATGGATGAACTGGAAAAATCCAGGGTATATTTTAATATTGATCATTGTTTTTGGAACCAGAATTTGTGGAATCCTTATTTAGATATTGGATTTATGTCCCTCATTTGTGGATAATTCTTTGAATGACTACTGTATAGTAAAACCTTCATTATCCGGATTGTTCAAAATAAAACAATAAAATTATAATTTGCTGATTTGCATATGGAGAATTATATCCACTTTTGCTCATGTACGTGATGGATTACATATTACGAAGAAAGATGTAACTTCGACGATTATTACTAGCCGACGAAAATAATGAAGAAACAGTTATCAGCTTCCACAAGAAAATAATTTTTAAAAGTTATTGCCACATTGCAGCAGATAGTTGGATTTCTTTAGATGTGTCAATTTTGAAAAAAAATTGAAAAGACCTTTATTAAGTTCCAGTAATGCGGTAGAAGTTGATATAGAAGATATTGCGAAAGCAATAGCACAAATTTCTGTGTCCTAAATATGACGAAGAAGATGTAACCTAGAAGAAATAATTTAAAGAAATATCTACCTCAAAAGAATAAGGTTGAGAAAACAAAAAAGAGATTTGTGAGAGGGCAGATCCTACACATTCTTGGTCCTACACATTCTGAAGCTTTTCAGTGATTAGATACACCATTAAATAGCTTGAAAACCAAGAAGAGTGTAATTCAGGACAACTTATATATCTTAAGAGTAATTGCGATTTGGCAGCTTCTAAAAGAAGAGCTAGCTTAAAGTCAAAATCGATAATTCCATGTATTTTCCTGTCAATTATGATTATTTTCGATTATCCGAATTTTCGTTATCCGGACTACTTTCATCCCCAATTAGTTAATCGGGGTTCTACTGTATTTGTATGGATTCATCTGGGTTTATTTGCAAGAGGATCCAGCGCTCAATTGGGGATGACTAAATGAAGAATGTTTCAAATTTTGGCTGAAGTTAAGTGTTGATAATAAGCAAGCAAATCTTTATCCATTTGCAAATTTAATGTATTGGTCTCTCTCCAAGTTTTGTTTATATAGAAAAAAAAATTGCAACATGCGCAGATTTGATCAAATTTCAAATTGGTTTCCATAAAATTGATCTAAACATGCAACGACTTTCCGTATTATGTTGAAAATGACTATAATCGTCACCATTTTCCAAACACATTTGAACAAATAATCTCCCATGTAAGGCATTACTTTTGAATTTGCTAATTCATGGACACCCCAAAGCTGTCCACGCACTGCCAAAATTAATTTTAAATATTCACAGATCCCATCTGTAGTCGTAAAGACTCTTGGAGATCTATTAAACCTATTTTCGAAACCAATGATCTAAATTTTAGATTTATAGAATAAATTGAATTATAATAGCCACATAGAATAACTACAATAATCTGATATTTCTGGTAGATACAATTAAAATATTTTTATACCTTTATGTGGAAATATCCTAATCGTAGGCTATTTCTAATTTTATTATGTTTGATCGTTTTTAAATCTATTTTATGACTTTTATCTTTGATAACTACAGTAATTCCTTACACCTATAATGTTTAATGTTCATAAATAGAAACAAATACGTTCAGCATCTCTTCATATGAATCAGTTATGGAATTGATATGTAATTAAATATTAAGCTTAGTCGCAAATAAAAGTTGTAGCAAATACACAATTATCTGATTTTGATTCTATATTTTTGCTAAAAATACTTAACCAACCAATCAATATAATTAACCAATATCCACCATGGATTTTCATTTGGCAGCTTAAAGATTTTATGACATTATTAACACTTAGTTATAAATGTAATTGTGAAAATTATCAGAGAATATGAAAATGTTTCATCATACATTGATAATAAAGATGAAAATATTTTAAATGCAAGAAGAAAATTAGGCTGCTGATTAATTCTAAAATTATTATTGATAAAAGGACATGCCTACAAGATTTATGTTGTGAAATATATAAGAAAATGTACGGAATCTGAATCACATTAAAAGTTTTTAGAAGAAATTTGTGTTTATTTTGTGATAAATTTGATGTGTTTAAAGCTCTTATGTAGTTTCGCATAAGTAGAAAAATATCATCTCTTCGTTTCAACCCACATTTTTTTCTAATATTACGAGTTATAATTGCTTTACCGACCTTTAAAATCCACCTTTGAAGGAAAATAAATTTGCTTTGATATTAAGTGTATGGGACCATTAAAATCAATCAAAACTGTTACAAATAACACCATTAATAATCTGCTACTTCCAACCAAAAATGAAATGGTTTTCATATTTAAAAAAGACAAAAAATACATATATCAATTTGATTATACAAGCTCGTCGTTTTAAAGCTCTTTGAAGGCACTTGTTGGGAATGAGGTTCTGTATTTTATAATTTTTCATTACTTTCACGTTTTATCCAAATATAGATTTTATTAGCGTTAACTTCCATTTAAAAATAAACATCCTATCTGCTACAAATTGTAATTTATTGATAAATCTGATATAAATATCGTTAAAACAGAATTTATACCTTCCTCTAAAAGCGTACCTTTATAACTCATAGTCTCGCTCCTTATCCATTGGCTATTGACTATTCCGTAATATTTCTTACGTAATTGCGTATAAGTGAAATGCATTTATATTTGATCCTTGCTCAAATAATAATTTGATTCCAATGGAAACGTTAAGATTTATCAGTCATTCCATAGTTACACGAGCATTCATCGCGAACATTGCCGATACAAACGACATAGTTAAACGTCCTCGTAATTTAAGACACAGCGCTTCTTTGCGCTTTTGCTGAGTAAGAAATAAAAATATTTGTACTTCCTACTTGCTTGATTTTAATACTTCAAAAAGAATTCGGTTTTGATCGTTTTGCGAAAATTCTTCATGAATTTTGATCGGAATGAACAAAAACTGCAAGTTGGACTCGGAATAAAGGCGATTTTCAACCAAACCAGTTCTCCATATACATATAAACATTTATTTTAATTTTATTAACACCCAG